>OZ023167.1:10151614-10581614 GCA_963678695.2 Diplodus puntazzo | reverse complement strand
GCTTGAGATCACAAACAAAAATGCGTTCCTGCTTTTAAAAAATGCTGGCACCACCGCAACGTAAAACTACATTCTCTGTGTTTGCGCTCGCCAGTAAATTACTCGAGCTTACGAAACACCGAAGAGAACGGTCCGAGGTCATCGGATTAACAATCAAGTGTTTAATTCTGTGATATTGCCTCACACCATCGCCCGGCTCTGGAAAAGGTGGCAGTAAATTACAGTGATCAAAATCTTCTCCATCATCCACCTGTGTCTGCAGGATGGCAGCGAGAGCGGATTATAGATCACAGAGAGGAGAGGCAGAGGAGTGTTTATTTGAGAGGAGATAACTCGATTTCATTCAGCTGTGTGCTTCGGTAAATATGCCTCCTAAAAACAACAAAAAAACCTACAGATTTAGTCAACCGCCGCCGTAATCTCATTCTGTTCTATTACCATCTCTGGCTAATGATTACAGAAGCACAGGTCGCATCCTGAGCAGAGATGTAATCGTAAGTCAAGTTGGCATTAGCTCAGAGGGGCATACCTAACTCGTCATATGTACAAATCCAATTGTATTCGCAGATAATTGGTGAAATTCAGTATGTGTTGTAAAGCGTTTCCCTTGAGCCAGCGGTGGCCGAACATTCTCCTGTGGAGGGCCACTTAACTTAATAAAAGCAAAACACTGTGGTGCAAAGTGGTGCTAGGATCCCAAGTTCTTTGGTCTTCCTACGCAAAAGTGTAATAAAAGTGACTCTTCACACTGTGCTCTGATTACAACAAGTGATTTTCATTAAATTGTCAGCGACCCCAAAAAAAAATCCAAAAATAATGTGTGTGGGGGGGGGGGGCGCCAGCGTGCAGAAAGTCCCGATGTATTCATTTGTGAAGCGAGGGCACTTCACCGCGTTTTGTCAACGGGAAGCAGCCACCTGGAGGGCGCAAACCAGACCGTAAAGGTAAAACAACTTGGAAATACATGAGCCCAAATGAAAATATGATTGCGCGCAGGCAATAATTTGCAAATAATAAGAATAAGAGCCAACCACTGTGCAACCACCTGATGTACAGTAAAAACCTCGGTTGCAGTCAAAGGCAGGAAAAAGAATCTCATCTTGTCCACAGATGAAAATCGTTGCTCTGTCCAATTACTTTCTGTTTTTTTCGGAAAATCTATACTCTTTCTGCACATGCACATCCAGCGGAGTCGAAAGTGTTCCCACGGGAGAAGGGCTGCCACCCTTCCTTCCATTGTTTGTCGTTAAGAGCGCTCTCTACCGCTTTTCCATGTGGTGAATCTGTCTTTTATTTTTTTTTTAATCGTAGACATTTACCAGGGAGTTTCTGAGTCATTGTGGGTGTAGCAGTCCTTCTGTTTAGTAACCACATCGGTCTTCTGTTATAAAACTGCTTTTGTATAAGCAACACACTAGCAAAACCAACCATACTGTTTATCCAGAGCTTGAAGTGTTGAGGGGTGATAGAGTTTTCTCCGTCCTCTCATCATTCTCAGCAGTAGCAGTGGTACAAACAGCGTCACACCCCCCTTCCCTTCTACATTTCACTATTCACAGTTTCCTCTTTTTTATCCCCGCTGCGTCTGAACACGTAATTCATTTAAACCGCCTCTGTCCGGGGCCAACAACCAGCCGCTCGTGTTTGACCGCAGTATCGCCGCCTTGTTCGGCGTGGACCCCCTTCCTCTCTTTAAAGGCCTCCCCCACCTGCCTGTCATCCACTTCTATCCTACTGTGACAGTATAGAAAATCCATTGCACTCTTAATAGGGGGAACAGAGGGAGCGTAGATCAGAGTCAAGCACATGTCTCCTTCCTGCTCCTCTGGCCATTATAATGAGGCTATTGGTAGGAAAACATAACAAGCCAGATAAGATTCATGCTGATCAGTGGGCAGATAAAGGCTCAAGCACACCTCAAAGCACCAGTTCACTGGTGTGTGAGGGAGAGCGAGAGAGAGAGAGAGAGAGAGAAAGAGAGAGAGAGAGAGAAAGATGTGACTGAGTGACTGGTTGAGGGTTCATTTCGCATATATTCATTTGTAAATGCGTGTTTATATAGTTCAGCCAATTACTGTATACAGCACCGGAGAGATAAATTTCCCTGTCTCCGCATTTCCTTTTTTTTTTTTTTTTTTTGGAAGATTAAATCAGGGTTATTTTAGGAAAATGTGACAACATAACAGCATCGCTGTCTGTCAGGCGTGTAAACGAGATTGAAAAAAGGACCTCATTAAACACAGCGCAGATATATGGGCACCTGTAAAGCCTCTGTGAGTGTATGCGCACAGGATACAGTTTCCAGAGAACCTTTGACCTGCGCCTTTATAACTGCTTCTAATTCAAATCTACACGTTGTTTACAGTCAGTGTTACTCAGAGTGAGCGTTGTGTTGCACGATGTGTGATGCAGGTGATTCTAACTGAAGGTTGTATTATAGAGGTAACACTTAAAATCAGGGGAAGTGCTTGACATTTTTTAAGATCCTGCAGATGCTTAAAGCAGCTAACTGATAATTGCGTAACGCATGTATTCATCTAAATAAAGCAACAAAAAAAAAAATTTGTAAAGGTATAAAAACGATATTATAGCTAAGTTAGTTCAACAATGCATGTAAATGTAAAAGTATTATAAACGTTCTTAAGCAGTCTGTAAACTGTTATCCAGTAGCTTCTTCAAAGTCTGCACCAATAGAAGCTTCTCTCTCCCACAGAAAACACAGTTCCCGAAATGCCTCGTCATTTCTTCATTTTTGCCACCTTTTACTTACGTGACTGTTTGACATCACAAGATGTGAGACTGGGAATTCGGGAGACAGGGACCTAAAGCAGACAGTTTCAGACAGAGCATAATGTTTCTCCTTTTACACTTAATATAGTCAAATGTTAATAAGCATCTCATTGGGACTTATAGAGTCTTAATGCTTATTTCAAGGACCTTAATATCAGGTTTTCACCATAAGAGTTAAAAGCATAACCTTGTCTTGGATTGACAGTGAGTTGAGCTTGAGCACTGTTTTTGCTTATATGTATGTACTCTTTCACAAATTGGTGTTATTACCATTATAAAGTATGCCTAATTAATCATCAGCAACATGGTGCTGACTTGGTTTAGACAGTGTTGGGGGGGGGGACAAAAGGCGTTCGATGACATCATGTCATGAGGGGACCCTGCATGCTCAAACCGATCTGGGCATTCATTGTTATCAGTATAATAGCCTGCAGGTGCAGGAAAGAGTTCACAGACGGTGTAAATATGGAAGACTTCCCATGTCTCTGCTGGTTGGAAATGTTTTGCCACAGCAGGTAAAATAAGATCACCAAAGAAAACAGAGCAATCCTGAAAGCAAGGGGACAACCAACCCCATTCTGGTGCCCGTGGAGATGATTGTCAGGCAAGTTCTGGAGTTATAAGGAGGATTTAAGGGATGCTTATTCGCGGATATCGTGTAATTTTTAAAGAAGTTTCCTCAAATTATGCACTCAAATGTGCTCATGCTGGCTTAGCCAAGTCTCAGCGTTAGCTTTGAGTCGAGATCTTCAGTGTCAGCCCTGCCACATGTAGGCCCTGTCTGGAAGCAGTCGTAGAAAGAGCTTTGCAGCAGAGTTAAGTCTGACACATGAGCCAAATGATAAGAGCTGCTTTTAAAACCAGCACTTTTTGCTCGCTGCATCTTGCGGATCTCCCCTGGGGTGAGGAGCATTTCCCCTGATCACTCTTAAATGAACAGTATCTGTCAACACATCACCACACATTAGAAAATCACACTGTGGCATGTTGATTTGGGGAATTGGGGAGTTTGGTGGCAGCAGTGATTAGTCTGATTTCCCTCCTGAATGCCACCCCAGTCTGCGATCATCCTGCTCTCGCTCCCGTATGAAAGCATAGGAAATGAAATGCGGTCCTGTGATAACAAGAGGAAGAAGTCAAGCACATTGCTCCTTCACATCACCTTGAGAAAATTTGAGAATCTCGATAGCTCACAATAACTCTGACTTCCCTTAACCTTATGCTTTTATGACGTTTAATTTACCACAGCCTAGTAAGCCAGCAGGCATGTGAATGGCTGCTAATATTACTTTGCCGTTGCTTGGCCTTCTATTGAGAGCGGGATTGTTTGAGGCTATACATATCACGCTTAGCCAAAGTGTTGCCTTCTGTGTCCTTGTGGAGCAGACGAATCTTGAAATTCTTAAAAGGATGGACTGAAAATAACATTTAGTGTATATTGCACTGCTCGCTCTCGGCCGCGAACATACACAGCAGCATACGCACAAGTGATTATGCGCAAAGAGGGAAACGCAAGCAGAGAAAATGTTTTATATCTGCTTACATAAACCAGGGCAGCGTAATTTAAGCAGCTGCTTCATGCATGTCTGCTGAGCATCTCTGATGAAGCAGCCGACCAAGAAACCTCTTCGGTTAGATGGAAGCATTTAAAGGGGCGCTGTGTAGTTTTGGCGAAGAAATTCAAGCGTTTAATATTTTACAGTATTAACGAGGTAATAATACAAACGTGGGTTGAATTTTCTTTTAATTTGAAAAGTTCTAGTGACTATAACTGCATCAGAATAAAAAGTATGTCTAAATTGAGGTTTCGGAGTTTTAATATTTACAGTATTGATGAGATAATAATACAAACTCAGAAATATATATATATTTTCCATAACTGACTAAACAAGCTTTTCTTAGAGGAATATAAGGTTCCCAGAACACTGTTTGAAGCTGGAAAGGTGGCAGGGTTCCGCCACATATAAACAAAGTAGAACAGTATGAAATTGTGTTTTACTTTAAGGTCAGTTTGTTTATTCAGTCATGAAAAAAACACAATATTTTGTCATTGAAGATCATTCTCTTCTGATTAATATGTCTTCCTCAAAACAACGTAGTGCACCTTTAATATATTGTTGATTTGTCTTGCACTCGCCTCAGTTCTTAACTCCCTCCTTCTTTGCCTTCACTCTTCTATTAAAGTATACACTTCTGCCCTCGCCTAACTCGCCTTACCTGGCTTTCTTTTCTTCCAGCTTTTGCCAGCTGGAAGAAAAACAGTGTACAAAGTATTTATGAAGGCCAGGTTTACCTCCGTCATAAAACCATGAGATGTCTGCCCTTGGCTCAGAAAGGATACGGAGATCTCTGGCCATTCTGGAACGAAGGGAGCCTGAACTCAGGCGGCTTGCACACAGAGAATGGGCAGAGGTTTATATCTCTGCCCTTTAAATTGATGTGGCTGAATCAAGGGCAGGAACACTGGGCAAATGATATTGGCGCTTGCTCTGCAATTTCAAATGAGTGTGCGAATGAGTGTGTGTATGGGCTTTTAGAAATGATGAGATATAGAATTTGCTTCCACCTGAAGTTCAGCAGTAGCAGTTTTTCACAGGTTATAAAAGAAAAAAAAAACCGCTGATCTTGTTGCGCTTTGTAGACCGAAAAAGGTGCTATAGGAGGAAGTCTGCCGATCTCAAAATCAACCCAAACATGCGTCCTTATCCTTCTGACTGCTCGTCACTCGTACCAAACTGTCCTCTTTCTGTCCCTTATCTCCATGTTTAAACAACACCTAACAGCACTGCGCAGAAGTAGGTGATATTTTGCTGATCTGACTCCAGGGGTTGAGTCACATGTCAAGTTTTGTGATGGCTGCACCAACAGCTGCCCGGTCTAATTACTGTATGTAAATGACAACAGCACACCGACACCGCCATAGCCAGCCTCTCCGGTGCCGGATAATTAATTTCATATCTCCAGATCAGGAATGTCCATCCTGAGGTGGTTGTACGCCGGCGCTGAATACAAAGGTAGCTCCACCCTCTGCAGGGGTTGCATTCAATTTCCTCACAGCAGGAAGTCTTATCACTGTCAAAAGGGAAAAAAAGTTTAGATTGGAAACACACACACACACACACACACACACACACACACACACACACACACACAGAAATTAACATACAGCTCACTCAGAAACACAAATAGAGCAAAGCAGAAAAATAGCAGATTCCATTAGCATTATAATAATGTGATTTATACAAATATTTCTAACTCATACAGCTCAGTTTATTAAAGGTCACTTAACTTTCAAATTTTCATTCTGCATTATTACCAGTTCAGCCAGTGTTGTGTCCATGAATGGAATATATTACACAGACCTTTTATAGATCGTTGGTGTGCCTGGATTGTTAGTTGTCAATTTATTGCAACATAAAAACAAATCAGCACAGAAAAAGATTGCAACAAAGGTAGACAATCAATATTTTTAGGGACGAAAATGGAAAAAGACGTTGGGGACAGTGGGACACGTATCACAAACCGACATGCTTCATTAACTATACGGAAGACAAATTGAGAGGATTTCAACTTGGCAGTGTGAAACGCGGCTGTGTCGCCATTCCAACTGATATGGCTCTAAGTGCTTTTTTAATTTCATTTCTTCATTCTGTCAGTACAAAATATTCTAACTTGCAAAAAAAAAGACGAATACATGACATGTTCCGAAGAAACAGGAAGGCGTTTGTGTGAAAACTGCCGCAGTGGGAGGAAGAGTCCCAGAGCGCGAGGGCAGGCACTGATGAGGCACTTGTCTGATATGTTCCAGGAAGTTGCTAACAACATTTTGTGTTCCATAATATCAACTAAAATTGGTTCTCTCCCAGAGATAGTACAAAAATAAATAAAAATTGCCTGGAAGTTACAGTGCATTTGTGCTTAAGACATTTTGCCGTCGCTCTAAACCAGTGAGGGGGTATGAGGGGATACGTTTTCTTGCTCAAGGACCCTGTGACAGGATAAATGGCTGGCTGATGAATTCACACCAGCTCTTGGGATGATCAAACTCTTGACCTTGTGCCGGTCTCTCCAATCACCAGGCCACCCTGCTGCCTGAGAATCACTCAGTCTGAGTGGCTTGCGGATCAAGCTGTGTAGCCACCTGTGTAACCTTATAGATGCTAGCTGGTCGCGGCAAAAAAAAAAACTTCCATGTCCTTGTGTATTCTTTTGAATCTCATTTATGATTTTCTGAGTATGATTCATGTTGTGCCAAAGCCAGTGAGTACGAAAACACTTTGAAATGGTGCCTGTGCTGTACGTGGTTTGAAGTTCACATTTTTCTCACAATTTTTACGATACTACCTTGATTTTTCATTCCATTACCAGCAAAGACGTGCCAGACAGGGGTTAAAATTGCAAGTTTCATCATGGTATGTTATTATATTATTTCTTTGGACAACGATAGGATATTTGCCGATTTCACAAAGTCCGCCATGATACGATTTTGATTTGATTCAACATAGGGGGCCTGCAGTCGATACGAGACGATGGTATTGTGCCCATTTAACCCAATAACTACACTTCTATGTTGTTTATCTTGAGACTTTAAGTTTGCTTGGGCGTCTATTTTACATTTTTCTCTTGTCACAATGCCAATGTTATGCTCTGTGTGCACTTGGTTGGTTAGGGTTAGGGTTGGGAAAAGCTCACGTTTTGGCTTAAAATAACCTGTTTTGGTCACCACGAACTGGAGTTTTCCTGAGGTCTCATTAAAAGCAACAGTAATCGGTGCCCCCAACACGACTGGCGATGGCCCAAGGCTGTGCTTTCAAATGTTGAAACACTGTGGTCCAGTTGTTTCTCACCTCTGAATGCTGGAGCACAAAGTCGAACCATGATGAGTTGTTCAGCAGCCTTGTCGCCTGTAACTTCCCCATCACCCCCTCTCATTCCTCCCGACATGAAACTCAGCTAATAAACATGTGATATTTTCAGACATGTCAATACGGTAGCTGGCCTATGACCACGTATCTGTGGTTTTGGAGAAACATTAACAACTAATATTTCATCCCGGCGACTGGGTTGCACCAGACTGCCTTCAAGTGCTGACAATCAGATGGTCATCATTTTGAGACAAACGGCCATTTCCTCCGCCTCTTCATTGTGTCATCCTGTCTCCACTCCACAAGCGCGTCATCGGGTAAAGACACACCTTCAGCGGGCAACACGGTTATAGCGGGGATGAAAATCCCCACCTTGCTGTCAGTCAAGGCGACCCAGCACATGTTGTTAATGATGTTTGTTTGTTTTTCTTTACCTTGAGTTGATAATATATTGCTCCATAAGGCAGTGCAGTCTTATTTCAAGTGTAAATTTCGCCAAATTTGAGTAATTGAAGGATCATTCTGGGGTGTTAAACGAACCTCGAGGTTAAACTTATTTGGAAGGGAAAACAAGTGCAACCAATAAGATTATAACCAAACAGCTCATGGCTCATATCTGTCACCGTTTGCATACTGTACCGACTTTTTGGCTCAACAACTGTTGCAATTTTGTGATCACCTACAGTTGACTCTGTTTCTTGCTCTTGGCGACATCATGGTGACCCAGAAGTCGCTTTGATGGTTTTCATACCGAACAGAAATGATAGCGCTGTGAAGACATGACTCCGGACCTATCCTGTGAATTTAAATCCAAAGTATGCATTTATAAGCTACCTTCGGCCGGCTTAAAAGGTGTCTCGGCTAATCAAAAACTGCAGGGCTGCCTCTATCCGTTTTGTAATCCTGTATTCCCGGCCATACATCATATCTCTACAGTTCAGTTGAGCTCCGGTCCTGGCATAAAGGTCAGTAGCTCCAGGCTGTCCGTCTGTCTGCCTGCATCTCTCTCTCTTTTCTCTGCTCCTTGAATGCCTAAATAAGAAAGGTTAGGAGACTCAGCTGCTCTTGCTTGAAAGGTCATGTCGGAGAGCAGACAGGAAGCATCCCGGATACTCTTATCAGTATTATTTGTCCGGTAGTTTGCTTTGGCAACAGGTGCGTGTGTGTGTCTGGATGCGGCTTCGTGTCCTGTGAATATCTCCACCAACTGTTTTTAGGATAAGTAATAGTTTGATCTTTGGAGGAAAAACTGAATGCCGTGCTTTTATGTGGCGGGAGGCAGAAGTCCAGATGATTGTTGGGGAAGCTCTGCAGCATGGCTTGATTATTAGTGTGTTGGGTGTTGAGTGGTCCCATTTAAACTTGAGAATTCAGCTCATCCAGGGAGAGACAGCAGTGTGGGGATGAGCTCTAGGTTAGTGTCTCCAGAGGAACTGATGAGTTGTTTGTTTAGAGGCAGCTGTAAACAGTCGCCGTCCCAGATGACTCTTGCGTTGCTCTATATGGCGACGTACACAGAATCCCATTCAAGCTAAAGAAAGCCTGGCTAATTTCATTACGCCGTCGCCACATAATGGCATGCAGATGAGGGCGTTGTTGACCTGGCTTAGCCCCGGCATGTCAGTCAAAGTGGATGGCAATTAGAGTGACCCTGCTCTCTCACTCGCGAGAGATAGAGCACAATCGAGCACAAGAAAGAAGGTAGGATCAAGATAAATTTGAGGGACCGAGAGACAGAGAGAATATGAAAATGAGAGACTAAGAAAGTGGAAATGCCACCCTTCAGGGATCAACTAGAGGAGGGAAAGCGACAGACAGAGAGAGAGCGGGGGGGAGACAGAGAGCAGGGAATTGAGTGGAATGGATGTGAACTGGAAAAGACAGAGCAAGGAACCGAAAGTAGGAGAGAGCGGCTGAGTTGAAGTGAGGGAAGGACCTAAATTTAGACATGGAAAGCAGGAGAGAACAGCTGCCTCCTTCCCTCAGGAGATACATTAAAATCAGGTCTGGGTGGCCAGAGGGGAAGGATGGGAGAACCTACTCCACCGGCCAATTAGGCGCACGGCGCACTGCACTGTTCTAATATAACCATCATTGTGGCCCCTTTGGCCCTTTCAGTCCCACCGGACTGTGTGACACTGACGCAGGGCTTGGCAGAGGGATCCCCGGACTATTGTAACTCTGTGTAGTGCCACTGGAGAGGAAGGAGAGAAGAAAGGGTAGGGGAAAAGGCAGAGAGAGATATTTCTAAGGTTTTGCATCTGTCCTGATCAATTTTGAAAAAAATGGATACTGGGTCTCATGCATCTGTATGAATGTAGAATCTGTCGGCAATGGACTGAAGATTTTGTTATGATTTCCCAAAATGCAGTCTCTGACGATGAATTAGCTTTTTCTTAGTTCTTTTTTTTAAAGGTGCATTATGTAGTTTTTGGGAAGAAATTGAAGAAAAGGATGTTTTTGTTGACTGGTGTTTTGTGCCTGAACAAACATATCAAACTAATGATTTTCCTGACTGAACGAACAAACAGCCCTTAAAGGACAATACAATGTAATACCGTTTTACTTCAAAATTGCCCCTTTGGATTTATCCATGTTCATATGCAGATATTGGTTTATAGTAATGGCTTAAATGTTGGTTTGTTTTCATTCTCGCATGTCGAGTTGCTGATCAGACTGCAGACAATGACCAAAACCCAAAAGAGGAAGTCTTGGCCTGAATAGCTGTTACCGGATGGTCCGAAACATCCGCCGTTGCCCCCAGAGGCTAAATCATTGTGAGATAGGGAAGTTAATGTAAGAAAAACTTGAACTACAGTCCACAGCAGAGTCTAATAAACTGTTTAATGCAAATGTTACACTAACTCTGAGTGGAAAAGATAATGATACACACATTTTACTGGAGCCTGGTCGTGTTAAAAAAATACGTTTTTTACGACAAATCCATCGAACTATTAAAATGTTTAGAATCTAATAACTATTCGAAAACTAGGACCCATCCCTGAATTCCTGCCACGCCTTTTCAAATGCTACTGCATCATGATGTGTTTTTGTTTCACAGTCTGGATGGATGAAACATTTTTTTAGAAAGTACCCATATTACCACAGGGCATATTTGGCATTTTTGCATGTTTGCCGTAACAAATCCTCGTTTGTCAAAAGCAGACCATTCAAAGAACAAACGTGCAGATTACATTTGGAGGTATGAGTGCAGAGTTAACAATACAACAAGTGAACACATCCCCGCGGAGTGTCTCCCATCTTCGCTGACGCGTCCAACCGCCGTAATGAGCAACAATTATACACTCGTATTGTCATATTGTGCGCCTCATTCCAAAAATTGTCGGCGCTGCCGTTCGCAATGCCGGTTAAGTTCCCTTTGTGGCCAGGCACAAAAGACATAAAAAGCATCACACCGGGCTGCGTGTCGCCCAACTCTGCGAGTGAGAAAAATGGGAAAAAAGTAAGTGATTTAAAGAGGGGAGGTAATAAAGAGAGCAAGGGCAGGCGCGGGAGAACGGTAAATCGTTGGCAGATCATGCCTCATGCAAAACTTTCATGAATAAAACATACTCCTAGCCTCCCATAGCTCTGATCCATTTTTCCTCCGTTTCCCTCCTCTACCCCTCTCTATCTCTCGCACGCATGATTAACCTCGGGAGGCCTTAATCAACACTGGAAATGACCCGTGCTCCTTGACTTACCCCTCTCTGCCTCTCCTCCCCCCTCCCTCACCTCGTCCTCTCTCCTCCTCTGCGCCATCCTCCGCCATGGGTCTGCCAGTGATGGGCTCTGCTTCACCCGCTAACCCCTGCAGATGAGCGCGACGCGAGGGGTTTGTTTATCTTGCGCGCGAAGTCATCAACACATGGGGGAAAAAAACGGCAAATGTTGAAAACACTGAAGCATTCGGATGGGAATGTATCAAACGGAATCGCACAGAAATTGGATTTAAAGACTAAATATTTCCTATTTCTTTCTTTCCTTATATATGTTTTCTCCTTTTTTTCAGTTTTATGATCCTTTCCTGGGGGGATGGCGGTCTAAGACGGGAGAGTTAGCCGGAGATGAATAATCTTTCTTACTTAAGCCTTTATTCACACAGTCTTTAAAACCTGTCCTCTGGGGATAGGGACAGGGATAGATTTATGGTTATTATTATTTACTTGCTTAAAGCCACCCTCGCACCCATATACACACAAAAACACACACACACCAACACACACACACATGCACACAAAGCGCACAAACAAACACAGAGCCGCGAGAGCTGTCCGGAGTCCTGAAAACTGGCAACTATTGACGAAGCAGTTGCAAAGGCGACCTGTCCATGGTGCTGAAAGCCAGCTCTGCTTGGCCACAAACAATTATATAACTCTAGTTTATCTTCCTGTTTCTCGCGTTGAATGCAGCCATCGCACACACACACACACACACACACACACATGCTCACAGGTCCACGGAGAGCATTTTTTAATTGGTCTTCCCTGTGTAGTCGAGGTTTCAGGGTTGGTACCGCAGGCTAAATGCCCCCTGTGTGTTCCATGTTAGGGTCCAATTTAGCACACAGTAGTGACTGGCCATCATGCCTGAACATTTGTTTTTTAATTAGAGTGTTAAGTGTTTTTTTTCCAACGACACAAACCAGATTCCCCTCTTCTTTGTCCTGCAGTGTGGAGTGCTGAGGAGCTGATTAGCTCTCCTAGTGACTGCAAAGTCTTTATTTTAGTCACATCTTCATCACATTACTTTATAGTCTGGCTCTATAGTTTGAATTTTTGATCATCCCCGTACTGAATTTGAATGTATTAAGCGATTTTTAATTAACCGAGTAACCTCACAAATCAAGCAATCAAAAACGCACCATCTGCCTCACTCCATCTACCGCGGTGTCTTTCTCTTTTCCTCCCGACGCATCCTCATCTTCTCTCACACGTTTTTCTTCTCATGTGTCATGTCGCAGGCGTCAGCGGTCAGTACCCTCTGGTTCAGAATATGACGGTGACAGAGGGTGGGACTGCGAACCTGACCTGCCGTGTGGAGTACAATGACAACACCTCCCTCCAGTGGTCAAACCCAGCACAGCAGACTCTCTTCTTCGGGGACAAGAAAGGTGAGTTTTAGACTGACTGACAGCAGCAGCAGCAGATGCAGTTTTACAAAATATCCCCTGTGTTGGGTTTGTGGCATCTGAGAAGTGCCACAAAACACACAAAAACAGGATTTTTTTTTTTTTTCAAGGTTGGTGAGTAACCTGAAAACCCCCTGTGTATCCCCGAGTGTTTGTCACTTGAATAAGCTGCTGTCTGTGTTGTGACATAGCATCTGTCCCACACTTCACATGTCTGCAGTTTTTTTGTCGCCGTCCTCATTTCACCTGGAGAAAGAGACACACTTTAAAAGCTTTCCTCCTGGAATAGAGAGTGTGTGGCTATCGTTACAGTTTTTTGTTGTTTTTTTTTAACTTTATCCCTCGTCAAGAAGCCACTCTGCTGAGGAACACATGTTGATGTTGATGGCTGTTTTTTTTTTTCTAACTTGTTTATGCCTGAGCGTCACTTGCCAGAAACAATTTGAGGTCTTTGATAATATGCCTTTTTTGTTTGTGTCTGTGCAGTCCATATTACTTCAGTGTCAAAACCGGTTATCGAGTATATTTGATAGTTGGCAAGTCAAATAATGAATAAAAACAAGTGCAACTGGTTGGTTTCAGGAAGGTGCGTGCTACTGCGGTTGCCGCAGTAGCTCCGGTGATTGCTGTCATTGATCTGTATCGATCTCTTGTACAAGCATGATCAGTACAAACCCTTGGAAAAGGTTCACTGCATCCCAGGGAAGGCACGCTGCTGTGTAATTCCCGTTCTTTTCTATTTTATCAAAAGATGCATACTTAGAAAGTTGAATGTTTGTTGCGAAACATTAGAAACAGCCCACGCACTCTGAAAGTCGACCATTCACCCCGCTGTGAAAGTGACCTTCGCTGCGGCACCGTTGTACGCACTGTAGCTCGTGCTGCCCTCCAGCACATACAGTGCGGTGTAAATTACATTTCAGCCAAAAGTACAAACCTAATCACCTAAGTCTCAGATGCTGCAGCATCATGGCGTTATGTATAATTGATGGTGGTTACATATAATCAAAGACCTGCTTTTGCATTCTGAGGTGCAACATGAACATAAATTGGCGACGGCATGTACTATGTTTTGCAGCCAATTAGCTGTTTTGTGGTGCAGTGATTTTAGGTGTCGTCATGGGTAACAGACATGAATGAACAGACATTTTCAACACAAATGCAGTTTTGTAGCACAGAAATATTAAAGACGAAGGTAATATTTTAGAATAGTTGCAGTAATTGAGCCTGGCAGGCCAACAATACTGATTCCACTTGAAATGATGTTAAACTAATGAGTGGAGATTCCAGTCCAATGCTCTTAACATGCCTAATGGGAAGGATTTCAACAATGCTTTAGAAAATAGAGAAAATCAGTTTAATTGTTAAAGGAGAGTCATTATGTTTTTTTTGTGTTTTTTTTTCCCCCCATTCCTTCAGTGTGTTACATATTTTCTTGCGCACATAAAAGAACTTGAAAGTTAAAAAGGTAAGAGTATGCACAGTTTTCCACAGAAAACACTGCTCCTCAAACGCCTCGTCAGTAGTCCCACCTTTTAATTGTGTGACTTTGTGACATCACACATGTCAGAGATTTGCATAACTCATGCCTAGCGGCTAGTTTGGCACGCATAAGCAGCTTTTTTGTCGTTGTTAGCGATGCTGGCTCAGGCGTGTGCGAGCCGACCTATCAATGGAGTCAAAGGTTATTTGGAAGGCGGGAACAGGGGCTAAAAACAGAGGAGGGCAGAGGAGGGGACAGTATGAGGAAACTGAAAAAAAAATAGCTTAATATGTCTCCATTCAAATGTGTTTACTGCAGTCAGCACTAATTCAGCATGGCTTAAGCTTATACATATATCTAAACTAGTAAACTAAGAATGAAAGTTCTGCTGTAAAGGACTTAAACACCATCATTTACCTCACTCTCCACTTCCTGTACTGAGAGAAAATAGCCTGAGAATAATGTGCTCTGCAGAAAACACTAAGAGCTATGTATATTACACAGTTTATATACCAGAGACCTGCAGAGAAATTCTTTCCACTAAACAGATGCAAACCCGCCTTATCTTTGCAGGCATTTACAGGCGTGAGGATACACACACACACACACACAGACAAATACACACTCACAAAGCCACCAATGTTTTAATGGCTAATAAGTACAAAGCGTTTATTCCTGACCTTTCACACCCTCTTCAGTAAAGTCCCCATAAAGAGGATTCATGGGTGTTATTTTGTTGGTTCATGCCTGCTGAAATGATTGTGCCCTGTGCGTCTCTCAGCTGTATTAGTCGAGTGTAATAGAGTATGAATCACACTCTCTTGTAAGTGTCTGGATTAAGCACATATGGGATTTACACAGTCCTCTTCCATTATCCTGCTGCCCACTGGGCTGCCTTGCATGCCGTGCATTCCGTATCCACGCACCGTGTGTGTGTCTGTGTCCGTGTGCGCTTGTGTGTCTATGTTTGTGTGTATTTTTTCTTTCGCATACAGCAACAGAATGCATACATGTGCAAAAGCGTTTCAATTTTCAAAGCATTCACATTTTCACTTACCTGCCTTTTTTTCCGGAAAGAGTAGCAGTAAAAAGCTGCACTGAACATCAAATTCAACAGTTGATGTTCTCTGCAGGTTATTCCATATCACACCAGGGGTCGGGCTTGGGGGTCTATTTCATGGCATTTCCAGAGCAGAGCTCCGGGATTGGAAATGAAAAAGCTGCCAAGGACACTCTTATTATCAGAAACGCAAAGGGATACTTCTGGGGCTCCAGGATTGTGATGCTGTTTGGGCTTGTGCGTGTGTGTGTGTGTGTGTGTGTGTGTGTGTGTGTGAGCTTTGGGAGTTGCCTTGCAGAACATGGCAAATTCAAATGCACATGCTGATGGGCGCACTGAGATGGTGAGTGTTTCCAAAGTGCCACTGGCAGTGTGAGGAAGGAGAGATGTCTCAGCTGCAAACGTCTTTGAGCACAGTAGGTTTCAGATTAATTTTCCCTGCTGCCTGTTGGGAAGAAGAAGATGGGGATTAGGGCAGCACACAGTTGCTCAGACATACAAACCCCAACTCGCCAACTTTTTTCACAGGCTTTGTTCTGTTGGACTTAGCTGTAATGGAGCAAAATCTACCTTCTTTAATGTTAATGACTGACTCTGCGTCAGCTCACTCTTAAATATCTCTTATTATACACATTCTCAGGTTCATACTTTGATTTCGTGTGCCAACTGGAACAGGTTTACCTGCTTTAATGTTCTGAAAACACACAATTTTTCTGATACTGTCCAGTGCTGCTGCACCTCTATTCACTCTCTACCTGAACACTCTTAGGGTCACTTTTACTGTCTTTAAGAACCTCCTCCTGCCCATTCTTCTCTGATTGGTCAGCTCCCACAGGCTTGAGCAGGCACCGTCCACTGTGTTTCTGCATCAGCGCTGCTGCAGTTTTTACAACCACATCCAAAGGCGCAGTTTTATGAATATGGGGCGGTTGTGGCTCAGAGGTAGAGCCAACGTTTTGATGTAAGAAGGTTAGCGGAAGGTCGCTGGTTCGATTCCCCCTGGTCTGCATGTCGACGTGTCCTTGGGCAAGATACTGAACCCCAAACTGCAGCTGTCGCCATCAGTGTATGAATGTATGTATTAATTACTGTAAGTCACTTTGGAAAAAAGCATCTGCTCAATGCCCCAAATGTGTGTTGAACCGTGTATTGAGCACTTTTATATGTTCACAGTTTTCACAATATTTTTTATTTATTTTCCACTTTTATCCTCCAGAATTGAAATGTTTGTCGTCCAATTCAACAGATTGCTGTTGGCGCCTGCAACATGTGCCCGCGTGTGCATGTGTCCTATCTCGGAGAGTGTCACTTACATCCTCTATTAAAGCCAGCCACGGAGCATTTGCATAAACGTATTGTTTTTTTCAAAGAGAAATGCAGCAGCTGTCTCCGTTACAGTCCTTTGAGTGGTGCCGGCTTTTCGCGGCTGTTGTTGTTGAACGTCAGGGGCTGAGGCCCACCTCGAAGACGTTTAGTCGGATGAAAGAGGCTCCTCTTGTCTTCCGTCCTCTCAAAGGTGCTCCGATGGCTGTGAGGAGCTGTTTGAATTTCGAACGAGTCATTGTCCCGAAAGTAGCCAATTTTGTCCTTTCCGTCACTTACCACTGAGGGAGTTAAGCTGTGCTGCAACAGCGAGAGCGAGAGATGAGCGCTGGGCAAGAGGGATTGTCCCTTTTATAAGATTCAAAAGAGGCTAATATCATTTTACAAATTGCCCTTTTGGTTTCATGTAATTCAAGACTTGATAATAGCTTTATTTCCTGGATTGAGAAATTTTTTTGCATTGAGGCATATTTACAATTTATTCGTTATTCCCACGCTGGAAAGAACCTATGTGTAATTACTTTCCAGGCAAAATTTGCTGGGCCTGACGTGTGAGCGCTGGCTAAGGTGTGACATTTAAATCATTTATTCCACACGGTTTCCTCCCGTTTCCTCACCCACATCTGTGTTTTCATTACCAACCTACAGAACTCTCTTCATCCCTTTTCTCTTTTCTTTAATTAATCTGTCCACCCCTGCCTCCCAGAGTCTGCCAGGATCTTGGTTTACCTGTCCTTATAAGCACCATAAAGAACACTAAAAGCACACATTGGTGGATTTGAATGCACCATGGCTTTGTCCTGCAGGCCCAGTAAAGAGATTCTCGGTCCTCTGCAGGATAAAACAGACATCGGTTGTGGTGTAGGTCCTGCTATGTGACTATTGTCGATGTCAGTGCTAAAATGATATGTTATGCAGCCCTAACTGGATCAGTACATAAATCGCCGATTTAGTTGGTTAATGGCCGAAGTTAATTAAATCATTATTGGCACCAGAAGATATACTGATTTTGGATTGGCCCCAATTCTTAAAAAACTTCTTTTTGAAGGAACGTTTTAAAAAGAATGAACAGAAAACGTATTATTTCTCTTATTTGATTTCAAATAAGGTAACATCAGATCGACATTTGTTCAGCACAACCACCAAATGACAGCCGTGATCTTCTTGTCGAGTGTTTTCTTTCTGTATGTGCCTGATTTGGCAATTAAATCAATCCAAAACATAATGAATATGTATGTAGTTAAGCAAGGGTTGACATCCTCCTAGCACAATGCTTGATTGATGTTTGAGTGTCGACAGATAAAGGAAAAAATTTCAAGCCACATTCATGCCCTTGAGTCGGATTGGTCTCGTCTCGTGCTGTCTCATAGAAAAGACAAACTGACTCTGTGAAATTCCCACGCATGCATATCGCTGCGTTAGTACAATGCAGTTTCTCCGTACAGTCGCCGTATCTGCAGCTCTCCCGATGTACGGGTGACAAATGTGTTCATGTCGTTTTGCAAAATTACCAAAGTACCTGTGGTGCCCGTGCGGTGCCATCTGCAGATTGATCGAATCTGTTTAAACATTAAGATTAGTGTTATGGGTGAACAGCTGAGGGCCCAACGCTCATTTTCGGGAGCCCAATCCGCTGAATGTGAAGCTATCGGGGCCCTGAGATGTCAAATATTCAGCTGTCTGAATCAATTTGCCGCCTGTTTGTGGTGTGCAAGTGTGTGTTTGTGTGTGTATGTGTGTATGTGTGTGTGTATGTAAGTGCACATACACTTGTGTGCATGTTGAATGTCAAACATCCCACCTCGCCAGCATGCAACCACGAAAAAACCTTTGATGCATTCAGAGTATCTGTGCCTGAGCAATTTAGGGGATAGCCTTTTAAAAGTTTTCCAAAGTAAATAACAAAATAAGAAATGCCTGACATGTCAGACTCTTTTTTTTTTTAACAGATAGCAGAACTTTCTCTGAAAACTTAATCGTAGCAGGAAAGTTAAACTTTTGAGACAGCTGTCTTTCTTTTTTTTTTATTTCCTGGAATAGTGCCTCTATGAAACATCCTTTCATATCAGCCTCAAGATTGGTACGGTGTTCTCTCTGATAGAAAAAAACTTGACTATAAATCTCAGAAGATCCCTAACAAGTCCCCTCTCTCCGAGACAAGGACCGTAAAACATTAGAAGAAGAAAAAAGAGGAAAAAGGAGACAGAACGTAGGCCTTGGTGGGATAAAGGGGAGGAATTAAGGAGGCATTTTATGAGAGCTTTCAGACGCAGTTATTGCCTCTGAAAGACACAGGAAAACTTTTTCTTTGACCTTGAGCGTTCTGCACCTTTATTTCTCTCACCGCCTCTCTTTTCACATGTCTGCGTTTGAGTCTAACACTCAGCCTTCGATGAGAAAAAGCTTTTTCTACCCGCTTGTGTGTTTCTTATTGCATTTAGTGGTACAGAGAGCGCTAATAATTAAAAGCAGAGAGTTGTCACCGGCTGTGCGTGTTGACTGTTAAGAAACCAGGGACAGACAAATGTCAGCTTTGTTTCTTCTGCTGCTGTACAGATGTAAAGCAGGTTTAGGTGAGAAAGAGACTTACATCGTCAAATGAAGCAATATATCTGGTCATTAGCAGCGTTATTAGTAGAGCAACTTATCATATGCATGGTGTTGAGAGAAATACCTCAGGCAAGTGGGAATAATTAGCTCGCACTTAGCAGCAGGCTTATTCTATTTCCCTCTTCTGGGAGAAAGTTCTGGAGCACAGAGTTGGGTATAAAAAGAAACTTTTAATACATTTTTATAATAGAATTTAAATCAAGAATTGCAAGGAGGACACTGTCAAGAAACAAGAGTTATTCAAGGATTATATAGATGTCATTCTACATCACAGGGTTGCACAAAAAAAAAGTTGTAGCCGAGTGTTGAGGATGACTTCAGGAGTCTCACAGAATGAAGAAAGAAAGCTGCTCCGTAGTCTGGCGGTAAGGCACTCGACACTTCTGTATCATTTGCCAGATGGCAGCAGGGTGAACAGACCGCGGTGGGGTTAGGTGTTGTGTTTTTTTCTGCAAATGAAGTATAAAAATGCTCGTGCACAAGGAATTTGTGTTTGCATTTTGCCTACAGCGCAGCTCACTTGGCTAATACTCACTTCACTGGCATCTGCTTTTTACAAAAATGTATATTATGTAAGTGACTTACAGTATTTCATACATACATTAACACACTGATGGCTGTGGCTGCCATGCAAGGTGCCGACCAGCCCATCAGGAGCGGTTTTGAGGGTTCAGTATCTTGCCCAAGGACACTTCGACATGCGGACCAGGGGAATCGGATTGTTTGCCTGTACTGGCTGTTTTCCCAGCAATATAAAGCGTCCACCACTCTGCAGCAGCTCATATATTTACATTTATTGGCTTCTGTTAGTAAGAGGTCCAGTTAGAGAAACGTTTCCTCGAGCCAAACTCTGAAAATACAATTATTCTGAATTGCATTGTGATTCGGAGCTCTAATAATAGAAACAGTTCGTGTAACATAAGGGCTGGATTTAAAACAAAAGATATGAGATGATGACAGTGGAGGCTCGAAAAGCTGTGCCAGTAAAATTAGGAACACTAGAAACACAATTTTCAAAAATTTATAGATTATAGGTCGGGGTGTGGGTATGACAGCGTCTGGGTCATGGGTCCCCTTCTTGTAGAGAGTCGGTAATTGTTTGTGTGTGTTGTAATTAGGTGACGATGATCTACCTACTTCTCCCAGCTTTCCACTCTGCGCTAACAAATAGCATGTATTTGCAGATCTCCGAGGAGCTGGCAATTGCGAGCAGAGTCTCCTAACTCCACATACAAATGTAACCAGATCCGTGTGTACCAGGCGATCCGTGCACACACACTTAACAATCTGCAAATAAGTGCAGAAGAACGTCTCAAATCTTTTCAGACATTTATATACGCAGATCTATGAGTTAAAAAAATCTGTGCAAAAAAAGTATTCGTATTTCTTCTTAGTTCTTAGTTCTTAATGTGTGCTTTTGTGAAACTGCTTTGAACGCGTCGCTTGGCATTCGTCTGTGGATTGTGACGTGCACTTTTTGAGCGCCTAAAATGACACAGCAGATGGATGTACATGTTTGCAGATCTTATTTTCTATTTGGAGACGATGTAATACAAGTGTTTGACCATTTTGATTCTAATTTCTTTCCAGAAGATGTGGCTCGGCATAAACCGTCCACTTCTTTTCAAAGTCATGTTGAAGGATGGCTATATCGCGTACCCTAGAAAAAAAATATGAAACTCCTTATAGACCGAGGTACCTGCTTTTCTACTCCAGAGCCGGAAGGGGAAAAAAGTCTCCCTATGCAAGATTACAATAGGGCTCATAGGCAGGAGCTGTCTCCCCACTGACCTGCTTCTCACTTAATGAAGTGGGGCTGCTGGAGGTGTCCCACTGAACTCAGCGTGGCAGGTAGAAAACTGATGAAAGAAAATCATTCCTGTCACAGGGAAAAAAAATCTCCACAAGCCAATTACTGTATGGAGTATGGCACATTTTACATTTTAAAAAGGCCGCTGTGCCTCAGAGAAGGGTATGGAGGAACAGGTAATGGAGGGCTGAGGAACGGCTGAGACACAGAATATACATTAAGGTATTCAATAAACCTATCATTCTGTTGCTTTTTCTGCAACGCACACACACACACACACACAGACATGCATGCGGACCAACTCGAGTCCCCAGATGGGCTGTTGACAAGGAAAAGGGAACAGTCACATCCAGACACAGGCAGAGCTGAATGTATATTCTGAAAATTTGCACTTTTCTCATTATAAAACTGTGTCACTTGAATGAGCAAACACCTGCCAAGGTTCTATACTAATACATACTGTCTTCGGATAGATGAAGGGACACGGGGGGAAGGAGGAGGGGAGGCCAGTGGAGAGGATGGGAGAAGAAAAGGGCAGGAGGGAGAACGGGGAATAAAGGGGAGGAAGTGAAACGTGCAAACATGATAGGCTCAGAGAGCGCGTGTTTAGAGCCCTGACTGTTTGCTTACGTGCGCACTCTGAGTCCCTTTAAAATAAACACATCCTTAATGCATGAATGTAATTACCTTTCTTGCACACATGCACATGCCCACACACTTTGTTTTTTTTCTCACCTGCTGCTTTTAACGATGGGGGTTACCCGGGGAAAGCTGCTAGATATGCAGCCAATTTATTTGGATATGTCGCCGTATGACTGTTGTACACAGTGTGTGCATGTACTGCATATAAACACGGCGCATGTGGCTGGTGTGTGGCGGTGGCCATCTGCACAGCGACGGCGTGGCAAGCTGCATGCGATAATAGATTTAGGTTTTCCTCATGTAGAGCCGGAAAAAGCATTTCGGGCTCGAAAGTCGCTTCACACACGTAGTTCGATTCCCGTGATCTGAAACAAAGGGGGGGCAAAAAAAAAAAATTCAAATCAACACATGAATAGGTTGTAAAAGCTATTGATACAACAGTACAAAATGTTGTTTATTCAGATAATGCAGGCACTTTAAAGCCCCACTCCTTTGTGTTGGCATTCATATGATATTTTCACCTTTTTATGAGTTCTTTCCTAGCAATGTTCATTACCTCCTTACCTTCATTTTTTTTTTTTTTTTGCTCAAACTTGGAAAAAAAAATGTTGGTGATTTTTTTGTTGGTGTTCCCGTGCTTGTGGTGCATTGGCAGGTTGTCAGAGATACGGCACACAAAATTCGGGCATCGAAAAACAGGTAATTATCAGGATGTCTTGAAAAGGAGATGATGAATTTGGAAAACATCCTTCGCTGGGGGAAAAAAAGAACTGTTGCTGCGTCAGAGCGAGGTGAAATGTTGACTGAAATGAAGCGAAGTACTCACTTTTTATTAAACTTGTTGCTCATTAATGGTTCAAATCCTCTGATTGAATGTTGTATTAAACATGCGTTTGTATCCATTCACAGCCACCTCCAATGAGACTGTTTCCCCGGCTGGCTGAACGTCGCCTCTCAAAATAAAAATGTCACTTTTAATTTCAAAGAAACAAGACATCTTTGACCTTCTCTCTGCGCGGCTTCTCTATCGCAGCTTCCCTTTTCAGAGATGCGCTTTTCTTCTCATCCTTTTTACAGATTTCTTTTAAAAAGAGAGGGCTGACACTTCCCCACTCTCCACTATCCCTTTCAGAATATGCTGTTTGGGAACAGAGAGTCTTTTTGCTTTGGCGTTTCGGCCGTTTATTCTCTGTTAGCGGATTGGTCATGGCTGCATTCAGTGTCTCTACATGGACAGCTCCTTTTGAGCTGGCGGTCATCAGCACTCAGAATAAGATGAGAAATCTTTTCCGCCCCCACTTGGATTTTGGATATCAAACCGCATCTGCTTTAGCGAACTCAGAATTGTCACGTCTCGCGGTGCCGCGTGTTAGTTCTGCTTAGATTAAAATCAATCAAAAGGTAGAAAACACGACTCTCCTGCAGCGTTGCTTTCTGTCTCTCGACATGCACAGATAGATGCAGACTACAAGGCTAAATGAGCAAAAAAAAAAAAAATATATGGTTGCGCATTCAATAAGTAGTTATTGTTGGAATACAAATCCAACGCTCTTTGATGTTGTCAACAACGGCGTCCTCCGTGAACACATTCAGGACCGTCGGCACTAATGGTCTCTAATGGATGGAGGCAGGTGCAGCTCCTTCACAGACAAATAGCAGTGTCCTCTCCTCTCCTCTCTTCCTCTCTTCTCCTCCCTTCTTGCTCTGTGCAACCTTGCTTTAGAATCAAAAACCCAGAGGTAACACTTGTAGTTAGAAGAAAAGCTTTTGCTTTATCTTGTATTTATCTTTTATTTTATCAGGGAAGACCCACTGACACTGACGTCTGCACATACATATTCACATATGCATATGTACACATATTCATACATGTAAGCCCATGTACCTCTACCCGTAGGCGCACACTTAAAAACAGCTGTAAGTATTTTCCTCTAGTACCTCAGCCACTAGCTATTAAAAAACACATATGATATCAGATGTCTCAGCTTTAGTTTGAAAATGATTATCGGCTCACCAATACTGAATAGAGCCTCGTCACATTCAGTGCTGTGGGGTTTTTTTTAGAGTGACCCAGTCTTAAGATGTAGTTGTGTGGCTCGCGCAGTCGTTTGGCAAAAAGGCTAATTCGAGTACAGAGCAAAAGTAAAAGTCCTTTATGTACATTTATTAGTCAGCTGTTTAGAAAAAGTGGGTGAGAAAGTGTGTGTCATATGCACTGTGTGTAAAGTGTGTCCTCTGCTTTGGAACATGAGTGGTTATGAGTAATTGATGTATCCAACTGAGACTAAGACACTCGAACACATCCTGACTACGTGAGTAAGCATGAGGACAATTTGACAAGACAGAAACAAACTTATTACAAACAGAATTATATGTCATGTGCCGTCCAGCTGCCCGTGCAATTGATTGTGGTTTTTGTTTATTCAAAAACCTACATTTGTCTGCATTTCAGTATCTTCACCAGTTATAGCCTGATTTCACGGCTACATTCAACACCTTTCATGTTTCTAAATCCAGCCCGAATCCATCCTTCCTGGGGGATCAGGATCATCCCGCTTTTTGGCATCGGAACTGTCCCAATCTTTGCCTGCAACCGCTGAAAGAAAAATGCAGAGATGACACCGTGAGCGTGATCGGAAAACCAAAGCCAGATTCTAATCGGAATTTTCAGAATCTCAAGCCCTACACGAAAACTAGAGCATCGAAATGGTATCGTCTGTGTTCTTTGCCGTGTCATGCCGGTGATGATTGGCAGGGAGCTTTGCTAGAAGACAGCGAGGCCGTCTTATTATGAATTCAAATGCAGTGTCAGCGCGGCTTATCAAGTCAGAACATCCGAAGGTATCCGCACGAGCATCTTTCCAGAACAGAGGGAGAGGGAAGGAAGAGTTGCAGCGCGACAGCTGGAAACCCCAGCAACAGCAAATGTATTTTCTGACATTTGCCTGCTCATACTTCCTTGCCAAAAGCAAATAAGACAACAGTTGAAATAGACGCGTTGTTTAACTTGTACACACTCGCAGGTTAGCGGAGCCGCCTGAGTCGACAGAATGAGGTCTGTGGGGGTAGAGGGAAGGAGAGTCTGACAGAAAGATATGCAGAGGCAGAGGGAGACTATTCCCCGTCTGTAATCAGCCCAAATAATCTTTTTCTTTGTCGCAGCTCATTCTTCAGTCAAACACGGTGTATACATGTCCGTATACGTGCTGCGTGAAAGAAATCAGCCATCTTTTCAGGACAGGTCTCACCCTAAACTGAACTGGCAGTGCATCAGACTGGATCTAATTCGGTGGTCTTGCATTGATGGCCACGCGTGCCCGCACACACACACACACACACACACACACACACACACACACACACACAGAGTCAAGAATGCACCGTTGCCAACGTCAAGCCTAAAGATATGTCATGTGCTCACATCAACGTGTCATGCCTGCTCAGGCTCGGCACACAGCTACGCGGAGATAACCGGTGTTGCGAGGGAGGGGAGGCACAGAACAAATGCAGTAATAAATGAGAGAGAGAGCAGCTGTCGTTCGGCCAAACTGATTACAACTCCACCGCTGTTTACTGTAGGTGTTTAGCCTCGAACCGGCAAAGCAAAGCTCCATCCCTTGGCAGACGAAATGACACGAGTTAGCGCGCGCGCTGACATTTCTCCGCGTTTTGTCAGTCGTGTGATCGTCGCGGTAAATGCATACACGGGAACTAAAAAAAAAAAAAGAGAGAGAGAGAGGAAAAAAAAGATGCAGCTTATGTGACTAACACCTCCTTTCGCAGTCACCTCAAGGGGCTAGACGTTTGCCGGTGACCGACAAATTATAGCTGTAAGTGAGTGAAAACACAGCTGATACTGTCGGACCTGGCATCGATTCAATCACTCAAATGTAAGACTCTGGCAGTACAACCGATAACCACGAGTTACATTTAACATTTAAACCCCTCACTAAAAAACCTGAAAGACTCTCTCTAGAGCCAGCGTTTGGTTTGTCTGTTCTGGGCTACCATCCGAAATTCTACAAACTGGAACTTTAATGTCTAGAAAATATGCTCCTACCCTCTGCTCATTGACCGTCTCTGTAATTAACGTTCTGGAAAAATGATACATTCTGTTTTCAACCCAATCGCCAGAATAACTGTTAGCAATGCAAGTTTCTGCAAAGCCACGGCATACGTTTGAACTTTTTTTATGTTGCAACTTGACTTTTTCTTCTTTAGCTTAAGTGTTCTACTCCTCTCTTGTCACAACGCTGCGCCTATGCTCTTGTTTTTTGATGGTCTCGGTCTCAGACAAAGAGGACGCAGGATTTTGCTTCAAGAGCAGTCAAGACAGAGATATGGCTATATTGTTCGTTTTTTCCTCGTACATTCTGTACTTAATGATGATTTGCAGTCACCCAGAAAACCTGTGTTTTTTATGGGTATGTGGCAATTTTAGATAACTTTGAAGACTGCTTATGATTTGCATGTTTCACATTTTAGAGTTAGTGTGCAGTGTTTCCCACAGAATCAGACTTTAATTGTGGCGGTGGCTGTCCAGCTGGGGTGCCACAGAGCATGCGTACTCAAGACCGAGTCGGGCTAACTTCCGGTTTAGCACCGAGCTAACTTGGATGGGGATAAAATGTAATCGGGCAGCTCTTCTAGACTCTCCCCATTTTATTATCGGACCAAATCGTCCAAATTCTGACAGTAAAACGAGTCATTTCACGGGGGTTGTGAGTCCCCAGTGCAATACCTGATGATGTAATTGCACGGCTTGGCCATGACAAGAACTGGCTTCAAGGCCTGGCGCTCATTCTGGGTGCTTGATCTTGACGATGATATCGGAGTATCTAACATCATGCTACTCACTGGCGGGTGCCCAATGTTGATATTGTAGCGGACCGCTACAGATAAATTAATGTGTGGGAAACACTGGTCGGTCATGACTTGGTCTCTTCTCGGTGTCAATACACTCTGGCCTCAGTAATGACTTGCTCTCAGTTGAGATGGTCTTGACTACAAGCTCTTTTATAAATTATGTATAGAGAAAAAAGAAAGATTTGCAGCTAGATGATTGTGTGGCCTATAGGGAAGGTGAATGTGTTTGAGAAAGGAAAAATTACTTTTTTATGCTGACTTGAAGCTTCGGCATGGTGAAACGCAGTCTTGGTCCTTGGGATACGTTGGCTACCGTTTCTCACCATTCAGCAAGACACTCTTTAAAGCACCCTACAAACAGACTGTCTAATGGTCTTCACACATCAGATCTTTTTAGAGAAGTTACAAATCAGGGTCTCTGCTTTTTCTAATGTCATGTCTCACAAATTACTGTACGATTAGATTTTTTCCTTCATGTGGCCTCACATGAAAGAAAAAATAAACACCTGTACACAAATAATCAAGCCTCTTTTCTGCTGAACTCACCCGCTGCACTTGAACGAGGTGTTCTCCAAGTCACTTTGATGGAGGGCGAAAGTAATGTAGCCTTGGCTGCTCATATTAAATAATGTTTGTAGAAAGGTTTTGTACTTGCAAAAAGGAGAGGCTTGAGTGAATCTCTTGAGCAGCCAAGGTCGCCCCGAAAAAACAGACTGAATAAAATACTTTGCGCGCCTCGTCGTCTATCCTTGATGTACGAAGCAGCCTTTGGTGCGGTTTAGTTTTCGTATATCACAATGCGCCCCTTTGCATGCCGCAGACATGAATCGTATCATTTTCAAGGCGTCATCACTCCATTTTACAAATTGCACGGCGCGCTTCTCCACTGTATCACAGATATGAAGTCTACTTTGAAGGCCACGGAGTATCTTTCAACAAGCCACCCAATTTCAGCAGATCCATTTCAACTCCCACATCTTGCCAAAATTCTCATTAGGCCTCTGTCTCAGCCTGTTATTGCTAGTATTGATTTCCATTCCTGTTATGTCTTTTGGAAGATTACATTTTCATATAAGTAAAATGTCTGCAAGGGTTTTTCGGCAGCAAAGACTGTACGAGTATAGTTTACTGTAGAGCTGTGCTTATGAATTCGTTTTCAGATTCAACAGAAAGTTCAGTTTTGAGGTCACATTTCTACGCGGGGATTGTTTAAGTGTTTAAAATCTGTTGATACGGTTCTACTAAACAGCTTTGTGTGGCTTTTGTTTTGTTTCAAAGTAGGAATTGTTGACAGAAAGCCTTGGAAGTGACCTAACCACCAGGCTGAACATTTCAAAATGAATGACATCCTCTGTGCAGACAGCTGTAGCTATAGAAAAGCTTGACTGTCACATAAATGATACCAGAAGCTGAATTGTCCTTTTTTTTTTTTGGGAGCCCTTGCTGTTCGCTGTCTGCCGCGTTTGCTGTGCTACGGTTGGACAAGACTAATGTGTGTGTGTGTGTGTGTGTGTGTGTGTGTGTGTGTGTGTGTGTGTGTGTGTGTGTGTGTGTGTGTGTGTGTGTGGTTAAGCTGGCTATAGCTGTTGTTTGGTAAACAACGTGCACATGTTCAGCGTTATATGATAGAGGCACAGCAAATATTAACATGCCACTGATCTGTATTTTTCTGTTGTGTTGTTTCCTGCTACTGCCATCTTGGAAGTGTCTCTCAGTGTGCCTCCCCTGCTCTGTGTCTGTTTCTCTCTCTGTCTGTTCGACTGCCTATGTGGACAGCAGTTCATGAATAGATATGAATTGCATTAACTGGACATAAAGTAAAATTAGATGTATCAAATTAAAAGAGCCAACTAAACTCTTTCCGTAAATCACACTGCATCAAATGAACTCTGTCTGTCTCTCTGTCCAGCTTTAAGGGACAACAGGATCGAGCTGGTCCACGCATCCTGGTCGGAGTTGACCATCAGCATCAGTGATGTCACGCTGTCGGACGAGGGCATGTACACCTGTTCTCTCTTCACCATGCCAGTCAGAACAGCCAAAGCCTACCTGACGGTTCTAGGTAAGAGAGATATCTTCTGATGTCTGTCCTACATGTTCCAGAATGACTTTGAATGGTGTTCAAACAACACAGTTAACTTTGTTGCTTTCAGCCGTGGAGGACACATTCGCAGCTAAAAGAGGTAGATCAGTGAGAATAAGACAAGAAAGACAAAAAAAAAATACGTCCTTTGCTCAGACATTTCTGCATTCTCTGCAGCATCCTACCTTTTTGGTAACACTTTCTCTGAAACCCATATCTATAATGCATTATAACACATTATCTCCATTTTGTTAATGCAATATAATGTGCCTGGAGTGCTCTCCTTATCATAGTTATAAACATGCAACAATTTATAACAATAATCACGACTCATTATAATACCATGTCAATAATGCATTATAAACATCTGTATAATGCATTTCAGTGTGCCTATAGCTATACGCAATCATAAATATTCAGAATGCTTTGTCACAGTCAAAATACATTATAGAGGTTTTTTAGAATGGCTTGTAAGTTAAGTATCAGTACTTTGCAATTGCTTGTCACTCACAGTTTTTGCAAGGATCACAGTGTATTAAAATGCTCATGGTTTTTTCGGGGGTATAGCACAGCAGTGTTAATACCTGTAGGTAGCAAAAGTGCATTCAAAGGTTTCAATGTAATTAGGTGGAAACTTAGGCCATATATCGAGGAGATTGTGAGATAGTTTTTCTCTGTATTCAAGAGGGTTTAAAGTGTTTGTTTTAGATTGCAGGCGAATTTTTAAAATGTTTTGCTAGATTTTTGCAATTCAGTGCAATCACCCAAAAAGATGAAGATGAAATCCTTTGGCACATGAATTTAATGATTCTGTTATGCCTATTCCATTTTGTGCATGTGTGAATTTCAGAACATTATTACTAAAACAACACCTCTACACAGTTGTGTGACATCGGTGGAGGTTAAGCTTTGAGCGGTTTCTAGTTTTTTTTGGTTGTTTTTCAGTTTAAGCTATTGATGGTTAGTTGTGTCTTTTTCTTTCTAAGACAAAAAAAAAAATACCTGCATCTGCAGACATGTAAAAACATACTGTGTGGCCCTCTGGTATTGTTTGTGTTTGTGATCATCGCCCCACACAAACATTGTCTCATTTCCTGCCACCGGCCTTATTATCTCGCCAATTAGTTTTCGCTAATGTTAATAGATGTGTTAGTGCACTCCAGGACCATTAGCTGGCTCTCTGTGTTAACAAGCATTCTGAGAATTAGAGACATTAAAGGCTACTGCTCAATAAGGATATGGAGAAAATGATTTTGCAATACTGAACAAAAGTTAATGGTCCGAGCCAGGAAACAGAGAGGGAGATTTAATAAACATACAAAATGGTCTGGTTTAACTGCCACTGTTTGAGGACAGGGAGAGCTGGAGATAAACGCAACAAAATATTGAAAATGATTTGGAAAAAATGCAAAATTATTAAATACACAAGCAGTGAATCAAGCTCCGCATTCAAATCATTCAAAATATTTTGAAGACTACATACAAACATGTGCTTGCAATTTTTAAATTATAGCCGACAATCGTAAATAGATGTCTAAAATGATTCAGATGGCTCTGTGAGGCTGTACTCACACTGCATTTGAGCTAATTGCTAACGTCAGGATGCTCACATGCTCACAATGACAATGCTAATACTGAGCAGTTTAGCTGTTATAATGTTCCCCACGTTTCCGTATCATACATTGGTGTGTAAGCATGCTAACATTTGCTTATTAGCGTAAACACAAAAGAGGCTGATGGGAATATTATTCTTTTCTTTTTTTCAATGACGCGGTCATTAAAGCAAAAATTGTACTTAACTTAGAATTTGCCCTCTGCAACACAACACAGACGTCATTGACATAATGTCGGAACTGTTTTGTCTTCACATTGATTTTTGAATGTTTAAAACCCAATGTTTTACATATTGCCTTCAATCCAGAGGGTTACACAAATATGAGCAAATATTTTAAATGCAATCCATACAAGAGCTGTTGAAACATTTCAGCCAAAACTCCTAAAGGTAATGGCGTGCCTGAAAATATAAAACATGCCAATTCCAATATATACTGAAAAAAATGCACAAAGCAAACTAACTAATCTTGAATAAAGTTCTAAATAAAATTTTTATAAAAATGGCTCTAAATTTTTGTATATACATATAATTACAGTATAAAATGTATATATTAACATAAAGCAATGTGATCGTCATAACCACAGGCATTGTTAGTGAAATCCGCTGAAATCTTTTCCTTCTCACCACGCATCTGATGAAACTGAGGTCTCATTACTTTTCCATGTCTTGAAAACGATATTGGTTAGTGCTCAAACAGTCACGCACACAAGAACACGCTGCAGCGCAGACATATCCACGATGTGCACACAGGTGCTCACAATGCTCCACACTCGCACATGTATGCGCAGACTCACACACAGACAGAGAGAAAAAGATTAAAGCTTCGCAGCCTCTGGCCACCCAAGGGGAACGTGACTGTATAAGATGAACATTGTATTTGATCTGCTCTCGTTAAATCTTGGAGAAAAAACATATTTTTTTTCTCAGTCGAGCCACACTTACTCATACGCACACTTACACACAGACCACAGTAGATATAGTGTTAGTTACATATAATGACACTTGCACTTTACACACTTGAAAACCGTGCAGTGAACTGATTTGCAGATAAACGTCGACATTGAAAATTCCATGTTTAGTGTTTAATTGGATGTCTCCGCATATTGTGTCTGCTGAGCAGCAGCCATTGTTAGGGCTGTGCATGCAAAAGTGTGGTAAACAGAAAAACAAGAAGACCTTTACGTCTGGTAATAAACCTTACTGGAGGTGGTGAGACAGACAAGGCCAGAGTCAGTCAATGGCATTGACTGACAGACCTTTCAGTCACTCAGCCTGAGGCAGACTTATTGCTCATTGACATTAGAAGGGCAGACACTACACACTTAAAACACTCATTATAGCAAGGGCCAGTAATGAACGTTTTCTGTTCAACCTTGTGGCCTCCTCCGTTGTCACGAGCCTTTTGTTTCCACGTATGCAAATACACACAGAGGAAAAACAACACCTTTTTCAACTTAAAGACATACTACGAGATTTCTGATGCTAAAAACAATGACAAAAGATGACGTTTGTTGACGCTGAGAAGTGGCAGGGGATCTTAGGAGTTGTTTACTTCATTAACACAGCATACAATGAAGAAGTGCTCCATCACAAGTGAGCCTTACAAACAATTATGAACTGCCGCTTCACTAGCTGGCTAGCTTGCCAACTTGCCAACTTTCTTCCTCAATTTCTGACATATTGATCCTTGGGCCAACAAAACTTGTCCCGAGGATCGATCTTGGGCCCCATTAAATCGTCGCGCATAGCCAGATAAAGGGACAGATCCAGGAACATTGTGAGATTTTCTGCATATTCGTTAATATCTCAGGGAATAATGCATGGATCTTGATGAAAAAATCAGTGGCTAGTATATCTATGTGAAGGAAATTTCTGGATCCAGCACACTGAATATGTTAAATTTAATATGGATAAGGCTTGGTTGAATTAAAGAGGACTGTTGCGCCTCGCTGGAGGTACAGTACGCGTTCTGTACTGAGTGCCATTGTATACATCATTTTCAATCCTTAATGAAAACCAAACTTGTATTCACCTCTATGGTATTTTAGTTTGGCACACAGTCCCGATCAAAGAAGATCCCAACTACCTGTATGGCTAGATATTGCTTGATTTATGTAACTCCCGTGAACCGGCCCTTGAAGAAGGAGATGTCCAGGTCGTTGGATGGACCATCCACTGATTTGTGGATCCCTGATGCGTTCCTTGAACAGGACACTGCTCAGGGATGCTGCGCCGTACTCTGCTCTAATCTCCCCGCAGGGGCGCAGGCTGGAGGAGAATTTCCAATAAGGCATAATAATATTATTGTTGCATAATGACACACCGCTGTGTGTGAATTAGTTCCATCGCCATGATATCCGTTCCATCCTTCAGGTGTGCCAGAGAAGCCGGAGATCGATGGCCTGACAAAGCCTGCCATGGAGGGAGACCATATCACTCTGACCTGCATGACTCAGGGCAGCAAGCCCGCCGCCGACCTGCGCTGGTTCAGGAATGAGAAGGAGATTAAAGGTATGTAACATTTGGATCTCCATACATTGGACAGTGTGTTGAGCCTTTTAGGGTGAATGACAACACAAGAGGAAATGATGGTTACATAACCAGGAAAGGGAGTGTTTGCTTATCTTCACAGATATCTGACTGTCAACTGGTTTGTGACATCATCAAGCTGGGCACCTTTTCATCAGATTTTCTTATCGAGAACATGACGTGTTCTTATTGGAAACCGAATCAAAGTTGTTCCTTATAACCTTAAAGTGGAAATGCAATCCATTTCCCCCCCAGCCAGCATTTTAAAGTGTTATTGTGTCGGATGCTCTCTGTATTCCTTCGAGAAGCAGCTGCTAGCTACTCCTTCATTAGGTCTATAATGGAGACAGGAAAGCAGATAGAAAGATATCATTCTGCGCTTTCTGGCATTATCTTACAATGATGATTATCGTTTACTGACATCTCTAATAAAAAGCTATAGTTTTGATTTCCCTGGAACACACCACTCAGTTAGGCTAACACTTTTAAATGCGTTGTCAGATACTAAAGTGCATTGAATATTACATTATCAGCGTGGCTCAGACGGCTTTGTAATCAACAAACGTAAGACAATGCAAACTTGAATCTTTTCTTATAAACCTGGCACGATGACACCGCTGCAGTGACGTCTCGACAGTGTATTTTTGGTTCCGAACAAGTTGTTTCTCCTGGAACAGATTCAACATGTGTCCTCTGGCCTGAGACCGATACATTAACCTCCCTTGTTATCAGAGGACTGTTTTAAATCACATCGACTGGACTACACACCTCATTTCCACCCTGCTCCTGCTCTGTTCGACTTGATGAACCATCCGCTCAGTAATTGTTTGAACGGAAGAGAGCGAGAGAGCAACCGAGGGAGAATATTGAAGAAAAGCGAGCCAGGGACGTGAAATGATGAAATAAGGTTTTAGGGAGAGAGCAACAGATGTGGTTCTGTATCGAATTAAGCGCAGAACCCGGCGGGACAGGCTGTCACAGATCAGCAGCACAGTTGTGGAACATTTCCGATGGGTTTCTGTGCTCTTTCGCAATGTAGACTAAAGGTGGATAACAAAATGCAAATCGCTCTTTGCTGATTTAAACCAAGTGCAAGTGCAAACAAAGAGATTCAATTGAGAATAGCGCATGTTTTTTTTCTCTCTTTTTGTTTGGAGCTGCCAAAAAAACAACAATGCCGACTGGCAACGAAAACTTTCAAATTATTTGTACAACCCAACAGATCACTGAACCTCAGTAGAGAGAATAACAGGCAGCCAGGAGTTGCACGTCGTAAATGCCCGGTTAAATTCAGTCGCTATTTAAAGTAAAATCACATTTGGAATGCGAAACAAACAGACACTTCACAGAGTTCATTTCCCTGCTTATATTCGGGATTAATAAACCTCAGAAATCTTTTTTTTTTTTGCTAAGGCATGCATGATTTTTGCTTATTAACTTTGCATATTCATGCTTTCTCGTTCTTTTTTTGGCTTCTCTGTCATCAGCATTGCAGAGGTCTCTCTTGTAGCTGGTACACATTTAGATCTGAGCTCAAATTAATGTACAATATGTTTTTGCAATCAAAAAACACATTTTTTATGTATTTTTAAAGACATTTCTGCTGTAAAAGACTAACATAACAATCACCTGGTAACATCACTGGACCAGCGCACTAAAGAGCTAATAGTCTTGCTATGCTTGAGCTCATTAACACTGACAAAACCTCGTGTTTTGCTCATCCTTCATTAAAATTAAACAGAACACTCGTTGCTCTCTATAACCGCTATGGCACTTTAATATCCTGTTAACAATAATCTTAGCCATCTTTTAGTCATTAAAGTCTGTTTATTAGCAGATCCCCAAGTCGCATATTGTTGGGTTTTTTTTTAACATTTTTGTAATCCAACTAATCTATTATAGTAGTTTGTCACTCCACTTTATATTTCCTCTTGTTGCTCTTCTGAGGAACATGAAGCTTATATAAGAAAAAAAAAAAGAGCATACGCTAATTAGCAGAGTGACTATTTTTCCTTACAGGCTTATTGTGTATCTGCTGGTGATTATTGCGTCTCCCAGAGGCCCACTACTGAGAGAGGAGCTCCCTGTAAGGCAAATGGAAACACAGCCAGGGCATAATTTTCTTTTAATTTACCACAGAAAGTTAACAGGTAGTCAGAGATATCCCCCGTGGTTTGAAGTGAAGGTAGTCTCAGGAGGATTGGCTTCCTTATTAGGGTCAGATGCAATAATTCTCTACTCAACTTAGCACACTGCTATCTTTAATTTGGGCCTTGTACATTTTTATACACGTACATTATTCACCGTGACAAGGTTGTAGTCACTAACCCACAAAGGACACAAATAGTGTGTTCAGGCTTGTCTTTCTGAATTGTATTCCATAATATATACGCCCTTTAACACTGACACTGTTGACGTACCTTTACCCTCCAATTTTTACCTCCACTAAGGAGGTTAAGTTTTCACCCATGTCTGGTTGGTTGTTTGGTTTGTAGGTTGGTTGGTCGATTAGGAGGATAACACAAAAACCACTGAAGAGATTTCAAACTTGGCTGAAGGATATGTCCGGGCCCAGAATAAAGCCCATCAACTAAGTGATAAAAATCACTACAATGTTGGACATTAAGTGTTAAAAGTAAAGAAATCGTGTTAAAATATTGATTTGGTAAAAGTAGAAGTCACACATACAAATAGTACTTGAGTAGAGTATCTGATAATTAAATATTCTGAAGCATGAGAGCAATTTTCTGGCAATAAGTGTACTTCAAGCAAAAAAAAAATTAACTGTAACAGTTGATAGAGATTGATAGAGTCTCATCTCCACTTCATCAAATACTGAAGCTATGGGCTGCTCTACATATTGACCAATTATCTGCCAGGTTGATTCAGATCTAATTTTCAGGAATTTTCTCATCAGTGTTTTTTGCCAATAAACTTGAATGTGCTACTTTGGTGCTAATGCAGCATGCTAATTGCAAATAAACTAGTAACCAAAGTTTTCAAATAAATGTGTTGGAGTAAAACCACAACATTTGCCTCAAAAAGTGTAATTCAGTGGAAGTATAAAGTAGCATAAAATAGAAATATTGAAGTAATGTACAAGTACTTCAAACGTGTACTTATGCGCAATATACTTACATCCCATCACTGTGTAGCTGTAATGTTGAAACAAAACCTACGCCTTGGCAAATGATATGATGATATATGTAAATAAAATAAAGGGGAAAATAATCAACATTGTTAAAGAAACCTTGTTGTCCCAGAACAGAGAGCAAAACCTTGAGACTTTCATCCAAATGCCAGATTAGAAGATTCTTGTCAGATCTGCTTTAGAACTCGTAAAGAATTCCGATCAGAGGCGAAGTTTTCGGCCCTCTCTAAGCGTCTGCCATCACACCCTTTCTACCCCGAGCTTAAGCCCAGACAGCTCAGCCTGCTATCTTGCATTAAGGGTTTCCAAGGGGTCCAGATAAGCAAGCAGATAAGCCCAAATCAATGCTGGTGTTCCGCACAGTTTTAAGCAGCTATCATGGCATCTTTCTATTTAATTAACTGTAGTTGGGAGACGTTATTGAATTGTGTCATCGTGTTCATTCAACTCCACGTTTACCTCAGTGGCGAACCTCTTCACAATAAACTTTTGTTACCAAACCAGTAGAAATAATCTGGAAACACAGAAAGGTAATAATGTACAAAATGTTGAAACGCGTGTTGGTCTCAAGGGTGAAGGAGAGCAGCGATCTGTTGATTAGTTCTCCTGTCTTTCCCGACGATTAGGTGTCTGTTTTTAATTAGCAGCTCATCGCTCAGTGTGATGCGTTTGACAGACTTATTCAGGACATGTCGACAGCATGATTGACAATTTACACGTATACATCTTCCTTGCCCCTGCCATAAATACATTTCTGGCATTAATTGGTGTGCCTTCTCTTAGCGTTAAGGTGTGAGTATTTATCTGGACACAGTCAGGCTGACTCGTTACATATGACAACAGCTGAGAGTTTGTTTGTGTGTTAAATGTACCTGCAGCTGCCGTGCTGCATTTCAATGGGTCAGTCCAAACCAGCAAAGCCGCTCTCTGGTGGTCGGACTTTTCTTCTTAAAACTGACTAAATAAATAAACATGAACGCCGAGAGTGACACATGTTCATACAAAATGTATGTATGAGCGCCTGGGTGTGTGCGAGCGCAGTTGAAGTGTTCATCATCCTGACAGCGTCACAGGGTGTGTTCAATGTAAAAAAAAAGCCATCTGATTGTGGGTGACCATGCTGGGAATAAATGACAATTGTGACATATTGGTGTGGGATCTGGGGGAATAGAGAAGATTATATTACCAGCAGAGCCACTGGAGCAGTCCATCACCCATTCGCATGCGGTTAACGGACTCACTATGCTAAACGCGTGCGTGTGTGTTTGTGTGTGTGTGTGTGTGTGTGTGTGTGTGTGTGTGTGTGTGTGTGCGTGCGTGCGTGCGTGCGTGCGTGCGTGCGTGCGTGCGTGCGTGCGTGCGTGTGTGTGTGTGTGTGCGTTCATCTGCTTATATGTGTGGGTGAGCAAAACAGACAGATGGAGCAGACAGCCCACATGTAAGGATTTAAGCTTGTGTGTGTGGAATGGAATCCAATATTCTTATTTCTCAGTCTCTTTGTCCCTCAGATCCCCTCAGTCCCCACCCAGTAATGATATATTTCTATCTCAGTTACACACCGTAACCTAGGGAGACCTCTGCCAATATCAGCACATGTAGCAGTTGTTTACACACCACTGAACCAGAGGGAGCTGCGTGGAGACCGAGCGCGACAGAGATGAAATGAATATTTATTTGAAATAAGGGTGGGGATGTACGCTATCGGACTCGTATTATCATACTCTCTGACCTAAACTGTAGAGGTTATTGCTTCATCGTGTTACGCGATAACTCTATTCCGAGGGGGCTTAAGGGGGAGGGGAAAAAAGCACAAAGATTTGAATCAAATTCACTCACGGTCACATCTCTATTCTGTTGTCAAACTTGTTAGTCAAGGACAAGGAACTATTACTGCAGACACAGCTCACACTATTCTAGGTCGCCGTCTGCTGACTTCTCAGTACGCTTATCACTCAAATCCGCTGCCCGTTCACTAAAGAGTTGAACAGTGACTGAACAACCTTTTGAAATAGTGCCAGCTATTTCTTCATTTATGGGTAATTGTCCTTGACTACTGTGAGCGAGAACAGAATAAGGTGGCCATCATTATTCTGAGGTTTGCTCTCGAAAGAGCTATTGAGGAAAGTGAATAGGAAATAGCTTTCAGAGGGCAAAGACGTTGAAGTGGATGAGAGCGCTAGTGTCATTCTGAGCACTGAAATAAGAATTAACTTGTGGAATTTAAAGAAGTTTTCTAGTTACAAGACAAAAATATACTTTTTTCTTTTTTTTTGAGTCATGTGGGCAGTGTTAGACAACCTTGCACACCGCTTTAAAAGTCTGTGTTGGGACTACATTTGTACTATCCAGCTCCCTGGGGTGGAGCGGATCAATGCCCATTAAAGATGTAATTTCAAGATGGCTCCTGCGAGTCAGACTGGCATGAATAAAAGATGCACACACAAAAACGCATATTCACCCTCTCTATCCTGTATGCATGTGCAGCACAAGCACAGAGATGCTGCCTGCCTAGCTTGGCATGCGATTAGGGTTGCAAATGATGATCAAATTTGCTATCGATTGATTTGCTGATTGCTTTCACGGGTAGTCATGTCGTGATTCTGTTTGTAAAGTGTCAAAAAAAGTATGAAAAGTGCTCATCACAGTTTTCCAGAGCCCAATGTGACTCGTCTTCAAATGTCCTTCTTTTGCAGCAAATCCTTACTTTTAAGAAGCTGCCACCAGCAATTATTTGGCATTTTTGCTTATTTTCTTTCAACTTTGTCTAATTCTTGCAGCTATAAATTGAAAAGTAATATGAAGTCACTGTACACATCCCTCTGTGTCATGGTCCCAGAGGTTTTAGTCTTCACATTTCTAGTTTTATGTTGAAGGCCTCTTCTTGTGCATCATTTTTCTTTCCACTTCCTGTCTTTGTCTTTTTGTCATTGTTGTATGTAAACGTGTTTTCCCCTAGTGAAATCATTCCTGTGTTTTTAAGCCTGTGTTTTTCTCTTCACTTTATCCGGCCCTTTTTCCTTGTGTTTCTGATTTGTTCCATATAGCTTTAGGGTTTGTCCTTTATTACTCAGTGTCTTGGATTCTCCTTGTCGCATTTTTTTCTGGTTTTAAGTTGTCTTAAATCTTCTTTTCTCGGTTTCAGTCCTCATATAGAGAGCAGAAATATCTCGAGAATGGATACCTCCTCCTCCTCCTCCTCCTCTTCTTCTTTCTTTCTTTCTTTGGACCTATTTCACCTTGATAAAATATGCCCACGTAGAGGTGCAGCTAACTTATCCCCTGTCTCTGGCATCATACCAGTGTGCGATCAGGTTAACAGGCTTAGACTCGATTGCTGTGGCGAAGGAAGAGAGGAGGTCAGATTGTTACACCCACTGTCTGGGGCCATTAAGAGCAACATCTCGGAGGCGGAGCACCTGTCCAGTTCTAAATGCCAAGGCAGCGACACGGACCAGACCTCTCCTTTTGAGGGGCCGGTGAAAAAAAACGTCTTCATAGACACATCTTAGCCGTGAAAGCTCAAGGAGTCTCATGTCAGGAAGGACATTATGATACAGGTCTGCCAGGCACTGATAGAAACTCTCCTAACATTTAACAGTGTTCCCCAGTCGTAGTCAGCCGTCAGTTGAGCTGGTAAGACAGGTCAGACTGGGCAGGATGCTTACAGGCTGCCAACAGCTCCCCGAACACTGCACGGTAGCCAGAATATGTGAGAAGAAGGAGCAGGGCACAATACATCATCTCCACACCTGATTGGAGCTGGGGCCTGCTGTGTATTCGTGCTCCCGTTTAAAAGTTTAGTCATTGCCGTGCCGCTCACCTGAGAGCCAGAGGGAGCAGCTTTTTATCTAGCATTGTTAATTTTATTGTATCTAAATGAGTATATGTTTTCGATTATCCTCACCCTCACCCACAAGCGATTTTACATTGTTTTCCGCTCGAGCAAATTGTTTTAAATCTCAGATGGGACGCAGTTCAGGGTACGTTGAGTCATCCCCGGGCCCCCCCGCTGCCAGGATTAATCAGCTGTGTCGTCATCGATGATTCCTTCACCCCCACCCCCACCCAGCGGCCCTCCTCTGTCTTCCTCGCCGTGCCCTTCATCTTCTTCTCATGTACCGTCCCTCTCTCCTGTGAAACAGCATGAAAGGGTCAATTTTTATTTTTTTTTTACATCCGTCATTTACATTTCTAATCCTCAGAGGCTCCGTCTTGGCTCACACCGACGATGCAGAGCTCTGAGCAGCCACCCACAGCACAGTGCGCCGCAGTCGCAGCCAAACGCTGCCAGGCTTTTTGTTGAGGAGAAGTGTTACAGGTGAATACGGTCGGATGGGGTTTATTTCTCTGGATTTTAAGAAAGCATACAAAATGTGAAAGAGCTTTTTTTGTGCAACGTTGAAATTCCCAACAATTTGAATGTAAATCATATTGGCTGTATAAAAAGGTAAAGACTTACGTCTCTGTAAATCTACGCAAGTGTGTTTGTGGCTGTTTAGGCATTTTAAAAAAATGCTCTTTGACTGATTGTGATTCAGTAATTAGAGCAAACAAAACAAGCTTCTCGCTCCTTCATTCGGCGTCCACCGTTTGTGTCCGACCAAATTTAAATCATCCCAAAAAATGCTGCGCCGTACTCTGAAATGAAATTAGCTAGGGCTAGACTGAGACAGAGAATCTGTGCTACAGAGTCAAGCAATGTTAAAACAGTATAATGCATGTGGGATTGCTTTTAAACTATATCTGTACATAGTACATATTCACAGTGGCAGGCCCAAAAGCTTAGAGAAAATGCATTTTTTCAGTTAAATAAGTTAAAATGAAAACAAAGAGAATTCAAGCTGGGTTTTGTTACTTTTATATAGAAACTCTTTTCAAAATGGGATGATTATGAATGTAATATACAGCACAGACCTTAGTGTTTTGTTCTGAATCAGGCTGCCAAAGAAAAGAGCAAGTATCCATGTTTTAACTTTTAGGGAGTTTGATTAAAATACATTGCAGGAGTCAAATCCTTACTCAGAGAACGGCCGAACCCATCTTTGTTCGCTCAAGCCGGCGAAGGTGTTTTCTCTCGTTCAACAGCTTCTGGCCATCGAGTCTTCGAACAGTCCTCCAGCAATCCAGCTTGTTGTTTTTCGCCCAACATTACGCCCCACAAGAGCCAATAACATGTGAAGTTGACGGTGGCGGCTTGAAGTAACTGCTGCTCTATGATCACGATGATGATTTTGATCGGTTCCAGCAGCAACTCTCGCCCCCCCAAAATATCAGCATGTTGGTACAAGAACTGGCCAGATGAGCTTTCTGATCGACGAGCTTTAGCTTTAACGTCAGCTGCTCCTTTCATTCTGCTCTTCAAATGTAATAAGATATTTATAGAGCAATTATACCTTTTCACCCGCACACGTGTACGCACACAACGGTGCCGAACAGAGTGGATGCAGATTGGCGCACTCTGCTCGCTGTTAGACAACCGTTATTATGTTCTCAGAGTGGATCTGAGAAGGCTTTTGGACCATATAATGACATTAATGAACCCAAACTTTAGCGGGAGCAAGTCGGTTTTTGTAGTACTCTCATCCCGGATCCCACAGAGGCAATCAGAGTCCCTTCAAATCGCCATGAGACGAGAGTCTAAATGGGTCTAGACACTTAAGTCGCAGAGCAGATTTATAGAGAAACGGAGCTTCTCAGTCTCAAGCTAACTCGAGAAGAAATCTTTTTTGCGTGTTTTGCCGAAAGCCAACCCACATTAATAAACCGAAAACTTTTAAAGTACAGACAGAACATTAGTTGCTATCGCTTAGTGCCTATCACAATGTCTGAAGTGCTTAAACTCTGGTCTTGAGCAGCAGAACATATGAGCACAATCAGACTGCACATTTCGAAATGATTCATTCAGACAAAATTGACATATTTAAAAAAAATATTTTTAAAAAAACCTTCTTTTAAGGCAAAAAAGAAAATGTGTGAGTGATTTTTGAACCTTTCTTTGTTCAGCTGTTCCCGAGAGAAGAATGAACAGTGATGACTCACCTGGGCTTGTCAGTTGAATGAACAGAGTTTCAGTTAACCGACTCCTCGCTGACCCCGATTCTAACCTCAACAGTAACGTGCAAATATTAACAGGAGAACAAGAAGGAATGGGCGACCTGTGGGAAGAGCCTCAGGGCTGCGAACAGGTAGAGAACAGCGCGAAGAAAACTGATGAAGAGGGCAGGGAGAAGGATGTGAGAGGATGTGAAATAACTACCAGGAGAATGTTTGCAACTCCTAAAGAACGCCATGATATAAAATATAAGATATCCTATGTCCTCTCTCGCCAGCCCTGCTCTCTTCCTCACTCTCCTTCAGTTCCCTCTTTGTGAAGAAACCCAGCCATTTTCCCTCTCTCCATGTTGTCTGGCTGGATGTTGCTAACACTGCAGACCTGTCAATCATTCATCTCTGGGGGAGGCGGGCTCATCGCCTCGGTTGGGGGAAGTGACTGAGCAGAATGGTTGATTGGCAGAATGGAGAGGGAGAGGAGACAGTGGGGTGGAATACTTAGAAAGTGGAGCAGATGAGCGCACAGGAGAGAGGGATATGGAGCGTAAACAGTCTCTTTAGGAGATACAAACAAAGGCGTCCGGCATGAGAGAGAGAGAGAGAGAGAGAGAGAGAGGGAGAGACTGTATATTTACACTGATGCTTTTCTTGAATTTGCTTTGGTGAGAAGAAACAAAGGGGATTTTACAAAGCAGGGCAACACCTGAATGCAGAGATAAGCCCGGGCAGCGGGAACGCTATAAAAGTCTGTTTTTGAAATAAAAAAGACCTTGTAGGAGTATGTACTAACCAGCTTGATACGATTTAAAGTACTGGCAGCAGGCACGATGCAAGCAGACCGACCACCCCCAAAGGACTGGTTGAACAGATGTGATTGAAAAGAAGTGTGTGTTAAAAATACCTGCTCGGAGGAGGATATGTATAAGCAGCTAAGTTGTGAAACGGCCGGCGGGCGAAAGCAAGGCAAGCAAGCAGCGAGTTGTGAATGCTGGCTTAAAACTGCGTTCTGGCAGAGGATGGTCACTGGTGTTACATAACACCTACTTAACAGTCTCTGGATTTTCGGAGAACATGGGTGTCATGTGTGTAGGCTGAGGTGAATTCATCAAAAACCGGAAGATATTGTTAAATGGCGTCTGCTACCTGAACACAGCCGCCCCTTCTTGAATTATTTGGGAATGAATTTGTGCAGGAATCACTATAGAGGACCAAAATCCCGAGGGGGGAAATCTTTCCTAAGCTTTGTTTTCACAGCCAGGTGAAACTGTAAGGCATTGAAACTCTGCTCATCTGGACAGTGCACAGGGCAACCTGACCAGAGCGTCGCAAGCTCAAGGACAGTTAGACGGGGACGGCGAAAAGTCAGCAGTGTGGAAGTCAACTTTGTGACCCTCTAGCTAGAAGGGCCTCTCTACTTATCGGGCATCACCGTTTGCAGGGTTGATGCTTCGTTACAAGAGAATTTAAGGACACGTAAGCCCCTTAAAACATAAAACCCAGACACATCCAGCTTTTGTTTTCAATGGGAAAATCTGATCTCTTTACTACCTGCGGTATAGAGAGAGGACCCAAGCGTAGTGTTCTCTGCAGTCTCTCACACATATTCAGGTGTTGATCATGTCTTCATCCAGAACAATGGCCCTTTAATGTTCTTACTTACACAAATTAACACAGGTGTGTAACTTTTTGTTTTTGTTTTATTGAGATTATAATTAAACAAAATGTCATGACGATTAGTTAAAACATCTCAGCTCGAGTATTTCGATAAAGGTTCTTCATTGTACAGCAGGAATTCGTACCTGGCTGAAATGACTCTGTGTTTATTTAACAGCTCCAGCTTAGATCAGATCAGCAGTGTTGGAGATGTGAGACCCTGGCGGAGATGCACATTTTTTTGCATCATTGAAGTTAAGGATGTATGTGCGTAAGCGGCGTTAAAACATCATTCAGTGGGAATCGAGTTTAAAAGAGAGACTGGGGTAAAAGCTATAATACCACATTTTCACTGTTCTGTGTTCCTTCTGTGTTCACGACATCGAACATGACACACAGAAAGACAAACTAGTCTACAGACAATCGCCTATTTTTAGCTAGTCCACCAACACATTTGCAAAGTGATTTTACTGTTCATTGCTATGGTCAAAGTTTGCCGTCATAAGGTGGTCGTGAAACTTTTACTGGGGAGGCAAATGAGGCAAAACGTGTAATGATGTGATCAAGGGATAGGCCAATTTTTCGGGACATCGCGTAGATCATTTTGAGAAGGCTGTGTTCTCCGATGCCTTGGCAGTGATTGCTGTGTTGATGGGCATGGAGCGGTGGATCAGCTGTTTGGTTGGGCAGGTGTGGCAGCGAGAGCAGGTTTTTTACAGATGGAGAGGACCGTGCATGATGACACGTTGCAACGAGGGCTGATTGAAGTTAACGCCAAAACGTCTGATTGGGAATGTTTTCCTCCCAATGAGGCTGGAAATATTTGTGGAGTGAATTCAATCTGTTTGGTTCGAGTTGGACATTTTCATAGACATTTTAGACTTTTAATGTTGTACTTTGTAAATGTGCATGCATAATTCCCCAAAGAATTACGATGAAGATGAAACCAGATTCAAGGCCTAACCAAACATCACGTTGGTGTGTGGCCAGTCACACCTCGCAAGATAAATATGCCGCATCTGTGACGGTATGCAACTCTCTCCAAAGGTGCCAAAGAGGTGAACGCAAGCGGGAAGACATTTACAGTACGGAGCTCCCTGCAGCTGCATGTGGACAGAAATGATGATGGAGTGGCCTACACCTGCAAAGTGGACCATGTGGCACTGACACAGACACCGCAGCAGGCCACTGAAGTACTGGAGGTCCACTGTGAGTGTACACACAAAAAGACAGGAGCACACAAATTACTGAACTGCCTTCGTAGAGATCTTTTTACAGCTGCAGAATCATGTTAGCTGGCATTCAACTTCATAAAACCAACATCTTGTACATTTTTTAATTCTGTTACTTCAAAGTTCGAACATCTGGTAAGACTTTATAATAACCATCATGAATAAATGCTACATTTATAGCTAATTAACCTTCAGTTAAAGATGCAATATGTAACATTTGGCCCTCATACTCCAGACAACAAGGGGTCAGCTTATCACCAGAGCAAACGCTAAGTGCTGCTAACTATAGCTACTGTTAGCTTGCTAGCTCTGTTAACTGTGCATCTAGCAGTCCACACTGGGAGCTCAGAGCACCAGGGTAGTGTGGCAGCAACACAATACCTCGACGTCATAACATCCAAATTGCTTTTCACATTCCGTTAATGATTTGGACTCATCACATAAAAATCTTACAAATTGCACCTAATAGTTATTTGACTGTCCAAAAGTTATGAAATGCTTTATAAGCCATTTGTTTTATAAAGCATTTCATTGCTGGTTAACAGCTATTAATTGAAGTTTATTTAACATAAATGGCATTAAATAATGATGGTTATCATAATATATGTATGTATACATTACATTATTACATAATAACATTATTTAAACATTTACAATACATTTATCGCACTATATCAAACTGGTCTAGACATAAATTTAATTTATTGTGGATTAAAATCTCCATGCACTTAGTTTGAATCATTAAAAATCATAAATCAGAGTTCTTCTCTTATTATATCTTATTAAAGCTGTCACCAGGTGACATCTTAGATCATTATATTGGAATTATATTTCAAAAATCATTTAATTTTATTCAAGGAAAACTCAAAACGGAATTTACAATTTTTGTCTGATATCTTATCGCCATTGGATTTTTTTTTTTTTAATGCAAATTATGATATCGCATCACAATATGAAGCTAATCATGGAAAAATCATCTATATGTAAATGTATTCCATATGGACGACCCTCACTTCGAACCTCCTCTGTCTGTTCTAGATGCTCCTCGTGTGGATATCATCCACTCCCTCGCAGTCCCTCAGGAGGGTCAGTACTTAAAGCTGGAGTGTGTGTCCAAAGGCAACCCTTCGTAAGTCACTCACATCCTGCATTAGTTGATGCCGTCCTTTTATAAACTGCGCCAGAAAAGGTACATGTGTCATGCCTTGTCTCTTCTTTCACATCCTCTATCCTCACAGGCCGGATCCTGTGAAGTGGACAAAGGACGGGGGTGAACTTCCTGACCTGGACAGGATGATTGTCGAGGGGAGGGAGCTCACCTTTACTTCACTCAACAAGACAGACAATGGCACCTACCGCTGCGAAGCCGGCAACCACCTAGGGACCAGCAGTGCTGAATATGTACTCTACGTCTACGGTGAGTTCACAGGAAATCGCTGCTGTGCAGGTAATCATGTTTGGGGTTTTTTTTTTGTGATGGAGCAGAGACAAATCATCCTCAGCCTGACACCAGTGACAGATGAAGGACCCGTAAAAGGAAATAAAAGATACAAGAGGACGCAAGACTTCAACAGCTCTTTATACAAATAATGGAGAGTATAATCCTCACAGGCACCAAGCTCCATTGGAAAAACCAGGATTTTAATACCTCCTGATCTGCATACTGTATCAGTGCTGTGAGTGATTAGTGGTACCATCTCTCACAGGGAGAATAAGGGCCTCAGGTGACACAAATGCCACCAACGCCTTTCCTTAAAATAAACCTGCGTCCCAGATCCTACACACACACATACAGACACACACACACACCAGGAGGGAAATGTGTGAGGGAGGCAGAATTTAGTGCTGCGTTGTCAGGAATATCACCAGGAAGGATAAGTAATTCCTAGTAACGCCAGAGGAGGTGGAGGATAAAGGGACTCGCTGTGAGGGAAAACAGATAGCTCATCCTTTTCTCCACTGCCATTTGTCTCTTGGCATTAAGTAATAATGCTTGAAAAAAAAGAGCAGAGCAGTGACACATCTCTTTTTCCCTCTGTTTTAGGAACTTAAACAGTGTGTGAGGAGGGGAAAAAAAGGCTTGTATTTTTTTGGTCTGAGAGACCGCACGGCTCGAGGCAAAAAAAATAATTTCCCAAAGGATCAATAAAATACTACTTGATGATTATTACAGGCACCTAGGGGGTAGTTCATTTGCTCTCGTTTTTAAAAGCAGACTTGATCTGATGGAAAAAACAAAAAAAACGAGAGACCTCTCACGTTCTGACGGCCATGTTTTCAAGAGCTCAAGTGATTTCTTGTATGTTCTTTACTGTCCTTGATGGGTGAGTAATAACCAGATGTGGAGCTGATGAAGGATGCAAGGTCACTATCAATAGTTCATGATGTGCCTCGTACTGGTCGTAGCCAAGGCCACAGCAACACGCGGAAACCTTAAGGATTCAGTAATGTTTAAACATTAAAATGTCTACAAATGCTAAACTACATAATAAATAACCAATTAGAGAAAAAGTCACATTGCCATGAAGTTACGTTTGATTAATTGATGAGAGCATACATTAATCACTCTGCTCTATGTGCCTCCAGTGCCGTACTACGTAACAGTTAATGAATGTAGACATTTCTCAGTAATAGCCAATATTTATTAACTGCATCTGAATGGCTGCAAGAGTCCCACGCACAGCCCGGTCTCACGACAGAGCGTCTAACTGACACACCGATCCACTAAAGAACAGCATGCAAGTGTGACAGTTTGCCTCGCCTCGGCACAAATGTACTGGTTGTATGAAGGTGCCGTAACAGCAGTGGGCAATAATGACAATGATGAGAGCAAAAGGCAAATGCAGTAGGATGAGTCACAAGATTTTTATTAACGAGTAGGTTTGGGTTGGTTCATTCACCCAGGCGACCAAAATCTTCTCCTAAACCTAGCTGAAGGAGTTTTGGTGGCTTAATTTTGAATGAGTTACGTGTTTGTCAATACTAACTCGACCACAGAACTAGGCCCTGTCGTTTCACAGGTAGGCAAGGCCAAATGCGACAGTGACACTGGACTGATGGGTCTACTACATGGCTCAGGTCGATACCAGGTTGCCCAGCAACATATATGTCATTATCTGCAACAACAGCATGCTCAGACTTACTAACAGCATCTCTTGCATGTTGTTAATGGAGAATATCAACTTCTGCCCTCGAATAGGACGACTTCCGGTGTAAACTGATGGCAACGTAGGCCTATTAAAGTTTGTTTGTGCCTGACAAATATGTAAACATTTATGTGTACGCAGATACCCAATGCAGAAAGAAGCAGATACAGTCGATGGATGTGGTATTGACTTTTACCATTGGCTTTCTGCACACACAGGTTTACACGTTTGTCAGCGCAGTCATAACATTTTGCAGCCAAGCGGATGCGGAAAGTGTATTATCAGCTGGAATAGAACCACGGGCGTGTCGGCTGTCCATACCCCGTAAGGTTGAAAGTTAGAATGTCAACCAAAATAGAAATATCGCCTATAGGTTAATTACTTCTCCAACAATAGACTCACAGAAGGAAAAATTACGGCATGGACAGTCAAGCTCTTTAATAGATCCATGTTTCAAACGACTGTAAATGTCCCATAAATATAATCTCATCCTGCGACTGTATGATTTTAATGGCTCACAACTTGATCTTCAGCTGGCAGTGCTGAGTAAAATCAAAATGGGTCAAGTAAGGACAAGGTAAATTCCCAGTGTTATACAACTCATAATTATTAACACGGCCGTCACACGTCGTTTTTGGTGTTTATGCTCGTACTACACAGTGGCAAGTGTGACAAATGTAAAGATATAAACATTCTGCGTTTTTCCTGTCTAAACTTCATGATTACTTTTTTCGAACAATTCCCAAGGTAGCGATAACAACTTTTACTGTTCTATTACTTAGATATTTAGGGAATACAAATATCTTACAGCTACCCTCTTTGCATTCAAAGCCACAACACAGGTCAGGACTGAGGAACGATTCATTCCAGCTGATATTTATACTTTTTCCTTCAAATTAAAATCCCGTGTGAAGGCTGAGATATGAAGTCGCACAAGCAGAATTTACCACAGGTAAGCACCGAGAGACTGATATCCATGCCAGTTAAATTACCACAGTTAGCAGCATATTGATTAGGTTCACCAAGTTGAAAGATAAATAATGTAATTATCTCCTTTAATAATTTATTGGTTCCACTAAAATGGGCTCATCAGCAGCCTTTATTGCATAAGCCTTGGAAGTTTCATCACATATGTCTGAGATTGCACTTCCTCTCCTAATTGCCCCCACATGCCACGCTTTCTGTGTGCACCTAACAATTCCCTCAAATGCCAGCTGAATGTAGCAACAAGAATAACCAATGCACTTAATGACAGTGGGGTTATTAAACTGACTAATTCTGCAGCACAAAGAAGGCAATTGGGTATGGGAGGGTCAAAGAGTTCTATCCAGATTCATTACGTGTTCCTTTGAAATGGCACCCAGTCGGTTCCTACCCTTCATTAGTGATTAGCACACCTTTTAGCCTTTTACAATTGCAGCCATAATTCTTGGAAAATACCTTTTTAATGGTTCCCCTCCAACGAGGAGACGTTTTTTCTCTCTTCCCTCTTTCCTGAAGACACGTACTTAGCTGCTCAGTGATTCACGCCCGGGCTGAAATGTCACAGAGACGCGCAGGACAGTCGGCCCAGAGAAAGCGTACCGTAGCCAATTAAAAGCAATAAAAAAAAAAAAAAAGCAGCGTGGCATAAACATAAAAGCCAAGGTGGTAGTGTAACCTCATTAACTTTGTCACGTAATGTTTCAGACCCATTTTTTCCTGTTGCTTCAACATGTGAGGGGGGAAATATTTCCTTGAACGAGGCACCGTTATTATCCTGTATTGAGAAGTTCAAAACAGAGCATAGTAATGCAGCTTGGCTACCGTTTTCTCAAGTCAACATGGGTAATTGGCACCAATCATTTGTGATTTCCTCACTTTGTTTTATCTGACTCTCTTCCCTTGCACATGTGAAGGGCCTATTCTCACACACATCAGCAGACTTTAACAGATCAAAGGTCAATCCCATTCTCCTACTACAGAAAATACCCTTGCATTCAAAGGCGGAACATTTTAATCCATAATGACTAAGATAATATGGAGGAGTGGGACTTCTTTTTCATAACATTATTTCCATTACACTACTCCCATTGTTTCCTTGATAAATGTGCTTTACATATCAATTGTAGCCCTCATGCGCAGTAACATAAAAGTATGCATTAGATGCTCAGCCATTTAACAGCATTTCAAATATGACTCATGTGAACACTGACCCAAAGAGAATCATTAAAACGCACTCATACAAGAGGCTTTTAGTTTTTGAAGTGATGGAGGTTATTTAAGGTTCGTAAAGTAAACAACAAACCATTTAGTCATAGGATAAAAATATATTTCAGGGAACCATGAAAAGCACCTCTCTGAATTTGTGAGAAAGCCTTGCTGACCCACAAAAAAAAGATCAGCAAGGCTTGAAATAATATTTTTTGTCTAGTGTATCATTTTGCATCGACAGCAATTCATTATTGCTTTGTAGAAAGTTTCCAACATTCACGTGTTTTTGCTTTGAATTGTGTCATGATTTTGCCCTTTGTGCATTTCCCATCATTATTTAATGTTTAACTGCCCCCGTTTTGATTCATTTTTTGTTGTTGTTGTATTGTTTTTGTGTGTATGTGTCTGTCTGTCCCCTCCGCCAGACGTCCCCACAACCCCGCCTCCATCCACCACTCCCCCCCTACATCCCATCCCTCCAGATCCTACTGCCCTATTAGGCACCCACGCCTCAGACCCCACAGTCACTGGCAACAGAGGTACAGTACCACCCCACGCATCTCCACAACCCCTCAGCATGCAATGTATATTCCCACTTCCCTCTTACTTCCATCTATTCTGTTACTTCCTCTCTAAGTTACTTTGCTGTCTCAATCAGTGCTCCAGATATGGAGACACTGTCTTCTGATACTGGTGTCACCTTTTTTTGGGTCTTTTTACCCCATCAGGAGTGTAACCACAACCTGTATGCAATTTCAATGAACAAAGAAATGTGGTACATGTCCATTGAGACTGACTTGTTTTGCCTCTTTACATTAAGGACATTATTCCGTTTTACTAAGTCTCTAAGACACTCCGGGTGATTGTATTCAAAAAGAGTCTAGCTGTTCAAATACTCCATCCACTGTCCCCTTGGCATTTCAAAGACTTCAGTACCTCTGTGCCCTGAAACCTCAAAGAAGCAAATGTCATGTCCAACTGAAAATGTCTGGCCACTGGAGACGTCTCATCATGACTCCTAATGCTGTGTTAAATCTTAGAGAGTTCTGACTTGGTTGGCTCTTTTTCAGGGAAATAACGCTGCGATTTGGGATTCTTAAAGAACCTTTTTCCTGACAAGTATGAATGCTGTTAATGTTACAATCCTTTATAGCATTATAGGATAAAAGATGAAAAAAGGGATGCCATCCCAAGCCATAAGGCTGAGAAGGCAGTCTTGAGGTGGTATAAGTGCTGAGGTTTTCTCACATTTCTGCAGAGGCTGAGGACATGCAGAGAGTTATGTTTATGGATTTAAACTTTAAAATGCACTGATGTGCAACATAAATTATCTTCCCATCTCCGCCCTGTAGCACTAATGCAATCCACACAAAACCCTGGACACAAGATTTCTTAATTCATAAACTCCCCAATATTGGAACACCACATACAAGATTAGTTGTGCTGGTTTGACGCCACCCGAATAGCAAGAATGTGCCAGACACATTTATCTGGCCCACATACCACATGGAACGATGGCACTTGGGCGACCCACTCCTACTTGCCAGATCCAAGCGACAAAAGACCACCCATGTGCCAGTCTTCCATACAGTATGTGGGCCGGATGAGCGTGTCTGGTGTGGGCCAGATCTGGGCCACAAGGATTTTGCTAACTGGGCAGTGAGATGGCAGGCAAAGGTGAAGGCCGAACCTCTGTTACAAAGACTTGCTTCTTGGAGGTTGAATGTCACGTTCCGGTTAAGGACGAAAAACTCCGAAAAGTTTGCCTCTGCAGTAATATTTACTTGGAGACATGGTATTTGAGTGGGCCATTGTGTGACCAAGATGTTTCCAGAAGATCACAGATGCCTGTAATGGCTGAAACCCAAGGACCTGCTGGTGGCCACCAAAAAACAGGGGAGAAGTACTACTGAACTAGACAAGGGATATTGTCGGGTGACAAAGGAGAACAGTTTGAGGGACTTGCGAACCCTGCCAACACAATGAAGGCAGGGTTGGAAGAATGCAGGCAAGACTTACTCTTCCCACTGGTGTAGTTCACTGAGGTTTCTAGTTGTTGCCAGAAGATCAGTGGTGCCTGTCATGGCTGCACCCAAAAACTCACTGGTGGTCACCAGAAATAAGGGAGAAGTGCTGCTGACCTAGACGTTGGTTAAGCCAGGCGATAACGAGAATGGTTCGAGTGATCTCTGCCAACACACTAGAGGTCGAAAGACTTTGGGAAGACTTACCCTCTGATGTAGGTCACTGAGGTGGTCAAAATGCCTCCAGTTGCTTGGGTGTATTACACTGCTCATCCTTTCTAGTAGAGCTTTGAGCAAGTGTGCTTGCAAGTAATACATTCATACATGCAAGTCAAATGGTTGACATGAGTCCCCTTTGTGAAGTGTGTGTTTGCATTAAAAAGGATCAGTTGAGTTTCCCCTAATAGTCTGGTGAAGTGGCTGGATCTGGCTCAGATTTGGGGCAGAAGGTGAACCGGCCAAGTGCCATAATTTCACTCGGTATGTGGGCCGGATGAACATATCTTGTGTAGGCAAGATCTTGGCCACAACAATTTTGTTATCTAGGTTTGGACGTCTAACCAAGATGCCTACTGGGAGTAGACCCTAGGGCAGACCACAAAAAGGCGAAAGGTGCTAAATTGCATATCCTACCAGATTTGTGAGAGCTTCGGGATCCTTCCGGAGGCCCTGGAGGACAAAGCTGTGGAAAGAGACACTCTGGTATCACTGTAACCAGGATAAGCTGTAGTAAATAGACGAATGGAATGGATTTCACAAACCTATGGGAAAGTATTGGTGCTCTGGCCTATCTAACATTTATGCAAGGTAAATGTTCTGACTGTTATCTTTTATTCTGACCTTTACCTTTGTGATCCAAAGTGACCAAACATTTGACCATCTTTGCTTAACCAACATTAGATTTCTGAACAGCTGAACAGGAAACTGGTGAAATATAACAATTACTTTCACACGATTTCAAAAGACGTTTGTGTGACTAAGTGGCACAATTAATCACAACCTTTATCATAGAGTAGCTTGTACAGTTTGGCAAAATCCTACTTTGGATGAAGTGAAAATTGCTATTGTTTGGTTGAATTGCAGTTTTTCTCGTGACTGTGTCTTTGGCTGCTGCACCACCATAACAATAATGCTGACACGGCTGCATGTCTGTTATAGTAAAGCGATATGTCAGTCAGAGTTTTTGAGCGGCGTGTCAATTTAAAACCAGTGTGCTGTGATAGGCTGCATGCCAAGGACTTTGCTCACTCATGTATCATCTTGATCACTGCTTTCTAAAAGTTGCTAGGATTAAGTATGTGACATTGATTTCTAAGGTGATTGTGTAAACAAAAATATCTTTAGCACAGACATTTGTTTAAGATATTAAACACTTTCTCACAAAGCGTAGGGCAAAACATAAACACTGAATACAACGTAAAAATAATAATAATAATAATCGGAAAGACTCTTGGCACTGATCTCTGCTCTTCATTCTAAATTCTCTGGGGTTTTTTTCATCCATTTTCATTTATGTGTCAGTCTTCTCGCCAAACAGATGTAGCAGAGTTTACCCTCTGTCTTGTCTCTGCTTGTTTCGCTCCCTCTCTCAAGTCCTCTCAACATCATGGTGCTCCACAGTCCCATTCACTCAGAATAATTTCCTCTCATCACCACTGCTTTCTCTAAATTACCATCTTTAAAGTCCTTCAGGAGTCTTGACTCCCCCTCTACCTTTCCTCTGCCTTCTATCAAAGCTTTTGTTTCTATTTTCCCACACCCGCTCCTCCTCTCCTACCCTCACAGCTCTCTGAAGACCCTGTTAGATAACAGGCTTCCACACGTTGTTAGATATTCCTCATCAGCGTGTCTCAATTCTTCTCTGATGTCTGTTTGTGTAGTGCAGAGACACAAGAGGAGCCGAGCCTCTCTATGTATCTTCTGGGAATCTAAATATCAGACTCCTTCACTGCGTCCCCAGTCACAGGATACTACACTATCTGCTTTCATGTGTCTACTTGATTTATTACCAGGTCTTTTCACAGGCCCTAGATGAAAGCAAACAACAGTAGAGCTGTACCAGCCCTGTGACGTTTTGGCTTTTTAATCAAGTAGTCTTCCTGTGCAGACGAAATAAACGTTGCAGGCTTCGGCACTGTGGCCTATAAGCAGAGTTGTAGCATATCATATACCTGATGAGCTCTTTCAGGTGCATTTTTTTCCTGTTCTTTCTCATACCAGCCTTGCATCTTTCATGTCTTGCCAATCATTAGCACATTGGATTTTTCCAAACAGTACCATCAGTAACAAGGCTGAGGTATCTCCAAACAAGAAAAAGCATTTGCAGAGAAGATATAAGCAGTTGATTAAAAGAAGAGAGAGAGAGCAAGAGAGAGAGAGAGAGAGAGAGAGAGAGAGAGAGAAAGAAAGGCAAAAGATAGCGGAGATAAAAACAAAAAAATACATTTAAATAACAGTTGTGCAAAACATACTGTCACAAGGGGGAACTCTAGATGCACAATTAAATGGTTTCCATTAAATGGAAGATTGAGGGGCATAAACATCACCTTTCCCAGCTTCGATAAAGTGTAAAGGGCACATTGCCATTGCCAAGAGCACATAAATTGCTCATTATAAATAACATAAAAACTGTTTAAACTTTGGCAGAACATACTGTTTTCATGTAACATCCCATCACTTATGTAGTACATTGTGTGAGAGCATCAGATGTGAGGACGTCAGGTGCTATGCTACGATTTGCATCAGTCCTCTTATGTCACTTCATTCAGAGAGCAATGCAACGTAAACAGAAGGTGATGCCCCAATTATGCAACCATAAGTGTTTTCTTTTTTTTAAACAAAATTTTTTTAAAAAAATGTGAATTACTACATAATAACATGATGTTGCTTTAAAGTTTAAAACAATATTATATCGTCGTTCTTTTTCTGTGCAATTTCTGAGTGCAACACAACTGGCGCAAACACAAATCCCAGGTTTTCTGTAACAATTTGTAATGTAAAATACCGTATGTGCTACAACTACAAGCACAACACCACACAACACAGAACCGTAGTGCCATTGCCAACCTGAACCAGACATGATAACACCTGGCTTTAACTTGCTACCGGCTAAACATCTGTCGCAATAAGCCTACTTGCCTTTTGATCAGCTAATGTTTAATACTTACTACTCAACAGCAACATGACCAGCTCAGTGTCTATCTTGCCACCTTTTGTTTAGTAAAACTGTTGCTTGCAACTGATGCCACTTCTGCCGCTCGTCCAGCTCTGGTTCCTTCTCATATTGTACCTGAAAACCTCCTACCCCCAGCGGTCAAATCTGCTGCGATAGCGATGTAAACACGCACGCTCTTCGGCCGTGCACCGAGCAGAGTCCGCTAAGCTAGCAAAGCTAATATGCAGCTAAACTATGCATCAGTTACAGGGTGCTTTCAGGAAACTCAGTGAATCACAGAGTTGAGGCAGAGCCAGAGCACGTTTTTTTCCCCATGCAATATGATCTTGTTTTGTCAAAATCAATCTGCTGTGTGTATTATTAAGTCACATAGCACAGAAACAACTGATAGGAGCGATTAGAATGATACTGAAGCTGTTATTTTAAGGTAAGATGAATACATAATGTTGATTTAAATGTAACATAGCTACTCCATCAATAAAAACCCTGTGAGGTATTCATGGTCCCTTGATTCTCGCACGGATTTAGAGATTTGGAAGAAAATGCACCTGTCAAGTCATGAGTGTTGGTTTGTGTGTCTCAGGTAATCCAATTGCAGTGTAAGGCCCCAAAAAAATCCCTGTTACTATGGCAGCCAATGGAATTGGCAATTTTACACAGCATGATGAATACGAGTAACTACAGTCCAAGTTTATATCCATGTAGAAGTAGCCACCTGACTGATTCTCTTCACCTCTTTGGACTTATAGTCTAAGTATGCTGTAAGTGAAACATTTTGACCGTTGTTATTCAAAGATAATGTGTGTCTTCAGTCTCTTCGACCTTCAGTGCTAAGACCTCAGACATAATTGAGCTCCTGTGATGTTAGTTCTCTTTCAGAGTCATGAGTGAGGTCTTTTTGGTTTAGTCTTAATAAGCCCTGTTAGCTACCATGACAACCACAGGCCAATGTGAAAGCAAGGTGACGTCGCCGGTCTGCATATTCTCTGTGACAGAAATGTAAGGCTAAACCGTCATTAGGCCGAGGGACACTGGACGTTGAATTCAGCATAGTAAACCCTAACATTATCTTAAATAAAGCTGGAATGAATCACAACGAAGTATGTGATAGTTTTCTATTATATTGAAAGTAAGTTAACGATTAGTCTGTGCCTAATCAAAAGATGTAAGACATGGTTTTTGAGCAAAGCTTTGGACAGCTATACAAAATACACTAAATAGTACATTTACTTTGTGATACAAGCTTCTCATTTACTACCTTTTATAGAGCTTTTTTAACCAGGAAAAACCGGAATTTTGGATTATAGAGAACACTGAGTTCCAGATCCACCACGTGAAGTTTTCTTCACTTTTCAGATGTTCCAGATATCAGCCTTTAATTCAGCACTGAGATATCGTCCCACACAATCCATGAGTGACAGGGAGAAACCAGTATTTGTGTGAAAGGCATAAATTGGCCACTGAGGTGAAAAACAACTGCCTGACTTTGTCCACAGCAATGAGTTGCTCTCTCACTTATAGGATTGAATGTTCAGTGTTTGCAGAAACGCAGCGTTATTTTACAGTATGGATTTACAATAATGACTTTTCACCATAATAATAGCTTCTTTTATATCTAATTTTGCTGACGCGGTGCCAGCATGCCAATGCAATAACGTGCCTTTTTAATGGAAGCATTTATTCGCCCTTGCAGGAATATTCGTAAATGAATATTTCATACTGTAGACTCAGTGGATCTAATGGGAAATGTAAATTTGTCGGTGACTCAAGCCTTTAATTCTAACTGTTGTTGACCTTTGGGGTGTAGCGAGTGTACAGGTATGCAGGGGCTTCCTCTGGTTTTCATCCATGCTGTATAACGCCAGGACTGATACAGGACTGCAGTCTGTGATTCACTTTATTAATGAAGTGCTGGCATGTATGCCCAACACACACACTGCTTCAGTAGCCCAGCCAGCCTTAATGGCTATAATAACTCTTTCACTAAGTATCAGAGGTCTATGCAATGTCATCAGACCCCACCTTGCCACGAACGCACACACACATGCACGTTCCCTCCCCCCCACCACCGCCGCCGCCGCCGCCGCCACCAGTGGCGAGTTCTCTAAAATTTGCCAAATGCTTTTTCATGGCTTTGCAAATTAGCTTTGACCTTGGGAAGCTGAAAGGTTGAATTATGCCCAGGAGTTTCTCTGGTGTTTAAAATATTTACCATTCGCTTCTCATAATCAGCATTCGCGTGGCCAACCCCGGCCCCCAGTAGCCTGATATTGCCGCAGAAAAAGGGGGCCCAGTGCCGAGAGGACAGCAATTATTCATGCCCGGTGTCTCTGCTGGTGAAGACAGAAGAACAGAAATGATATCCATCTGCCTCCTGCAGAGTAAAACTTCTGTCTTTTCTTTGCTCCATCTGATGTTCCCTGAGAGGAACAAAAGGCATAAGTAAAGAAAAAGCACCAACAGCCTTTAGACTCTTAATCAAAGTGTATACTATGACTTGGAAGATAGTGCTAACTGGTGTTCCTACCTGAGGTTTTAGCTGTCAGTGGGGACCAGAGGAGGTTAATCCCCAACTGTCATGGTTTTTATGGTGATTTTAAACACAAAGGGATCTTTCCTCTCCTCTTGAAGTCGATAGCAGTGACTACACACTCGAGGAGAATTCGGGAGCAGAGGCAGGGGATTGGTCAGGGTTCAAAAAGTTGGGATTAGCCTGAGCTTTCTCCCCTTTTCAAGTGAGCGCCGGCCATAAAGCCGCATATGAAAGGTAATACATTAACACAGGACCAATCTTACCCTCTGGCTTCCTGAGAATTGAGCCAAGCGATCTCTGCTGAGGCTCAACCCACTGATCTTAAATTAGCTGCCATTTTAGACAATGTTAATGACCTCACCTGAGGGTTTCTTTCTCAGGGATTGGAGGTCAAACCTCCGCCATAAACAACAACATGCAAAACCCCTTTTGTTTTTACCTCTGAAGATATTTTTGAGATGTATTAGAAAGCAGGAGCAGGGGAGCACACGTCATTTTGTTAATGTAAAATCACAACAGGTGTGGTGTATATCTGCAAAGTTTAGAATAATTGCCTCAAACTGTTCATTTGCCTTCGATCAGAGTTGCCGTCTTAATGAGCCATCCGAGAGGATGAAACTGTTGGGATTCGCTTCATGGAGTTATCAACATTGGAAAATAAAAAATCCACTTAATCGGTTCTTACAAATACTTTAAGGAGATTAGCCTGCATAATGCAAAAGTTTGCATTTGTTTAGTTCTCAAACAAAACGCCGAAGCTACAAAACACAAGCTACAGTGTATGCCAGAGGTCAAGTATAGAGCAGTATTATTAAAAACTTAGATGACAAGGTATTATGAAATAGGTAATACTTTGCATTAATGAGAAATTTCAAATTAATGAGAAAACTTGTGGTACAGAATTGATGGGCTAAAGGTGAAATCAAAACTTAACACAAATGAGACAGATCACTCAAACTCCTTGATAAGGTCCTTCTCAAATTTAAGGAGACTGTTGAAATATGAATCACTCCTGTTACAAATGATTTAGAATTAAAAGGGCAGCTTCTGTTCCTCAGGCAATGTTTTATGTCTTTAACCTCGCACTCACCTATTGAAGCTGCTTTAGACCAGGGACAAACCTTTTGTGAAAACTCAATAAGGGAATGGACTATTTTTATTCCACGAAGGGATCTGTGCCTGCTTTATTCCATTGCTATTGATCTTGTTTTAAATGGAGGGCACAGGTTAGGCCATATGATGAGTATAAGACATATTTTCTTGAGGGCAAGTGTCCAGGGCAGCTGATTGGTTGCTGTGTTTAATTCGGAAGGGCTAGGTTGGGGTCGCAGCATCCCCGCGGGGGGGCATTGGTTAAATATTGAAAAAGTACCAACCATCCTCTCTACATTTTCTCACCCCCACTCTGCAGCATAAAGCCGAGGATCACAGGAGAAATTAAAACATAATGCAAAGGTCTTTCCACTTATTGCTGGGCAATTATTATTGATGACCTGTCACATTAACTCGCTTTGGGGAAGAATTATAGCAACAATTTGGAATAAAGTGTAGAACAGAAAAGCAGAAATCATTAGATCCTGGGGCTAGTGTTATGAATTACATGTAATAGCCCTTCTATTCATTAAATTTCAATGGCAGGGGACACTTTCAGCAATCTTGAAGAAGCACTCAGTGCGCACACATGCACGCTCACAGTTGAGGCAATCAACAATTTTCATTTGTTGACATTAGGGTTTTATTCGGTCCTTTATTAATTTTTCACTGCTTGTCTCCCTCCGGGGATTGTTGGGCTTGTGGTAGCAACTTGCTTCCTCCATGATCACTCATTTCTGTGTGGGCTTCTGTTTCTGCTACCGTTCTTCTGCAGATGGCTCACACAATGGAGTGATAGAGTTGTGATTAAGGGTCCCATATTTTGCTCATTTTTAGGTCCGTACTTTATTTTGGAAGCCTACTCCAGAATGTTGTCATGTTCAAAAGGCAATTAATTTACTGATACAGGCCACTGCTGCAGCACCTCTATTCACCCTCTTTCTGAGTGCCCCATTGTAGTGCCTTTCTCTTTAAGACCCCCATCGCAAAAAGCCCAGTCTGATCGGTCAGCTCTCACAGGTGTGAGCAGGCAATGGCCACTGTATTTTTGCATCTGCTCCACTGGATTTTTACAACCACAGGTGACTGTATAGTTGTTACATTTAAAGGCACAATTTTTGTATACAGGCGGTGTATATTTTTCAGTTGCTTTAGCGCTATATTATTTATATAATACCTAGACCTACTAAAATGTGCCATATGTCAGAATTTAATCATTCAAAAAATATCAAAAGAGTTTAAGAAACAGTCGTTTTGATGTTGCAACTTTTATGTATCGTTGCAGAGATACCTACTGACATTAGCATGCTAACCAGCTAGCGCCTGTGCAATGTAAACACCATCACTCCCCTGCTGCTCCGGGCCCCCAGTACAGACCGCTAGCTGCACAGCTAACTGAGTTAACTACCTAATGGTAGGTACAGTTAGCAGCAGTTAGCAGTTTCTCTGTGATGTGCTGCCCTCTATTTGTTTGGAGTACGATTCCTACATGTGGACAATTCTTACATATTGTACCTTTAACAATAAAAAAAGACAAAACCAAACTTTGTACAATGCTGTACCTTTTAGTAAGCTCAGGTATAATGGTAATGTCATCTCTCTGCATCTTCCTTGGTTGTGTCTTATTGCTGTTTTGAGGGGTTTATGGATTTTGCCAAACATTGAGCTGTTGTGATAGATGGATTCCTACATGAGACTTACTGAATTCATATGATTAATTATCTGGCTTTGCTTATAACTTCATGCTGTTACCCTGCTGACCACAATTTCTTTTCATTCGGAGAAGAGAGACGGAGGTTGTTGAATATTCAAGATAGTGTCCAAGTCCACGTGTGGGCTTTATTGAATGATTAGCAGAAGTAATTTGTTTTCAGAATCTAATTAATCCACTCTGACCCAGCAAGCAATAATGTGCAAGGATACACACACACACACACCACACACACACACAGACCCACATGTCTCAGTAGCGTCTCCTCTTTTCTATCTTTCTGACTGTCGCACGTGCATGGGTGCATTCATTCAAGAGTGTACGCACATGTGTCTTTCGGCCCTCCGCTACAGCCTCCAGGGACTCTTTCATCTTGGCAGTAGAGCCGGCATTAGATGCAGATTGGTGAATTCCAGTCTCAGCCAAAAAGTTGGGCGTAATTGACTCATTGAGCAAGCGAAGTCTGCAGGCACTTTCCACCACTTTCTCCCCTCCACTTTCTCTCTGTTTGCAGGCACTCTCTCCGTAGTGTCTCTAACTTCCACTGCAGCAGAAGCAATGCCGAGTAATGTGTGTCTCTTTACGTTTTGACATTTAACGATGTAATATGCTGTGTTTCTTATGCCATTAGAGGTTTTTTATGAATTTGGTGTCTAATGTTTGGTCACAGTTTATTTTAAGGTGATCGGGCCATATCTTACAGAAGAGTTATTATCTCATAAATACACATGGAAAGTCATATTAACGGTCCCACCTCACCTTCCGGGGCTACCAGGGATTTTGCAGTGCTTCTTCTAATCTGACTTCTTGTTAATGCAGACTCATATTGTCTACTTGAGCACAGCGATGTGCTCACACCCAAAGATTTTCTGACCCACACCACAGACACAAGGACACTGCAGCTGTGTAAGCCCATGCTTAAGCTAGCTGCTGCTTTATTGATCCGAGCAACTGAACCCATTGCGTCATAGCGGTCCATCTGAGATAGAGGGAGGAAAAAGTGTAATCCAAAGAAAGAAGAATAGATCCGTAGGGGATGAATTTTGATATTAAAATAACAATAGGCAGAGGGCGATGTATGTTAACTCACAGTATGGAAAGGTTACTTTAGTTGCACATCGTTTTTAATTTAAAAAATAAAGACTTTAGATGAAAGTCACTGCAGAGGGATGGTGGGGTTGCCAGGCCCAAGAGATGCTGTAGCAATACTTTCCGGATAGGCAGGAGTAGAAATTTGAGTCATGTTATGATCAGTTTATTTTCTCATTCTGACCAGACAAAAAAAAAAACACTATGTACTGGTATATTCCTATTGCAGCTTCAGATGATTTGGTTACATTGGTGTTTATCTTCTACAAACACATTTTCAATTTAAGGACAGTGAAGTCTCATCGAGTCAAACTTTTTGATATTCAAATTGCCCAACCACTCCATTTAGCTTCCTCCTCACATCAGATTTTTAATAGACTGCGCCTTCACATTTTTATGGATGTAAAGGAAACTGGAGTTAATCGCTTAAAGTATGATTTTGCAGAAATTAAAGTCAGATCCGGCTGGTATAACGGCGGTGGTGATCTGATTTGAGGAGGGGATGCAGCTTTTCCTTGTATGCTCATCATTTCCCTCCAGCTGAGACCTTGATGGAATATTTTAGCCCTCACTTGAACTAATAATGTTCCTTTGCACATCATTTCCGAATCTATGTGCTACCTTTTTGGAACAAGCCAAGGCATAATGGTTGTTTAGCTTAGTCACATTTCTGTCATGAACATGGCAGCCGCACGCACGTGCTTTTATTTTGAAGTACCGTATTATTTACATTCTTTCCAGAAATTTGACAATTTATGTAATTTAATCTGACCAGATACTATGACATTTTCATCCTTTTTAAAAAGCCACACAGTGTCAGTATCGCATATCTGTCCATGGTAACCCAGCATCAGTGAAACAGATAAGATGTGGAGTTACAGGCCAGTTAAAGAGTAACACTTTTGGTTCAGTCCGGCCAAGCAGTGGCTCACAGGAGCCCTGAACCCCTTTAATTTATTAAACAAGCCCAACTCGCTAGCCAGGCGACAAGGAGAGTGTTATAAATATTAAAAGAGGAGTTTGCTCTGCCACGCTCCCATATTAAATCACACAGAGAAGAATGTATGTGCTCTTATTAAAAGATAATGTGTTTTGGACCCATAAAAATGTATAACCCTCCTCTCTAGATCCCTCTTCCTCCTTGTCGCCCTTCCCTTTTTTTTCCCGTCTTGCTCCAGCTGAAATTTCTGCCTTTTTCCTGTCCATCAATCTGTATTTTTTCATTTCCTTTCTCTGTGTCTTCGCACGCCCTTGTTGTATTTTTCTCCTTCTGTGAGCAGCAGCGGACCAGAGCAGAATACATAAGAACACAATAGATGAACCGTGTTTTGCGGCCACTCGAATGGAAAGCATTTACACGCTGTAAGTTATGATGAATTTATGTCACAGGCTTCTATTTGCTTCATGAGTTAAGTTAAGAATCCAATAAAAATATAATACTATCAAATAGGCTTCAGTGGCGCTTTACAGTAGTACTCTACCGCTGTCGGACTCACGATGGACAGTTTTGTATTTTTTATGCATGTTTTTTTACTTTTTCAAAAATTTAAAGAATGGAGCCGAGAAGATGGTATATTTTTTTCACGTGTTCGCCTTCATTGCCAAAACCTAGATCGCACAATAACCACAACACAAGTCGACCGCTGACAGTTCATTCAGAGATTCCGGTCTGTTTTGCTCTTAGCAGCTATTGTAGCCTTGAGCTGGTCTCCAGCAGAAATGAGGAGCAGGCTATAGAGCTAAATTTTTAACTTCTCCCCCCAAAGACGTTCTTTATCTTCAAACTTGAAGTCTTCAGACCTAGCCAACACTGACATCACTTGAGGCGATCGATCTGATTTTACACAGCTTTCTCTGGAGCTAGAAAAGGCTTGACAGAACTATTTTTTACACATAATACTCCTAAAGACCTGTAAACAGACTTTGATGGGTGAAATCGGAAGAGTTGTGTAGCTAGCTTTGTTCAAAAACAAACTGCGGTACTCAGCCTTGATTCATAGTAGCCACAAATACGTAATGCAAAGGGGGAAAAAAAGCATTAAAACAACTATAGAAATTTCTCAAATCGCGACTGCAGCAGGATCAGCTGCAAACCATGCACTCAGTATTTGGATAACAATTGCCACTTTGCCATTAAATCACAAAATATGCTACTTCTGGTAGCACTTTGAAGCTACGAGGCTGTGATAGCATGTATCTCATAAGTGGTGTAATTAGCAATGTTGTGGAGTGTTTGGAACATACTGAAGGTATGAATTAACAGTGAAAAAGAAGTGATTTATCCCAGATGATGTACTGATACCTCTGACACATATTCTTTAGATATAACATGTAACGTTTCTGCATCAAGGCGTCTAGATACGAGACCTTGATTATGTATTTTGTTGACTTGGGTACTTATGTCATCTTAAATCATTCTGACAATGTTCAAAATTAATTCAATTAATGTAATAATTTGGTCACCTGTCACTATCACTTCCATAACATGTATAAAACATGTATGAACTCGTCCTCCGTATGTTTCCATCGGAGTCATTTAGATTTTCATCAGCAGTGTTGGTTGACCACTCCCATGATCCCACCCTACTTATGATATGTTTCGATTGGGGGACCCCTTGCAGTGGGAAAAAGTACATGCTGTGCTTTAAATCACCAGCCTAATCTATACCAACCTATGCAGATCTTTTCAAAATAGCCTTTAAATTCTGCTTACGAGACGGATTTTTGGTGGCGTGCTCCTTTAAGGACGTGACGCAGCACAGACAACATGCTCTGTCGAGGGATTTGACTTGCAGCCCAGTCTCTTGGAATTGACACCAGCAATACTGCGTGGCCAGAGTGTGTAGTACTCTATAGACCGACATACAGTTCACTGTATGGTCATGGCTTGTTTGTGCCTGCACTGGAATGTAACAGCCAGACTGAGGCGCAAACAGCAGGACACTGTGTGTGTGTGTGTGTGTGTGTGTGTGTGTGTGTGTGTGTGTGTGTGTGTGTGTGTGTGTGTGTGTGTGTGTGTGTGTGTGTGTGTGTGTGTGTGTGTGTGTGTGTGTGTGTGTGTGTGTGTGACGGTAAAAAACACTCACTGTCCTGACAGATAGAGGTGAAGAGACACAGCCATGTGTGTAACTAAACGCCTCGAGTCCTCGCCCTGCTGGGCCGTGCCAGGGGAACATTCCTCTACTCTCTGCTCCACTGACCAAGCAGAACTGCAGCACGGTGAAACCACGCTACACGCGCCTGTGTGTGTGTGTGTGTGTGTGTCGGTATGAGAGTGTGTTTGTCCACTGGGAGGCAGTGAAGTGTGACGGCCTGGTCACTCGGACCACTGAGAGTTATGGAGCGAGAGCGAGCCAGCTGTTCAATTTGGCCACATGGGCGGACACAGAAAGAAAAGGAGAATGCTGAAGAGAAACAGTGTCAATATAGGACGTGCGCTGTGTGTCTAAACCGGGCCGTCTATCAGCCCCTCGCCTGCTCTGACACCGCCATATTCTAACTATCAGCAGCCCGCATATGCGCGCAAAGTGACAGGGTTGCATGTGGCACGGCCTGGCACCCAGAGGAGGATAATGAGATGAGTGCTAATTTCTCAGGTGTCATGGACTGATATGAATAATACAGGCTATTCTCCCACCCATCTCCCTCACTGCGTCAGCGTCCACGTTTTTTTTTTTTTTTTATTAATACAGTGGATGGCGTCAGTGTCACGTCCCTACTTTTGCCTTGAAAAGCCTGCAAGCCAGACTTTGTGGAGAAAAGGGGGGGGGGGGGGAATGAGCTATTGTAGAAGTCAAGGGAAACCTTTGATGGGTCTCTGCAGCCTCACCATGCAGATTTTCTTCGATCTCCAGGACACGACTATCATTTCGACTGCTTTTTCAACACCTAGGGACCTGTAGCAACTCTCTTACAGACAATTCATTTTCCTAACAACAATCCTTCATCCCCGAGAAAGAGAAAAAGATTGATCTTTCTTTTTTTTTGTTTTCTGTCTGATGATTTATTTACTGTGTACTGCTCCTCCACTGCCGCCCCGGTTTGAATGTTGGGGACTCCTGCGGCATCGTGGGAGAGGTGATCCTGAATTATTCACTTCCTTTCTCCAAGTCCCTCTTTCATTCTCTTTTTCCTTCATTTTGCAGGGCGAATGTGTGTCTGCCTGTAGCTGCTCTTTGTGTCAATGTGGTGTCCGTCTCTCTCCTTCTCCCCCCCTCCTCTCATTTTATTATTCTCAGAGAGCGAGGCAGCTCTGCTCCGACTGCATGATGTGAGAGGAGAGAGGAATGACAGCAGCTCATTAGAGCAGGAACGAGCTGGAAATAATCTTCTTTCTCCTCCTTGCCCTGTTTTGTATTGTCTGTCTTTTGCTGTTCCTGTTGCCCTCGCTCCCTTCACCTCGCCAAACCGACGCCTTCATCTGCTCTCTTTGTCTGTCTCTCCGTCTCTCCTCAGATCCCAACGCTGTGGGGCAGCACGGCACTGACCATGCCTTGATCGGAGGAGTGGTGGCCGTAGTGGTCTTTGTCACCCTGTGTTTAATCATTGTTCTGGGAAGATACCTGGCCAGGCATAAAGGTAAAACCACAGTGGACCCGACCTGAGTCTCTCAAGGCTTATGGAGCTAGTGGAGCATGTTGTACCTGTCCCATTAGACCCCAGAGTCCTTCCCCTGATTCCCAAGTGACAAGTTTTAGGACATACCTGCAGAGGTGAAATAAAAAAAAGAATCAAGTTCCGGCACACATAGACTGAAGCCAGCAGTGCACACACAACACTCACTTGGTTGTTTTCTCAAAAACAAGCCAGAAAGGTCATTGTAGTTCTTCTTCTTTTTTGCATTTTTATATAAAAGTAGTCCAGCGGTAGTTGTCTGAACATCCAGGGGTAAACTGCAATCAGAATAGCTAGTTTGGCACACTTGTTACAGTGCCAATCTCACCTTTATCTAATGCAAAAAGTGTAGTCTATAAAAACAGGACCTAAGTCGTTACCCACTGCATAACTCACTGAATCCATCCACTGTGGCGTTACACTTCCTATTTACGTCCCCCAGAGCATTACAAGCAATCAAGTCATATTCCCCTGAAGTAAGACAAACAGCAACAACAAAAACCCTATAATACCAGTGATTTTCATACTGCACTGTCAATCTGATCTGAAAGACACATGCCTGGGTTTATGTAAAGTATAACAGAATGACCAGCACCTTTAAAGTAACTTCAGAAATACAAGAGCAGTGCCAGAGTGCTCTTTCTGGTACTTAAAGCTGACCTAAAATGTGTAGCATACAACTCTCATGCAAATTGAAAATAACAATGTATGGCATTCCTGGGTAATACATGTAGTGCATCTTCTAAAGATAGAAAAAAACAAGAGTAAAAAGTCTAGTGGGTTGCAGCGAATGGTCAGTTTCCAACGCTGATGCAACAAAAGTGAGCCCTTCGTCAAAACTGAGTGCTGCATCACATTATTTGGGATGTGCAAACGTTAAGCCTCGGCCGCCGTGCCGAGAACAAACGGTGTTTGTCGGTGCATACTCTTACACGCGTTCTCTCTCTGCAGTATTTACATATCCATACATATCCCAGCTTCTTAGAATTCTGCACATGAATTATGTAGCATTACCGATGTTGTCTTCAGAAGTGTGTTTCTCTCTGCCTCGGGCAGCAAACACCATGCAGGGCTGCTCCGTGTTTGTTTTCCTTGATATAAGTTTGTTTTTCCGTTTCCTCAGGAACGTACTTGACAAACGAGGCCAAAGGAGCGGACGATGCGCCCGACGCCGACACAGCCATCATCAACGCCGAGGGCAACCATGCGCACGCGGAGGAAAAGAAAGAATACTTCATTTAGACTGCAGGGGGAGCTGTGCAGCTCTCTCCCCCCCCACCTTTCAATCTCTGTATCTCTTTTTCTTCTCTCTCCGTCTCCCCCTTTCCTTCTCCACCTCCGACCACTGCCCCCCCATGGTGTCGACGTGGCACCCGCAGGCAGTCCACAGACAGAGAGGTTCCACCAAGTGTTTTCCTATTATTGCCTTTTTGTTGAGCCCATTTTCTGTCATTTACATCTCGTCCTTTAATTTCCTTCTTTATTTTTTTTTTGTGGCAGCCGGTGTTCACAGGCAGCTTGGCCGGTGCTGCTGAAGGTGTGTTTCCCCCCCCCCCCTTTTTTTTTTGTGTTTTCATAATGTATCCTCATCTTTGACATGAATGCCTGGAAGTCTGTATATCTACCATGACTGCTTCGTACATCGGGCCCTTGTTCATCCTCCCCTCCGAGCAGACACATACTTCTATATCGCCCGCCCCCTTTGTTCACACACGTCCACAAAACACATACCATATCTCACATCAACACGGTGCCTAAAAATACAGACGCCATTGAACTTCTGTCAATGCCTTCATGTATCGTCTGTCAGTAGCGATGTAAAATGCTTCGTAGATGGTTCGCCGGGCCATCATTTCATAGCTTAAGCTCACAGCTTTTTTGATTATTATGCATTGCGTCTATTTTTTACATTTTTTTTTAATTATTTGAATGAGAAAAAATCTTTGCTGTTTACGCCTTATACATGTCTATCACACTGAATATGATACTTTTAGATGATCCATCCCGCCCCCCTCTAAATAGACTTGTAATTAAACAGTGGACCCTTGTAAGATAAGAAGAAAGGTTTTGTGTAACACTGTAGCAAGGTTTGTCAGATAAGTGTATAATATGATTTTCATTACTAGGGTAGGGGTAATAACAAGGGTAGTGTGGTATTGTTTAGAGCAGAGAACACACAAAGATGCTAGAAGAAGCATTCCATTGAAATAAACTCAACCCAGTATATAAAAACCATGTTGCTAAACCTGCCGTCCCTATGTACTTTCTGTCTGTATATTCCTGCACTGTCCAGGCTGCAGTTTAGCGACGGAAACACCCTCAGTGTCCTCTTGACAGCTTTTACAGTAGTTTGTGATTCACATGAAAGGGGTTCAGGTGTACAGGAAGAGTCAGTCTCCTCTCTCGCGTGAAAAGTTGTATAAATTGTATTGAAATGAGTTTAGCTTTTCACTTTGAATCATTTTTTCGGTCATGTTTGTGTCACGTCGGAATCGTTTAGAGTCTTAAGGAACCCGTTAAATGTGAAAAATGAACGGTTGGGAATTAATAGGAGCTCGCGCACAGTTACATCATGTGTAGGGAATTTAGTGTCAGTTGACTTTCCGTCATTCTTTTAGGGCCTGGGCCACACGTACACAGGGATTTCTTGTAACACACATTTTTCTACACACTTGGCCGTCTGTTAACACGTGCGGCGACGCCTTAGGTCACTGCAAACTCTGTCCAGGGGAAAGATGACGCGGGCATATATATTTTTATCAGTGCTCGTAGCATGATTAGCAAATGTCAACTCGGAGCATTTGTGATGATATTGGAGTATTTGAGTTTGCAGGGTTATGACAAGTTATCCGTGTCGATCATGTGAAGAGCAGTCATGTTTCCCCGTCTCGTTCACTTTATTTTCTGTAACTCAGCAACCGAGCGTGCCCAGTGTACGAGAACAGCTATTAGAATTTTTTTATTATTATTTTCTTTTATGCCATTTACAAGAAAACCTGTGTACTTGTGGACTAGGCCCAAATTTTGGTTGCGTATTTTTCTACAAACCAGGGGTACGTTTCTTCTTAAAGTTCGACCTTCAATTTTATCTTATGACAACGTTGTTCCTGTGCTCTGGTTAGGTTTAAGGACAAAAAACACTTGGTTCCGAAAAGAAGAAGGTTTCGTCTTATCTGTTAAAAATATCCAATCCTTTATAACGCTTACAAATGTCAAAACGCAGTACTAAACAGTGGTCTCTCACTTGGCAGCCCTCTTGCCCAGCTGCAACACTAGGGCAATCTGCTCAACCCTCCTCGAATGTCACGAAACGAAGCAACATATCAAATGTTTTGTAAAACATTAATGTGGAACGTTTGAAAATTTGAATGTATTCTTGGTTTGTAGGAACATAAAATGCCAGAATTTCCCAGACTGGGCTGTTACTGCTCTTCTTATTTCCATTTTTCAGAGCCACTTTCCATTAACTAAACGTTCATTTCCATTTCACGGGGTCTACAAGAGAGTGAAAAAAAGAGGAACAAAAAAAAAAAAGGAAATAGTGTGTGATTGCTGGGTCATAGATCTGCAGGGGCCTCCTTTCCAAAAACTACAAAAATGAAGACAAATAGAGAAGCACAAAAATGTCTGAATGAGTAACTGTGTTCCCTTGCCAACAACTAGATTGCCTCGGGGAGGGTTCGTCTATTCAAATGGGAAAGATGAAAAAGGCTGTCTTTGATTCAATTCTGGGAAAGAAAAATAAAAAGAATAACTACAGTTCATCTTTTTGAAAATGTAAGCTGAATCATGTTTTTTATAAAAAGGAAAATGTTTCTAATATTTTTTGGTTTAAATGGTTCTAAGCTCCCTGCTGTATATTGTGTCTGCTAAATTGTGGTTGATTGTGAAAATTGCTGTTAAATTCTGGATTCCCCCATATTCCTTCAAATTTGTATATTAGCCACCTTATCTATTTCCTTTTTTTTTCATTTTTCATTGCGTATTGGAAAACTTTTAAAACAACTGTATTTTTGTTTCTTGGCACAAGGCATGTATATAATGTGTGAAAAACTAAACTTTGGTAATACACATTAGCATGTTTTTGTTTGGTTCTTTTTCATGTTTAATTTATTTGAGCTGAAGTTATTTAAGGAGAGAGAACCACGATGGAGGGGTGTTTGTAATTTCATTTTTTTATGAAGAACGGTGGCTTCTTGTGTTTGTGGCTTGCTCGTTGGTGCTGCAGATCGGAAGGATTTGGTGTTAAAAAAAAAAGATTGAACCAAAAAAAAAGAAAATTAGAAAACTGTCCTTTTGTCCACGGAATTATAAGAAAATATATATTTGTCTTCACAAAATACAAATTGAAACGCATTAAAAGATACTCTACCATCACGTCGGATGAGATGGAAGTGAACTCAACACATCCTCGTAAACAACTCCTGTTTCCTCGCATTTGTCCCCGCCGTTCCGTCTTTCATCGGTTTGCAGGAGTTTGGCTGATTTACTCTCCCACGAAAGAGCGATAAACTCTGTGGCCTCTGGAACTAAAGACTTAAAGGCAAGGCACTAATCCACTAAGAGGGAGCAAATTATTACCAAGGGCAATATAATAGTGGGGCCCAGCTGTCTCCAATTCGATGGCCAATTTACAACATTATGCAAATAAGGTCAGCGAGTAAGGTCCTTCGTCGGTGCTATAACTCCGCTGGAATGAATCACAAGTTGGGAATCGGTAGATCGATCACACCAGTCACCTCACATATAGAGAAATTTAGGTTGCAGATTACGTTTCGGGATAATTAAGTGATTTTTTGCCACAGTTTCCATATTTCAGTGCACTTCAGTCACAGCAAACCTTCAGTAAATCCAGACTAAAGTGTCTCTAGACTGGGCTCTGGTCATTAGGAAACATCTGTATCACATGTGTGTATAGAGTTCACAATGATGTAATGTCTTGTTTGTCTTTCTTTTTTACTTTTCTATCTAGTTATTTTAATTGTGTCTTCATGTTCTTTTTTTTGTTGTTGTTGTTTTGTTGCTTTGTCGCAGGTGCGTCCATTGTAGGAATAAGAGAGCTGGGTGGAATCGATTTGTTGATCCTGAAGTCGAAGACACGGGCTGTTTTTATTTTTTTTGTTTTTTTTATTAATTGAACACAAGTGAGCAGGTCTGCAGCGATGAACAGGCGTCTGCGTCAGAAACGATTCAGGTGCCATTTGCCGAATTATGAACTCTGACTAATTTGATGGGTATTTCTTAGTGGGTTGTGAAATGTGTTTTGTTTCTCTTTCTGGAAAAAAAAGGAAAAAAAAATCACATGTAAATATTTGTTTTGACACGAGCAGTAATGAGCTAATGTGTTGCAAATGGCTTTTTGATGATAGTTAGACCAAACCTGAATCTCTTTTTTTAATTTGTCATTTTGACAGCCTGGCACATACCATCATGCACTATTTTGCTATGACAGAATTAACTGTAGCTTGGGGGTCAGATTTTTAGTCGTATTTTCTTTTCTTTGTTGTTGTTCTTGTTGTTGTTGTTGTTGTTGTCGGTTGAAACTAAGCTTTAAAAATTGTTGCCTCCTTGCTTTCCGAACGTGCTTCGGTTCTGATAAAGGTTCCCTACGTGGTTTTGTAAAAGAAATTCAAACTCAGAATTTAAATATTTAGAGTATTAATGAGGTGATAATGCAAACTCAGAAATATTGTTGTTTCAATAACTGAATAAACAAGCTGTCCTCAGAGGAAAAGACACTGTTTGAGGCTAGAGAGGTGGCAGGGTCCGCCACATATAAACAAAGTAAGACAGTGTGAAATTGTGTTGTCCTTTCAGGTCAGTTTGTTTACGAAGAGAGTTTATAGATCAGTGAAGATTTTTTTTTTTTTCTTCTGATAAAAATTTCTCTTTAGTAATACCCACCACATTATGGGCCTCTAATTTCAGACAGTAGGAGCAGCTTTAATATAGCCGCCTTGCCAAATCCAAGTCCTCTTTTCTTTTCTTTTTTTGATTTGTCTCCGTTTGGTCCAAACGAACCCACTTTCTTTGACTGAAGGTGGGAGAGGTGCAGCTGAGGTTATTTGTTTATGCAGATCAGGCAGTGCAATACTGGCAGAAATGTTTTGGCATGTACTTGCCCAAAAAAAAAATCTGAATGTTGGCGGTGGCACATGCAGACCTTTACAAACCCCCACAAAAAAACAGACTTAAATGCGCGTTTAAATACTTAATGTGATTACAGCAGGCTTTTTATGGCTTAGGTTCACGGGATGATTGATTCAAGATTCCTCTCTGTTGATAACACCACCTGCAGCCAGGAATCATGTGTGGGTTTATTAAGCAACAGGAGCACGTTTTTATTAGAAAAGTCACTGTCGGTGTTGACCAAGTGCACTGATACCATTATTTCATGCAAGATTTCGGTGAATATCTGTGGAGCTGTTTCTTTGTGCCTTGCGACTCTGCACCTCCACTTTCCTCCTCCTCCTCCTCCTCCTCCTCCTGCTCCTCCTGCCTGTCTGCTTCTTTTTGAGGAGGGATGAGACGAGCACACATGTGATCGGTGATTATAGAAGCTCGTCCAAACTCCACCTGCCGGTACTGCATTATGCATTTATCCTGCTGAGGCCTATTCGCCACGCTGCACCGCCACAGCAGCACCCTCCTGCCACAGAATATCGCAGTTTGCGCTCTCGCAATTTGTCCCCATTTAAAGGAAATTAGAGGCCCATACCAGCTAAAAAAAATCTGAATAAGAAGATAATGGTTTAAAAATACTTCTTGTTCACGTTTTTTTTTTTTTTTTTTTTTTGTTATAATGGTTTTTATTCTCCACAGCAGTGATGATAGCATGACACAGCCCGGTCTGGTCCTCTCTGTCCTCCCTCTCTGACCCTTCATGTGTCTTTGCTGTACAGTTCAGCTTCAGTGCACTTCTTTGTTCCTCTGCAATATTGACACTCAGCATCAATCAGCCCAATGTCCATATTGTCACGGTGATGGCAGCGACATGTGACACAAATCGCATGTAGTGATGTTTTTTTTGGGATGTTTTTTTGTTTTGTTTTTTTGCATCTCAGGAATATATTTCATTTAGAGACTTTTTTTCTGTTTTGTTTTTGTGTTCTTGTCTTTAAAAAAAAAAACAAAAAAAACAAGGGGGTTTGTGAGCACTTCCCACTCTTGCTAGCTCCTGAACGCTGACACCATGTATCTTGTTCAGTTTTAAGATTATCACAATGTTAATAAAAACTATTCAGTGATTCTTCAGTAACTCTGTCATCTTGCTGTCATTGCGATATTAGACTTACGGAACCGTCTTTTTGATATGATCACTGACTTGAAATACTGATATTTAGAAATATGCTGCAAAATAACCATGAGTTTTTTTTTCCGAGGTTGATAGAAAAGTTGTGTTGATACACGGTGTTATCTGATTTTAGCTTATGGTGTGTAAGCAGGTCAATGCTTTTTTTTGTCCTCTATCATTATGTTTTCCTTGTAGCGACACACATCTTCATGTATATCGGTCAGTCACTCACAAAAAAAAAACTGAATGTTCACAGTAAAGATCAGGATAAGAGCTTAGACACACATGTTAGTTCAGCTTCTGATGTACCTTGGTGAAATAAGGGGTTTTTCACATCAAGCTGTGCTGAGAGGGCTTCATTCGATATTTAGCACCGTAAACGGAGGTGTTTTTCCTCCCATTTGTCTGTGGGATTTATTATATTTAATTTAGAGGTTCATTCTCATGTATGAAATTTAAAAAAAATGTTGAATAAATAGTTGCCAAAACATCTGTGCAAGCCTGATTCTATTTTGTTTTGAAATCACAGCTGTCCTTCAGGGAAGCCTCTCACCCTCAATATTTCTGGTCATGGAGATAAGGATTGACGATACACTATAAAATGCTGTTGCCGCTTTGGAAACAACTCAAGAATCCACTCGCACTCAGGAAAAAACACAAGCAAACACATGCACAGACACACGTTCATGAATTTTTAGTTAACACGAATAATTCATGCCGGTCGCAGCTCCCCTATCTGTGCGCAGTGGCGGTGTTATGATGCCTCCGGTGTTCGTCATGTGGGCTCCCTCAGCTGTAGTTTTTCCGCTATCAGTCAACAGTCTATACGAGGTTGTTACACTTGTACAGCGTAAGCACGTTCAAAATGAATTGCTGTGAATTAAGACGGAGCGATGGAGGGAAAAGAATAAAGAAAACTGATCACCCCAACACGCACAGCACTGTGTAGTTCCAATATATTCAATAGAAGGCAGACATCTCTATGGCTGATACCTCCAAAACTCAGAGACTCACACTAGATGAAGAACAATCTAGATGGATATATAGCAATACAGGTGAGAGAAACAACATGGATTTGCGGATTTGGGGATCAACTGTCCTTTTAAAGTCCGAGCTGCTGGGAAAAACACCTGTAATAGTTGAAGTTTTTGTTTGGTTTCCTCTTAAGCTCCAGATTTCAAAAAGTATCTCAGCTTGGGACTGAAACACTTGAGGATGCAGCATCTTACCGTAATAAGATCTATACATGTATTCACTTGTAAAAGCCTTCAGTGTTTGTGGGTCAGATTGGTGGAAGAAGTCTTCAGGTCCTTTACCTGCCTAGTGGTAGGATTGTATGGAATTAGATTTGTGCCAAAAGAAACAAACAGAACTTCTTTAATGTCAAACAAAAATAGACAAATAGACAAATCAAAATATTTGTCAAATAGTGTAAAGTATTGGTCTTTTACTCTTTTGTTTACGGTTTCCTCTGCTACAATATAGAACAATATATGTATGTAATAACTACTTACATTTCATTCGTTTTTCTTGTTGTGGATTGTTATTGTCGTTCTTCATTGTCGTCGTTGTCATCTTCTTCTCTCCGTTTTAAAGCCACGGTCGTTTAGTACGCCAGCTACCGACACATAGGTACTGAGCTGTTTCAGTCAAAAACTAATTAGCCAATTGGGGTTGCTCTGCTGAAAAAGCCCGCCCACCCGAGAGGTTTGTGCCAAAACTGCAAACAAAAATTCAGGGAGCGCAAACGAGAACGAGCTGCAGGGAGACCGCAAAGCTGAGCGGAGAGAGAGAAGCAGAGGGAACCGTAACCAAAATAATGCATTATTAGAAGAGTAAAAGACCAAGACTTACAATATTTGACAAATTCTTTGATTGCAAGTTATAAGTTTTATTTTTGTTATTAGTTTTATGTTCTCTCAAATTCCTATTTTTGTTTGACATTTAAGAACTTCTGTTTGTTTCTTTTGGCACAAATCTAATTCCATAGATCATAGAATTTGGGTCAGGTCGGGTCAATTTTCTAACCGGCAGGAGCTTTTAAGTAAAAGTAGCAATGCCACGCTGTAAAAAGTTCTCTGCAACTTCAAGTGCTGCATTCAAAAGGTTACTTTAACAAAAGTAGGTAACTACAAAGTATCAAATGTAAAACTACTCACCTGCACTCACTCTGTAAAATGTTCCCTGTCAGTGTTTTTGCTGCATTCATGTGTATGCTGCAGATGTTTAAGGCCGAGCTCATTTCAACGACTTTATATATAATAAGGTAGTTAAATCTACAGTTATGCATCATATTCTTTAAGATGATCATATGTTCATAGCATTGCTGTGCCGTGAGAACCGGATGCCTCTAAAACGCCTCCGTGAGCTCTGAAAAACAGACTGTTCTTATTCAGCATCGCGACTATGCATTTCCCGGCAGATCCGAGAGGGTTTTCGGATAAAAAAAGTTTATTCGGCTTACAAAGTAGGAGAATTCTTCTCAGCTCATAAATAAACGATATGCTTTGTCAGCTTATCACAGAAAATTCCAATTTCCCAATCACCAAATCTGGAGTTACGTGGTTTCATTGCTAAGGAAGGAAGTGCATGATTGCATGGAAATATAAATAGCAAATAAAGTTGTTGGACAAATCAGTTTAAAAAAAAAAGTACAATTTTTACCTCTCAGATGAAGCACAGAGTTGCATAAAACGGAATGTAAAGTGCAATGACTGAATTGCATTGCAGTATCTGTGGTTAAGTGAAAAATCCTTTAAATCCTGACCACGTTTCTGTCACCACTTCGGCTCCAGCAGCATGAAGATAGAGAGGAACTGTTAGGAAAGATGGAGCGCATGAAGAGGGATACAAGAAAAGAGAGCAGGAGTTGGATGCCACAGAGCCTGACGGACTGGAAAGGAAGAGGTATCAACCCATTTCGGCGAGTCAGAAGATGATGACTGAGGGGGAAAATTAGGTAATGGCAATAACACGTCATGTTAGACCGAAGAAAGCCGCTGCAATCAGCCCACCTGTCAGGAAGAAATGCTGCCCGGAGAGAGAGGGGGCTGAGGTGTGATTCTTCTCCTGATGAAAAGTGAGGGGTCAGTCAGAAAGAACTCAATTACCGCACAATCAGTCAGAGCAGGTTTGCGAACTGCTCACACAGAAATCACTGTTCGTGTTTCCCCCCCCCCCTATTGTCGAGCAGATTTATTCCGCTCGTGTGTTTGCATTCCCCCAGGGGAGAATTATGTTCAAACTTTCCTCAAATTTGCTGAAAGTTTTTTTTTTCTCTCTTTCTTTTATTCTAGATGGCGACAGTGAAGAAGAATAAACGCGACAGATGGGAGAGACAGGTGGGATGACAGGCAACGATGGATTCGAAGCCATGCAGTGAATGAATGGCACTCAGCATAGTCCGCTGAGCTGTCGCAAACACCCAAAGCCAACGCTGTGTTCTTCTGTCTGCCTATATTTCTACACCTTATCAACATCCTGCTTCATGGACAATCACGCCCCAAATGTGATGTTAAAGAGAACGTTAAAGTAATAACCCAGAACCACGTTACACCAACATGAGCAGGTTTCTCGTCTCTTTAGAACGGGAACTTCACACTCATTACCGAGAAAAACCACAAAAGGCCTCACAGCTCAGACTTTCGGCAAATACAAAGCGCTCTGTCCTTATTTTCCTTTTCTCGCTCTCAGTTATTTTCCTTTCTGTGATAAATATTGGACTTGTCAATAAGTTTCGGAGAAAAAAAAACACATTGTGGTTTTACTGAGAGACAGAGTTTTTCTAAGCCATTATTCTGTATTCCTCCCACAGAGGGGAAACAACTGCTGATTTGGGCTTCAGATTCATAATGAATGACTTCGTATTTGTCTAGTCACAAAGTGATTTGCTGATAAGGCGAATCTGAGCGTAAATCAAAAAGCCCGGGAAGCAAAGCTGAATACAGACATGTGACATTGAATTGAATAATAATGCGTTGGCCCTAACTCACCCATTTGTGCTGCCTGTTTAAAAGTAGCTGCTGAAATGAAGAGGGAATAAAGCCGGCTGAAAAGCAAAGGGAGATATTGATTGATGCATTCATCGAGGCAGTGGCGGACTCAGGATGTTTAAGGGGCAGGGGTGGGGGAAGACACCAGTGGGCATCATGTTTTCTCCACTAGAAGGGCCCCCTAAAGGATACTTCATGGACACTATCATGTTTTCAACAATGTTGGGGGCACCCCAAAGGATACTTTATCACATTGTTTCCACTGAATGGCACCCTACAGCACATTTTACACAAACAATTTTTGGAAGTTTGGTGTTTTTTTGCATTTTTTTCCTTATCTTTACCTCCAATTTTCTGAGGCTCCCCTAGCGCCCCCTGGCAGCCCCCCAGGGGGCCACAGCCCCCACTCTGAAGCCCCCACTCTGAAAACCACTGCCCTAGAGGACGCTTTATCATGTTTTCTCCAATGGAACAGCACCCTAGAAGGCTCCTTATCACGTTTTCTCCACTGGAAGCCCACCCTAGAGTGCACTTTATCACGTTTTTTCTACAATGTGGGGGCACCCTGAAGGGCACTTGATTATGAATTCTCTACCATAGGCGCATCAAGGGGGTACTTTTGCTTTTGAGGGGTGATTGCCCTCCATTGCACCCCCCCCCCCTGAGTCCAACAGTGCATTACGTTTGTGCTATTCTGTTCCATAATGAGGAATCATCCTGGCCGAGTTAATCATGTTCATATGGGACAGTTGAATACAAAGCTGCTCCTCAAAGATAACAAATTAATTCCTAAGATCAGTCATCAGTACAATGAATTCAACTCAGAGTGATTCGCTGATAAGGCAAAAATGACCGCTGCTTAAAAAACGCCCTGTAGCGAAACTGAATGCAGAAATGTTGGATTAAATTGAATAATAATGCATTGCCCTTAACTTGCCCATTCGTGCCGCCTGTTTAAAGTTAGTTGCTGAATTGACAAGGGAATAAAGCCGGCATGAAAAGCAAAGGGGAGATATTGATTGATGCATTCATTTGGGTCTGTCAGCACAAGACTGTTTCAGAATGAGGAATCACCCTCCACTCGGGCTGAGCAGCGAAGTTAAACATACAAAGCTGCTGTCCAAAGATAATGAAGTGGTTTCCTAAAATCAGTCGTCAGTGCAGACACGCACCTCAAGTTTCTCCTTTAATGTAATGACACAAATGTTCACCGTTCGGTCGACGCAACACTTTCCTGCCACTTGGTTTCTAACTTTGCGAGAGGGAAGAAGGGAAAATTGTAGAGAAGGGAACGGCAATTAGAAAGAAGGCAGCAGATGGAAGTTGCCGGGGAAAAGAGGGAAAGTACTGATACAGTATGTCTCTATTTCTGAAGGCTGCTGCACAAAGGGCTGTTTAAGATGAATGATGCCCCCTCCGCACAAACATGGACACACACACACACACACAACTCTCGTTAAGTGTCACTTTCTGAATGTGCCATGGCGTCGAGCCTCACACCTGCCCAGTGCTGTCAGTCTGCCAGCTGCGAGAGCTGGAGCTGTCTCCGAGGTATCAGCCGCTCCATATGCAAATACCTTCCTCTTCTTTATGATGTCGGTTCACTTTGCCCACATCTCTGGTTGCCTCCTTTCAGCCCTTCAGTCAGAGCCACTTCGCTCCATCCCTCTATCAATCCCAATCTTCTCCTTAATCGCTTTCCCCCATTATGTCACCTGCCCTCGACACAGGCCCCCATAACTCATCTTCATTTCCCTCCTCTTCATCCCTCCTCTCCTCCCCCCTCCCCTGGTGCAGCCAAATCTCCGTTTACGTTTGACTCACTTTTCGGAGGGATCGAGCAGACACGACAGGAAGAGATGTTGGCGGTCTTTGATGTTCGGTAATTGTGCTGACCACGTGCCAAGGGCCGGGAAAAAACACACTCCAGACACAAGCACACACACATAGTATGACCTGTTTGCCGTGCTGTAAGACGCCATCAGAGGAGAATCCGTGCAGGGAAAAGGCTTTGATGTCTACAGGCTTTACTTTGAGGGAATTTTCCCCACATGAGCTCCCCCCGAACACACTGAGATCCTCGTGCAAAGCATCTTTGACTCTTTCTAAAGTTCAGGCCAAGGACCAGAGGTGGGCAGACAGGTGAGCCGCGGTTTAGACAGGCACAGTCACGCCACGTGACAGTCAGGGAGGCGTCCGGGGGAATATAGACGTCTTTCATATGCCACGAAAACTAAATAGAAGTCAAGAAATGGAGTTGTTTAAATGTCAAGAGTCTCATCTCCGCCAGCAGGTGAGATGTCACATGTCATTGTGCCTAAGATGGTTGAATTTGAGGGAGATTGCACAGTTTCTGGTGTTAAAGAGCGTTCAGAGCCTGTAGTTTCTTACTTTTACTCGAGTAGAAGAAGTTAAGTTCTGCACTTCTTGAGTAAACGCAGGAAAAAACATATATAAAAAACATATTTAGCTAACGTGAAGCCCGGTTTTGTAAGGGGAACTGTTAAACCACAGCCATAAGAAAAATAGGTTAAAATTTGTCATATCTGATATCTAGAGTACAAGTAAAAGTCAATTAATCATACATTTAATTGAATCTTTATACTGTATACTCTGGATCGAGCTTTTATACGGTTACCTAAATCAGTATTTTTTTTTTGACGGCAGATAAGATAAATCAATTTAAAAATGCACTGATTTGATCTGAAAAGAAAACTGTGACAGAAGAAATAAAATAAATCGAATGAGTAAAAAGCGCAATGTTTGGCCTCAACGTGTCGCAGAGTGGAAGTATGGAGTAGCGGAGATAAAGTTCTATGGAGGTTATATAATAGTATATATTATGTATAGGTCAATTGCAACCAGTCAAATCTTTAGTTTAGTTGCATTTAGTTTTGTCTTGTTTTAACATGTCAAAGAATTATCAATAATAAAGGTGGCACGGCGCCACAAGGTGTTGCCCCCCCACTGTTGCTTCGCCCTGTGCTCGTGTTAGTTTCCTCCGGGCGCTCCGGTTTGCCCTCCATCAAAAGATGTATATAAGGTTCATTCTCTGGTCAGTGTCCTCTAGAGTTGGTACCCCAGGCACTGTACGTCAACTGCCCACTGTTCACTCAGGGATGGGTAAGATACAAAGAACAAGTTTCGCTAAATTGTGCATTGTATGTGATCAATAAAGGTTCTAAAGGACGGCCCTTTTGGTCAGTGGATTATGATTGTGTAACCTTGATGTTCCCAGCCAGGAATTTATGATCCATATCTTCATCCTCTCTCCTCTTCTGTCTCCCTCTTAATGATCATAGCATCAAATAAAGGCCGTTAACCTGCGTCTAAAAATAGGCACATCATTTTTTTCTCCCCCTATTTATCATGTGATCATTTCCTCGTGATGATATACACACAGCTCTCAGCACACTTTCTTGGTAAAGTTGACAAACTGTGGCAGAAGTTTGAACCGCTCGTGTCATGTGGGAGAACGTATCCATTAAAAACTGACAGTCTGGACACGAACCTAATGGCGGCTGTGCTGTTTCACATCTAAACTAATAACAGCACAGAGCCAGAAAATCTCTGTATGTCCGTCCAAATGCCTACGAAGCTCATTTCATGTCAGACACCCATGTAGTAGGAGTATATCACAGTGGAACACGAGCTTTATGGAGGATTGCAAAGCATTAGTCGGCCTTTGGCTGGAAGCTGCCGAGGCTGCAGTGATACTGCTAATTTATATCTGCTGCACAACTAATGGAGGATATAAAAGGCCAGAGGTTTGTCCATTCCAGTCTGTGCATTTTAGGGCACAGCTCCAAATGATGAGGACACGGTGTTAAATGAGAGTTTTGTGGCAGTTAGGGTGTGTGTGTGTGTGTGTGTGTGTGTGTGTGTGTGCGTGCATGTGTGTTTGTGTGCGCTTTGAATGGTGGTGCCTCATTAAATAGCTGAAGAGTTTTGATAGTTTGTTAGTGTAAAAGATAACACTCGCTTTGTATTTTTGTCTCTGTTTCACTCACACATATACTGTAGATAGATATATATACACACACACACACACACACACACACACACACACACACTCACACACACACGACACTTACTATCAGAGCTGGCAGCTTGTGTTATGTAATTGCTGCGAAAACAAACCAGAAAGAATTGCTTTTTTTAGTCGTTCTCTTTCACTTTGACTCCCCTCTTTGTTTCTCTCTGCACAAGACAGACACACATGTGACATTCTCACCGAACGCTGTATATTTTGAGCTTGATTTCAGAATAGATATCTGACAAACAATGTCATGAGTAACATTTTATATTATCAATCACTCCCCCGAGGGCGAGACCATGTCTTTGTGGTCTGATCCGCACCAGGTTTCAAACAGATTGCAGTGGAAATTTATGGATACGAAGTGCTGATTAATTTGTGTCTTTGACCTGAGAGGTGTCAGAGTCCTTCATACTCGGCATGTTTTATGTTGGGAGGCGTCAGGGTGTCAGATAAGATGGACCGTGGAGAGATTCCAAACTCCCTTGATTAATATTGACTGAAAAACACCAGTATGCAGTGATGTTTAAGCTTTTGGTGTCTGCTCCCATGCATACATGCTCTACCAAGATCCCCTTTAAACAACAACTTCTGCTGTCTTAAACTCGTATAGTCAAGTTAGAACAACTGAGTTTATTGTTTTAGTCATCAAAAAAAAGATTGTACACGGATCCCTGAGAGGAGAATCGGTAAATAAAAAAAACTTTCTTAGGATCCATTTACAAAGTCTGATATAACTGTTTTGCTTCCTGTGTTTATGACGTGCAATGGTTTTTAAATGTTCATCTAAACGTGATGAAAAGATTTTTTTAATTTTAATTTCATGTTTGAAACCAAGTGCAAAGACGAAAAATTGATCAGCAAAATAAAAAATGTCATCACTCGCCCGTGACTTGGACTTCTGTACAATTTAACCAGCTTATGTTACAGCTTCTTTATCAAGGCATACTCAAATTGCTTTCAGTCAATTACCAGTACCATTCCTCATTTTGCAAATTGCTTTCGGAAACTCTCAACATGTGGTCGTCTTGCTTTTGGTTTTTCAGTTTAGATGTTTCCAGTTTTGTTTTGCGGGATTCACCGTCATGTGTCTTGTTGTGACATTCCACTTGTTGTCTTTGACTTCTTCCCGCCCCCCTTTCCTCCCGTTCACCTGTTCTTTATTTGAGCCTGTGTTTCTCCCTTATTCTTTGTCAGCTTCTCTGTTTTCTGTCTGGTGTTGGTTTGTCTGTGTTTGCTCCTCATGTGTCATGTTTTTTTTCCAGCTTTTGTCCTCTTCCACTGTCTGGTTTGCTCTTAGTTTTGTATTCTGTTTTTTTTTTTTTTTTTGTCTTGGATTCTCTTTTATCTAACTTTTTGTTGCCAGCCTTTTTGTCGTCTGCTTTTTCATTGTCTACCATTTTTATTTTTGGACTCTTTGGAAGCTTTGTCTGTAAAACTCGCCTTTTGTTTCTTAACCTGCCTACCACTGTATGTGCATTTGGGTTCTCACCTTTTTTTTACCCAAACAATGGTAACTTTTATATTTGGACTTTTTCTTCAAACACATGTTACGTAATTTCTGCCATTAGGGGTAAATCAAAACAAAGGATGTAAGTAGCGCGGGATCACCGGGGTTTGATGTCTGTACTTCTAAATGAACACCACTGCTGTTGAAAATCTAGTCATCTGCATGACTGACGGACTGTGTCACGTTTGCCTCCTCACTCTCTAACCCTCTCTCGGAAGTTTTGGCGACAGGTGACCAAATGAGAAGCAGCGTTGTCTTGACTGAAACTACAGATTCCTCTGTGTTCGAACCTTGTTCAAAACGTTTTACCTTTTTCAACAATGTAAGTAAACAACTCAACAAACTATATAACGTCCGGTAAATTTAAAACATTTTATGCTGAATTATAAGTTTTGGACACAGGAACTGTGAGCGGATGAAACAGAGGAAGGCTAAAGTTGACAACGGAGAGCTATAGAAAGCCCATTTCTGTGTCAGGACATGCAGATTTGTGACCTTGTATAATGTGATCTTTCAATTCTGACCCACTTAGAAATCTCCCCTAGAAGCATGACAGCAGCAGAACATTTTAAAGTGACTGTACTCTTTAGATCACAGCTATAATTTCACCTTGCATGGAGGCCGAACAGGCGGACACCACCGGGCTGTAAGAACGAGAAAAGAGTTGGGAAAAAAAAAAAAAACAGTTGTTGCTCTATCAGAGGTCAGGGGTAAAAAAAAAGGTCAGGACGAACCAGATGTTTTTCACCGAGCCCTGACATCCACATGCTTCTCAATTCGCGCACGCTGTCCCCCCGTGGTTTGGCCAGAGGTAATGATCTATGTCGAGAGGAAGGTGCGACTATACGCCGAGGCACTACACAGGGCCGAGGGTCACCTTTAAACAGATGTTATGGCAGGGGCTGCTGCCAGTGTGTCGGGACACGGGTCAGTATTAAGCAGATGCTGCAGACCAGAAGGGATTAGCATGTCACATCCTCTTTGAGCTGACTAAATGCCGCCGTCTCTGTCAAAGGACCCCCTGCTTGCGAGTGAGACAGCAGGAGCCACCGCTTTTAATGGCGTTACCATGGTGTTGCTAAGACGTGCAACAAGATTCATGAAAGATGTTGCAGATCTTTAATCCGTCTTTTGCTGCGAGTACCTTTTTCTGCTGTGGTGTGCTGGGGGCCAGCGGCATCAGAGCCTAAACAGATGAAGGAACTGAGCAGAAGGGCTGACTCTGTTCTGGGAACTAAGGATTTAATAGAAGCAGGGCAAGTTTATTCATACAGCAGTCAAAGATCAGTCATTAGTTTTAGAAATGGCTACTGTTAGGGCAAATCTTTAACATTAGAGGTGAAGGTGGAGAAGAGGATGCCGCACTAGCTGTCGTGCGTAATAGAAATCTCCTCACGTCCCTGTAGCGACCTCCTGGTCAAACAGCAGAGCGCTTTGACTAACAGACTGATCACGACAGGAAGTCCTTCCAACCAGCTGCCATCTCCCTGTACAACTAGTCCTCTTTTGCGTTAGGACGGGTGGGGTGGGGGTTGGTGGCGCTCCTCCTATCAGCCTAAGTCACACATATATGAAATCAACAGTGGCGAATGTTTGTCCCCTGTTCACTTCCATTCTATGTGAGCGAAGGGGGCAAATAAAATATCTGTGGCAAAGCAAATTTGCATCTTGTCTTTGCATTGTCCACACTCAAAGGCCTATCACTGTAACAAAATAATCGTGCCCCCTTCGACAGGGAGTCTGCATCCATAATACAATGACAGATTTCTTGCAATGATTTTGTACTGAAGGGAAAGGCAGAAATAAAGTATATCAGCAGTTTGCCACCCAACTAAAAATGCTGAAATTGTAAACACTGTTTTAAGTCCCATGTATCCCTTGTCTAAATTAGGGATTTGTCTTTTTTTCCTGGGTTGTATGTGCCCCTCTAACAAAAAAGCAAGCCCCCACCTGGCCCCCCTATTAAAACTGGTCTAGAACCTTCACTGTTGGTGGCTGACCTCTACTGAGCAGCTACGTTTGCAAAAGTAAACTTAAAATAACAGATGCATCTGACATTTTTTTTTTAACCCGTGCAACAGACCAATACACAAAGACAGTTAGAAAACCCGGCCTGCACTTTGAATCTCTGCAGCCACAATATTCTCACTCAGCAGCCGCGACTTTGAACATGCCAGTACATCGCTGAATTATTTACCCTTCAATTATTCAGTGTAGTTTAGTAGCAGTTAATAAAACTGTGCTTTTGGTGACAGTTTTTTTTTTCTTTGATGGTTCAAATGTTCCTGATGTTCCTAATTAGCACTCTCTATCTATACATCTATAACCATTTAGTATCATATGCTGGCGCACGCTGTCGTAGCTGATAGTATAATATCACCACGTCTATCCCTATTATTATTTTAAAGATCATCTTCTCGTATCATTTTTTCATCTTATCTTTCCTTCTCTTAAATAATAATGTTGCATTATCATGAGATGGCGACTGTTGAGCCCCGCCAGGTGCTATCTTCACTCTCCGCGGTCACGTCACTCTCCACCAGTCTTTTCGCTGGTTAATATTCCTCTCTGCCAACCTCTCTTGCTTTCTCTTTATTAATTCCAAGAGAGACACATTACTATAACTCAAAAACATACAGTATGAAGCTCATAAAAACATACTTTAAGTGTTGTAAAAAGAAAAAAAAATTAAACTGTTGGAGCTGAAACCCATTCGCACGCACCACTAACACTCATTAGATTAATACATCTGTTTATGTCATTTAGCAAAAAATCTCATCTCCATGATTGCCCCTTTTTTTCCCCCCCCAAATCTCAGCTCATTTGGCCGGGATTGAAATGAATTTGCACGCTGGATGTTCAAATATAGACTTACTGTCATCTTGGCAAAACTGTGGCAACAGCATCTGATTAAATTGAAGTTCTGCACTAGAAACAGCACAGCGGCGCGCCTCTCAAATGATATATTTCACTCAGATAACACTTGAAAAAACTTAATAATTCAAATGAGCAGTTAAATTGGCAGTTTCGTGCAACTTACCACATCATTTACCCCCCTGCTAAGAAAGTTACTGGGCGAAGAAGTGATAAGTGAGTTTATTTCCTGAATGAGTGACGGCGCAAAGATGTGCAAAGATGATGTGGTAAGCTACTTATTAGAAAAACCGCTCTGAACATCTTTCAACAATTTTGCCTTTTCATCCGTAACATCAGACTCAGTGCCTGACCTCAGCATGTCTTTCACTGCGATGTGTTTGCCTTCGCACCACAGCCATGATGTGCCTTGCATTCCCGGAGATGTTTACAGGCGAATTAGTAATTTCCTCACGGAACGATGGTTCAGGTGTCCTTATCTCCTTGATAACACGGAACACTTGAATAAACAACAGGCGTCTGTCTCCTGGGACTGTAAAACTTGGGTTTTGGTTGGCGTGGTTGTCGCCGCGGCAGACGTTATTTTGTCAAAGCAGCTTGTACGATTTGTGATCGACTCATTTGCGGTCGCTTCAACAGCGTGACTCCAGACTTTTAAATCCGCGTGCAGCAACATATGCCAAAGTGCAGGTGATACGCCAATCCCTCTCATTAAGTGCTTTGGAAAGTAGGAGCTTCCAAATGCCACGTGTGGAAGACGTCAGGTGACGCAGCTTTGAGCGCGAGAAAAAAGTCACAGCAGGGCGGAGGTCGAACAAACACGGGACTCTCTTACATTTAAAAGGTATCTGCAACCTTTTTTATTCGGACAAATTACTTTTTATAAATAATACATCCACAGAGCCTGTAGAGAGGCACTCGAAGTTCACCGTGTTCACAGTTTGGAAATTAAAATTGTGTTAATATTCTTTTAATCCACTCAAACAGCACGGGAATCCAATTAGGCAATTATTTCTTTCACTGAAAGTGGTAAAAAAAAAAAAAAAACACAAATTCTGTTGTCCCCCCCTTTGCCTTGTTTTGCTGCGTGTGCGTGTGTGTTCCGCCGCTCTGATCGGCGCGCGCACACACACACACACACACAGTCGCTATGATATGATTTAGCTCAGCAGAGTGCTGTTTATTAAAAAATGAGCAGACTGCTGAGCTCGACACCTCCCCACTGTTTCTGAATAATAAGTATTAACACCGAGCTATCTCCTCAATGAAAAATGCTGCAATAGAGCAGTGGTAGCCGCTTTTTGTGTATGGGCCTGTGTTAGTGTGTGTGTGTGTGTGTTTGGCGTGTTAGTGCGTGACTTCTTTGCGAACAAATGCAACTGAGTTATGACCTTATTTGGATTAACCGGAAGGCTTTGTTGTATAGCAAGAGCTTTATTAATTCATGAAACTATCACGCTGTCACTCTCCCTCCCGGAGGTGATTAATATGTCTGTGACATGGAAGAGAATTCCCGCGGGAGGAAAAATATGCACTACGAATCCTCTTTACCATTTATCTTATGCTGTATATTTGTCTGCCATGATAAATCAATTTCCACAAGACCGTTGTGTACTGTACGGCTTTCCACCTTCATGCATACACAGGTACGCGGGGCGAGACGGGAAGATTTGAGGCATGTCCTAGTCCCCTGTTAACCAACGTTCGCAGGAACAGGTTTTTATGAGAGCGATATTAACATTAGCATCTCTCCCTGCAGTCAAAACAATCACTCAGTTTTCTTTGGAGAACCGGCTGACGCGTGCCTTTGACTCTCAAATCTCAAACGAGGAGTGATGATGATTGAGCAATTTTAAAAGACAGCACGTAATCACAATTTGTTTAATTTTTCTTCCCATCGTCATGAAAAGGGTTGAACAGAACGACATAATAACCTGTCTCTCAGATGTGAGTGCTCCATGAGGCATCATTTATCAAACAAAAACGGCCTTTTTGGGAATATTTGTGTACAGCGTTTGTATAAATATGATCTTAAAAGAAAGTAGATTGTGAATTAAATATTTTTTTTGGTTTCAGTGTTTTCAGCCGAAAGAAATGAAAAAATAAAAAAAAATAACTCAGCGCCGCCCTCATTCACCCGAAATTAGGGGCCCATTTTTGCTCCTTTCAGCCTGCAAAAAGAAGGTGTTTTTACGTCCTTTGTGCTCTTCCCGGGGCTGATTTTTCTTCACAGCGCTGCGACGCGCCGGGCGGCATTTTAAAATAACCCCGTTCGAGAACTAAATAGATGCTCATGCAAAAATATGGAGAGGCAAACGGGCGAGACTGAATAAGTGAAGGAGAGATACAGAGATGGAGATGAATGAACGAGGTGAAGGACTAAGAAATTTCTTTCCCTGGTGGGTTGTCAAAATCACTTCTCACTAATGTCCCTCTTAACCCTGGATGTGTCACTGTGCGCACACACACACACATACACACATCCAGGCACAGCCATTCGTTTTCTTGAGCCATCTGGTCTGAGCTTTAAAAGCCAGTTTAGTGGGACAGTGAGCACAGACAGGAGGAGACAGAGAAGGGGAGCAAGGTGAAAATGAGGACAAGTGCAGTAACTCAGCAGAGGCAAAGAAGAACCACGGAGACTTTCTGCTCCCCTCGTCATTAACACGAGCGCACCTTATCAAAGGTAAAGTTTGAGGAGCCATACCGGGGGAGAATATACTCTTATTGGCTTTTTCTTTTTACCGAGAGTTGGATCAGAAAGCGGACGCCCCTTTCATGTCAGTAAATATGTAGCTGGGGCCGTCAGTTGTCAGCTTACCTCGGCACAAAGAGTCGAAACAGGGAGCAAAAGGGCAAGCATTGTTTCAATACAGAAATAAGAGATATGGAGAGAAATTCAATGTTAAAATTGAAAGAATATAGAAAAAAGAATATAACTATAACTCTGGGTGACTCTTGAATGAATTGTTTTTATTTCAAGTCTTCTTCAAAACAACGTGATGTTTATTTAGTAAATTATGGTCCCATTTGGAGGTAAATTAGACGATAAAGCAGTGTATGGATTAGGGCGAGGCCAGCTTGTGATCGACAAGTCATTACCGCGGCGAGTCCTCAGCCTCTCAGTCAGATTCAATCGGGACATCCTCCCCAGCTCCACCCTCCCATCCGAAGGTGGTCACCTCTGGCTCCAAATAAAACAAGATCGTTCTCGAGTCGACAAACCAATGTGTGGGTTTACACTGGGCTCAACCCAAAGATAAAAGTCCTACGGCGCGAGGCCCGCGTGTCTGCAGGGGTCTGCTGCTCATTTTTTAGAGTGCAGCCGTAATGGTCGAACGAATACCTACGTCAGCCTAAGTACAGATTAGGCAGAGAGTGAAATGGCACGTTTTGAATTGACGTCAACGAATTATCGATCACCGCGCCGTGTGCCGTTCAAGAAACACACACAAATGAGCAGCTTTATCATGGGGCCGTTGGGGAGGTGTCCAGTTTCCCCTCACTAGTCATTGATAAGCGCTTCTTTGCCCCGTCACTCAGGACTTAGACGGATTCCCTCTCAGCCCGCGAGGCCAATTTAGTCTCCGCTAGAATCTATCACACGGCGATGTTATCTGCAAGTAACCCAATCTCCCTCGTACCCCTCCATCCGTCTTTCCTTCCATGTCTCTCTCCCCTCCCCTTCAACTTTTTTCTCCCTCCGTTTCTTTATTCCACACGCACCTTTCACTGTTATCCCTCCCTTTGTCTTTCACCCTCTCCTCTCGTTCGGGCGGACCTCACAAACTAATCAAGTGTGTGTGTGTGGGGGGGTGGACTTGACTTTGCATATAGATCATATCCCCCGTTGACAAGGGATAGAGAAGAAAAATGTCTACATCGCTTACATATGAAGCCTTTCAGTAACGTGATGGATGAGTTGCATTTAGCTTCAGCAAACTTTTGAGGCATTTCACTGATACGACTTGATTAATGGCCACGCCGAGACGTCCACTACAAGTGGGGGGAACTTATCGGTGGAGAAAAATTCTCCTCAGAAGATCTCAGATAAAATACTAAACGGCTGGTTCTGTCAATCGGCCCCCTCAAACCCATGTCAAAGCACGCTGGGTAGATTTATGTGCAATCTTCAACGCGACGACACTCCAAACATCTCCTATGGAAAATTACACAATATGTTTCTAAGGAGGAAAATCGAGATATCATCAGCGGAAAAGAGGGCCGAAAACGGGAGGCATCTTAAATGGTGATTGGCTGGTGGGCCACAGACTCACACTGCTTCGGTAATGGGCTCCAGAGATAAGGGGAAATAAAGGAGGAGATAGCCCGAGAGAGCCTAGAGACTCTGAACGTGCCTCACCTGTCAGCACTAAACCGCCGGCAGGATATTAAAATCCTCAATTATGAAAATTAGGTTTTATTTAAGCCTGGATGTTGTGGTGCAAAGACCTTAATTAATCCATCTCTAATGGTCAAATGTCTTCTTAGCATCAAGGGAGAGAAATATCCCCTGGGGTTTGTGACCTGGGAGCGCATCCTTTAATATGAAACAGATGTTAAACATAATCAGAGATGCATCTTAATTTTAATGAATCCTGCAGGGTCATAACAAGTGCCATTAAATACCACACGGCACCGCAAATACGCTGGAAAACCGTAGCTGGCTCACATCACACGACAATATGGAAAGCATGGAACAGATGAGCACAGTGAGTGTGGCGTTTATGAGGTTTTACGCTGCAGGAGAGTAGAAGTCATTAATTCAACACGTTTCGGGCCAAAATCACCATCTTCCTGGCCCCATTCTGTCAAGCAATCCATACTGTTTGAAGGTCCTGGGTGTACGCCAGTCTCTCACTATATATCATGACCACAACCAGTGTAGGGAAAGTTGTTTTTGAAATGCAATAGGTTGCAGATTACTAGTTACCATGTTAAAGATGCAATAAAGAATGCAACTATTTTGATTTACTTCCTCAAAGTCATGCAAGTTACTCAATTTCATTATTTTCTTGGATAACTTTTCGAACAATTGTTTTAAAACAAGCTAAATTACAGAAGAAAAAACATGGTGGGGATTATTTTATGTGTCTAATTGCTGTAACATGAACTCACCTGTGGATGTTGTTTCCTCGGGTTTGACATCAAGCGTTAGGATTCCTATGTCATTTTGTCCGCTGGTAAACAAGCTTTACACTGTGAAGTCATGTGAGAGCCCTTTCATGATTTCGTACAGGTGAAAATATTTTTGAATTTCCAGCACTGAAAGTTGTTCTTCCCTGAAGACTTCCCAGCCACCCAGGTTGCCTCGAAACAACATGCTGATTTGATTGGCAGGCGAGAGGTGCTGCCAATAGAAACATGGAAACCAATCAGAAACGACGCTCAACGACGAGCCTGACTCAATGTAGAGAAAGCTCCTCGTAAGCCATTTTACCCTTGAGGGTGTTGCAAAAAAAAAGGTTTTGCCAGGATAATCTGCTGGAGTTTTTTTGTGTGTAAAACCAATCTGGAAGATTTATAAGTATTTGTTTTACATGTTTATGGGGGAAAAAAATTAACAAACTTGGACAGATTATGCTGGCAAAACATCCAAATCACAAAGAAATAAGCTTTTAGATTAAAACAATTGTCACTTGCCCCTGAAAGCATGAAGGCATACAAAAAAAGATTAAAAGCAACATTATTGATATATTCTACATGTAAGCTCTTTACCAAAAAGATTATATTACATTACATTTTGATTAATAACTGTCATTTTTATTACACATGTTTTTCTCTGAACAACTGTGTCTTGCATTTAATCACATTTATTCTTGCAATTGAATTATGTAATGCCATTTCCTGAATACACAAGTACTGGTATCCACAAATATATAGATATACGTCCAACACAACCTTTGCGCTCAAGCGCTCGTCTCACTACCTGCTCTCATAAAGGTGAAAAAACGGAATCTCGTCCCGCACCACTGCCACTGTGCCATGTGTTAAAGTCTACACTATGGGAATTAAAAAACAAACTAAGTCACAACACAGCTGCATGCCCGTCTACTTCCAGCTAGTGCCGAGACGACATTTGTGCAAGGAGTACAAAATAAAGCGTATGGCACAACATTTCTCCCCCCCTCTAAAAAAGTAGCAGAGTGTCCTGAGCCGAGGCCGCTGACGGAAGGCAGAGAGCTCTGAATCATGCACATCATTAAAGTTACACTCTGCTCAGCACTGCACATTCAGTGTCTCATTAAAGGTGTGGTTTGACATCAGGTCCGGTGTGCTGCTGCAGTTATGATCTTGTGTACGAATAAAGCTGCTGCCTCAGCACATTTTCTGTTTGTTTGTGGGAGTCGCACGACGACGTCAGCTCAACAGACACCGAGTCCCACAGCGACTTGCAAATTAAAAGCGCAGACTATTCCCTGCGGAACATTTTGAGAGCACAGTAAGAGTGTGCTGTTCCTTGGTTTTTTGAGAGGAAAGTATTTTAGCTCATCACTCTCTCTCTCTCTCTCCGGAGTTATTCACATACACACACACACACACACACACACACACGAAGCAGTCACTTGGGGTTTACCTCACGGGGACCAAATGTGACACTGTTGACTCTCCCCACAGCATCTCAGCCGTTACTGACAATAACAGATATAATCACTAACTTTGACGATGCTCCTCTGCCATTGTAAAATGTGTGAGTGCAGTAATCCTCCTCCCTCCTTGTTTGATTGATTTTGTGTTTGAGAAAATAAAGGAAACTAAACTGCAGGGCATTTTCACGAGCTGTGACTAACTGAGCTGAGTCCAGCACCTTGGCCCTTACAACAGGCATCGCGAACAATCCATCTCAATAATTGTCTTTTTGTTGTTTATTTGTCCGTTACCAAACTAAATTTAATGAAAGTTATGAAACCTTTCTGTCCAGGAATCATTATTGAAGTCATACTGTAGGCATCAAAACATGATTTGAATAACAATAATACTGAATGTTGATATTTGTTTCTTTTTTTAATGTGTTGACGAAGGTTCTCAGCAATCCAGGTCGCGGTAAGTGCTATATCATACGCAAATGGACTTGTTTCAGTTTATTGAAGACGTTTCACCTCTCATCCAAGAGGCTTCTTCAGAGAGAAGCAACACTGAGGTGTACGGAAGACCTCGAAACAGATCAATACTTGCTGTTCGACTCTCATCACCCGCTGGAGCACAAGCTGGGGGTCATCAGAACCCTATACCATCGGGCTGAGACCCTGCTCACAGAGAGAGCAGGGATGGAAAAGGAACAGAAGCACATCAGGGGAGCACTTAGAACCTGTGGCGACCCAAACTGGACCTTTGTTCACATCTTCTGGAGAAGGCTACAATGTTGTTTTGCTGTGAAGGCCCCAGAAATATTTTGAGGACTACGAAACCTCCATTAATTTTCTATCAGCATGAGGCTGAGTAGATAATGACAGAATTTTCATTTTTGGGTCAACTTGAGTGCGGAGGGTGTTAGCATCCACATCGGCTGCCAGCCCGCTGATGGAAAGTTGTTCAGTAGTTGGTTTGTTAGTTAGTAACTGGAGTAAATTTAAAGCTGTCACAACTAATATTTGGTTGCAAATCCTTTGCAATCAATGACTGAGTGAATTCTCTCTCCTCCCATAAACTCTCCACTGCCAACTTAGTCAGGGGCCTTCGACCTATTCCATACTAGGCCTGCGTTAATCGACTGTTATGCTTACATAACAAACGTCCTTGGGTGCCAGGTTATGCACTCACTCGGAAAAAGCAAAACCACTATAAATTGAAATAGCTGATTATATTATTATATCATTACTTTAAATGTAAATATCTAACCAAGAATTCATCCAGGTCACATACAAGATGATGAGGTGAAGCTTGTTAACAACTGCTAAACATAACCATCATAATCATTATGGTCTCTCATTTAGCAGCATTTCTTCACAGCTACCATTACATATAAATAAAAAGTCTTTATTACCGGTAAGCATACTATCAAGAACCCTCTTCCACAAAACTGCCCTTGCATTGCCCTTAAGGTTGTTGTTTACATAGACTGTGTTACAGACATCTATCAAACACGTCCTTGCCAAAGTCATCCTTTGGCCCGCCATTGCCAAACATATGGCTGCCTTGCCTAGATTCCCTCACCCTCTTCCTTTTTTTCTAAATCTGCATAGATCTTTATCTTCATGGGAATAAAGCCATCTTAGCATGTCATGTTTTTTAATATACCCCCGTGCCCCCTATAAATATTTATTAAAGATGTGCCATTAAGATGGGCCAAAAAGGACCCGGTGCTAGACTGTAAGCAAACACCTTTTGTTTGACTTCGGTAATACACTTCTAGTTTAGAAGCCAAACTTTAAATGCTGTAAGAGGGCAGACATGCTTCGGCATCATGAGGTATGACATTTGTACTCCTTTTACTGACTGTCTCTGATTTAGCAATTCAAAACTCGAAGGCGTGTGAAGACAAAGCAATGCAAGATTTAGTGTATGATCTCCAAATATTTATAAAAGGGAGGTACAAACTTGCTGGAATATTAAACACTGACTACTGGAAATGTGAACAGGACCATAACATAATGTCAGAACATTTTCCATTGTTATTTTATTTTAGAATACATTTCCATAACCTAAGGCAAGGCAGTTTAGGGATAGTTTAAGCTGGGTAAACAGGGATTAGACAACCCAAACGCCAGAGTAAATGCTGTTCCTTGTATGCTTCTGCAAACCACAAATGTGTGGAAACCTTACGCCTCTTTATGTTGCAACTTCATGTAACTTTAGGTTTCAGTCAGCCTTATGCTGTGTACTGTTTACAGTCTGGTTAGATTTAGGTGCAAAAAAAACACTTGGTTAGGGTTAGGAAAAGATTACATTTTGGCTTACTTGGTTTTGTTGCAACAAACACGGATGAAAATGTTCCAATATATCAGCTACCTACTGTACATCTACCAACTGTAGCTGCTGTTAACTAGTTAGCTCAGCTAGCCACACAGCTAGCGATCCAGACTGGGAGTTATGGCACCAGGAAGCTTTGGACAGAGCAGTCCCTGTGCTATAACTCCAAGCTCATAACTCCCAGCAGGGGCTAGCTACTTAGCATGCAAACTACTATAGAGATCACTGCGACACAAAACATAGACACCACAACTGTTATTTCTTCACATTCTGTGATCCTTTTGGTAAATGTGTTCAGTCTTAATTCCTGCAAAATGCACCTCTATTATTTGAATGGTTCAAACTGAAATTCTTACATGGTGCGATGTAAATGCACTGACTAAATGAAAATCACCTTGAATATAATAGAGCTGGATGAAAAAAGAAAGAGTGCATTTTGAATCTAAAGGGGCTACACCAGCTTTGTCCTCTTTCTCTACACCCTCACACCTCTCTTTCCCACAACTCTCTGCTTTTCCTTATTTCTACACCGCTCTCCGGTCCCACCAGCCCTCTGGCCCCTCCACCTCTCCATTTGACTGCTGTACTTTCTGTCCTGCTTCGCTCTCCCTCCAAGGCCCTGCCTGGCCCAGTTTAGATCAGCTGCCAAAGTGAGTCTGTGTGAGTGTCGGTGTGCCTTTTGCACCTTTGTGTGTGTGTGTGTGTTTGTGTGTGTGTGTGTGTGTGTGTGTGTGTGTTTCTGCATATTCCCTGTGTGTATCACATGTGCTTATAGTCCGATTTGCTCTGATTAGCCGAAGTTGACTGTGGTAAAAGAAAAATAATTATATTTCAACAAAATGATTTCACGTTGCATACTAAAGGAGCATGAGGCCAAAATACAATAAGTTACATTCAGAGCAGCCACGCTGACATTTACATGAAGGTTTCCACATTTTTCTGCAGTGCAGTTCAAAAGTGCAAATAGGATGTCAAAGGAGCAAGCACATGATTTTTCGTATAATCCTCACATCAATACACATAATTATGCACACTGCAGGGGAGGTACCGAAATTCAATGTGTCAGTGCAGCCGGATTTTTAAGCTAAATGTAAATCAAAGCTGCCGAAAATCGATAGCGATCACAAGGGCAGAGCAACAGACACATCTCAGTTCAAGTGAGCAAGGAGTAAAGTGCAGAGCTGCATATAAAAAAGGTGACAAATATAGCGCAAAGATGTTGTGCCTTCCATTCAACTTGAGCTTGTTAAGCTGTGTGATTGCAATGCGTGAGTTTCGAACTGCCATATGGTTGATTTAGCGCAGAGTTTGGCACCCTGTTCTTCTTCCAGGAGAGCTGGCATCGGATCAATAAATGGATGAAATGTGATCAAAATGAGCTGAATTTCCTGTGCAATCAAGCAATCACCTAAACAACACACTGGCTACTTTGATTATGTCGGTTTGGGAGACAGACATAATCACAACACATTTAAAGTTGTGAATGAATCTTAATTTGTTTTGTATACACAAAAGAACGAAACAGGCATGAGGTTTCCTCGATAATCTGGTTACTCCCATGGAACATGCCTGTAAACATATTGACAGAAACTGGAAACCAAATGTGGCAACATTAAAAACATGTTTTGACCTGCTTCACTGCACAAAACATGACGCCTGCCTCTATCCATCAGGTTCTGGTGAACTAACAATAATAAAAAAACTTCTTCTGCCCTTCCTCTGAGGACAAAATTATTGCACATCTGTCCATCCTATCAGTGCTCCTAAGGCATCTTGACAGGTTTTCGTTTTGCAAGGTTTTACGTTATTCCAGCCAAAATCTAAGGATTTATGGTACTATGTGCTGTACAGATTATAAAGCCCTCACAGGTAAATTGTAATTAGTGACACTCTGGAACCTATAAATAAAAATATATTCGACTTGACATAAAACAAGTGAGCAAGCAAAGTGAGGATGTCAAAAGGTGTCTGTGGGTCACTAGCACCCCAATATTGGATCACATAAACCTTTTATTGTATTTTAATAAATGCCCTCCAAATAATTTATTAAAGCATAAAATAAAATTCTCTAATTTGTGTCCAACAGAGTTTTTGCTAACCAAAAAGTACAATTTCCATATTAAAATCTTCAAAATGACACCCAGTCCTTCTCCCACAAAAAAAAATTCAAGAATAAATGAATATGCAAATAGACACAACATGTCTCCTACTTTATGCTCAAGTCTGTTTTCAGTCTATGTGCACCAGAGAATTTCATGTTTTTCCATTACACTTGTGTATCCTGAGCAGACAACTACCACACAGGTGGACTGAAAACGGTTTATCGCGGCCCGTATTGAAGTTTCTTGCTTGACGGTGACCTCAGCTGCCCGGTGTAATTACTAGGCAGCAAAGGAGGAAGTCAAGGGGAAGAAGTACAGAGAGCACCACGTCTGCGAAAGGGAGGAAGTCAGGGACGGATGGTTGGGTCCAATAAGCACAGGACTTCCACCCAGAAGACCGCTGCTCGTGGGTCAGTGTGAGAGCAAAAGTCAATGGGGAGTTATTTTAACTTACTAACATAGTTAAGTGATGCCATATACATTAGATCATTGAAGTTATGTGTGCAAAGTAGTTATTTTAAGCCAAACCAAGATGTTTTCCAGTAGTTTTGTTCCCTCAAGAACCAACTGTAATGATATGAAGAAGGTCTCGCACACCTGACGCAGGTACGCTGCAGCAGCCATGTTGGGAGACGTTTCATTTCTTGGGAGTCACTGGCAAGGGACCTACTCAGTCGTTTAGGCAGGAAGATGTGCTCGGACCAGGATTGGCTTCGAAGTTATTTGCGATATTTCAAATCATGCTTGTGAGCCTGCCTCTTAAAATCAGACTTTCAATAAGCACAAAGAACATATACACTTGCAGCAATGAGCGCTGTAGAAAGTCTTCTACTGTAGTGTCTAACTCTGCACATACATCATTGTCCACAGTGAAGCTCAAACATCCAGCTGCAGAAAGAAGAAAAACATGTTTCACAAGTTTTCCAGTTACACAACAAACTGCAGCTCCGAGCTAGAAAATTTGAAGTCAGTGAACACTTTCTTCAAGTTCAGCACAGTTTACAAAAAAAAACAAAAAAAAAAACACAGCAGTTTCCTGCAGTGGCAGATGGTAGAATATGTCAAAGACTGAATAATCACTTCTGAACTCTTCATAGGCCCAAAGCAAAGGAGCAAAACTTAAGCAAAGCAATGTGACACACTGACAAATGTTATCTCGCTATTAAGAAATACTGGTTGTAACAACAGAGTGGGATATTTAACATGATCTTATGTGAGAAACTACAATAATTCATGGCAAAATGTTTGTTTTTTGTGCAAAAAGCGAGTAATATTTGTGGGAATTTGCTGTCTCAATGTTCAACACTTGCACAGAATGCTCTATAGATTGCAGATGTTGCTCAACCTTGCCTCCAGCTATCTCTGCCTCACAAATGTCTGAGAGGTTATTTTATTGTCCGGACCAAATTTCTTTTAATCTTTCAGCTAGATGAATACTAATAACGAGGCCGCACGCAGGTCTTGGATGTGTTTCATAGCCCTCCCGATGGCTGTAAAAGATGTTGAAGAGAAAAATGATTGCCCCATCTGTCTGAGAGACATGCAAATTAGAGAGGGTCACGGGAGTGTGCCAGCGAGGGGGTCAGAAATATTGTGCAATAATAAGATGAAGGGAAACGTGCCCTCGCCGTGTCCATTAGAATGCCCACAGCTAATTGTGTGAGCAAGGCCTGTGGCGCTTACCAAAACTGAAATGGGAGACGAGGGGCACGTCGATTTTTGAACTTAGCACAAACAAAGGTACTGTTTGTGCACAGTAAGCCACCAGGGCACCAAACAAAGAGCATATAAATGGGTAAACTTCATTGCAGCGGTACTCGAAAATAAATAGCAACACTTGAATTTGTGATTGTAAAAATTGCATGGTAATAAATAAGAGGGTCAGCGGAGTGCCTCTCTAATGGAAGAAACATAAACGGGTACACAGATAATAAAAGGAAGTCTTGGATGTCTTTCAAAAACCAAGTGTCTGCTTTGGAACAAAATATGCGAAGATCCATATCTTCGTGTTCCGAATAGAAAACTGAGAATATTAAAGGGGCAGTTCGCACCAAAATCAAACATACCCATCGTATGTATACATCTAGATTTAGAAGCTAATGGAGATGATTGGAGATGTCTGATTTCTCTCGGATATGATGGAACCAGATGGCACTCGGCTTGTGATTCTCAACCCACCCGCAATGACTCTTTTTCCCAGAAACCATGACCCCGCTACTCAAGGTAACCCATGGCCTCAAGATGACAGGCAACATTGTCAGGAGTTTCATGAAGAAACTATTTTTGGGATGTAAAAATGAATGGCATCCTCTCAAGACTGAATATGCTTTAACAGTAGCCAGCTTAGTCAGCTAGCCCCGTGCTAACACTACAGCAGGTGAGAGCACTACAACTGCTAAGAGCAATTTGTATTTTGGATTTCTGATGTGGTGAACTGTCCCTTTAAGAAACGAAGACTTAAAGTACCACCAATTTGCACTGAGACTTAACTAATCCACATTCTCTTTCTGCCACCGACCTTTAAAATCCACCAGTGACAACAGGTGACCTTTGAGGAATGGCACAGAAAAAAAGAAATCCAACCCCCTCATCAACTGTGATAGAAAGAGCTTATCAACTTTAACTGGAGACATTTTGGACCATTGGCATCACGGCAAGATCAACTGACAAGTCAAGAGGACGCCTGTGTATCTGTGGTCTTCAGTTTCTTTTCTTCTGTTTTTACAACATCAGTGACACCAAACACACTTCCTTCAACCTGTTACTTTCTGTAAGACCTGTTATTGATCAATTGGATGTCTGAAAGCAGAGTGATCCTAACGAACAACGTGATCCACTTAAATTGTGCATCGATCCGATGGTAGTCTGCCCTTCGTTGTTATTTTTACTGTCACGTTTTGGCAAAGACGGCAACCAATCCCAAGTCTGCAAGTACTACTGATGGTTATGTTATACTTTAGTAAGGACTCTCCATAAATGCAATACTGAATGTTCAGCAACAATCATGTCTTTTTTTTTTTTTTACTTTTTCTCTTTTTTTTTGTGGAGCTGTTAAAATCATAAAAAAAAATGTTTTTCATTTTTCAAGCAGCGATTTAGTTCCACACTTACCTGTTTTTTTTCTGATATTTTGCAGCAAGCCTGGTGTCAAAAATGTTTAACGTCAATCTTGGTGACTTTATGTGATAAGCATACTGTATGTAGCAGCACGTCAGAAATACTCTCATTCATTCTTTGGGACTAAATGTGACTGACATTGCATCACACACAAGGTCACAGCGGCACTGTGCTAAAATGCAAACGTGCAAACACCTAGCAGCTATGAGGCATAATGTGCAATAGAACAAAGAATATAGCCACGTTTTAGTATGTAATCAACAATATCATCGTATCATAGTGAACTCATTAAAACGAAGCTGCGTGGGTGTCCTTATTTAACTTTAAGCAACACATTTAGCACTTTTCAACCATAAAAATATCTCTCACAATAAATCAGATGGGGAGGAAGGAGACACTAACAACAATCCTGCCTTTTTATTGCCTCACTAAGCGCATGCTGACCTGACTGAGGTTGAGATAAAGCGCCTAAAATGGATAACATTTGAGACTGTTTTCATTAAAACACACTATCAACTGATTTAACTCGACAAAAAGTGAAATAGTCGCCGTTTAAATACTCCTCCTACGACCCCTCTCTGAGTAGACTCTTACTTGGTGCAATAAAATTCACCTTTTCACAGACCTTGGCTCATTATCAGGTTTATAGACATCATTTGACAACAGAGTAATGCTGGGAGGTCTGGATACTGTATGGTGTGTGTGTGTGTGCGTGATTGTGTTTGCATGTGTGTATGTGCGAGCGAAGGAGCGAGACAAAGACGGAGCGAGGTGCTTGTGTTCATGCATTCATGCATGCGTGCCAATTGTGTCTGTGTGTGCTTACATGCGAATTTGATTATGTACGTCTTTGTGTCTTCTCCGAGCGTATCAACAATAACATTATAACCCAAGGGAGCCTATTAAAGAGTAGGTCTCTTCAGTGTGTGTGCGTGTTTAAAAATAGGAGCCATGTGTTAGAGTGATGGGTGAACTTCCCCAGCTTACTCAGTGGGACTCAATTAAAATGAGCTTTTTATTCCCCCCCTTGCCTCCCTCACCTGCAGAACAAGGACTCAGGTGCAGGCCTCAAGCATGGTGTGTGTGCATGTGTGTGGAATATTCAGAAAAGGACTAAGCGTGGTCTTCTCGGTGCCAACATCTTACATTCCTGGATATATAATCTGATATTGATTGTAAGAAAACCATCTTCGCATGACACAATGGTGCCTCAAAACAGCCCTTAAAATCCCCTCTGGTCAATGTAACTGTCATCACTGTAGATATTCCTGTACATGCTCAATACCAGGCAAATCCTGTAAAATCCCGTAAAGATTTGGCTGAAATGAGGCTCCGCCATCCTCCTCGTTAAAAGGGGAGCTCTCGAAAAAGCCGAAAACCTGAATGGAATTACTAGAAAGGAACGATTGTGGAATCCAAATAAAGGTACATTCAGCCTTCTTCACTGCACAACATCATCCGTGTTTTATTGGCTGTACTATGATCCTTTAACAGAGTGTGGTGTGCTATCACAGTGGGACAGCTGTGCAGCACGTCGCTGAAGCATACTGCCACAGTGACACCGTGCTAATTCGACTGTCAGCGTGTTCATTATAATACAAGGAAAATGGAGGAGAGACAGGGACACATTCTGCTCTGCTAAAATCCAACCAAGACGTCTGGTACAGCTGTGTGTGTGCGTGTGTGTGTGTGTGTGTGTGTATCTGTGTGGAGGGATTTCCACTCTGCATGTGCAAACACAAGTGTGTAGCGTAGCCAAACATAACAATACTGCTTTGTTGAATGTAAAAGTATGTTATATGCTTAAAAGTTGTCACCAGCTCATTGAAATCCACTTAACCTGCTTTTAACCTCCTTCTTGATACATTCTTCCTTTTCTTTGTGCTGCGACCTTACGTCTCTCTAGGTTGAATTTTCAATCTTATCTTGAGACAATGCTGTGCTCAGGCCCTGGTTATATTCTGGCTTAGGAAACACTCGGTTGAGGTTCTTGGTTTAAAATGCCTCTCTTGGTCACCATAAACATGGCTGGAGAAGTCCCAACTTTCCCGTCAAAAGTATCCGATTTTTTTTTGCCACAAACACTGCTAGAAATTGTCCTGATGTCTTCTTAAGAATATCCAGTGGTTTCACGCTTACAAATGTTGAAATGCAGTTTCAAACCGTCGTCCCTGGTTTGGAAGCTTTGTTGCCTGTAAATTCATCAGCATCCCCCCTGCTCCTCTTGAAACGACAAGTTTTGCTGCAGTGTTAATACGGTACGTATGACATGTGAACGTATCAGTGGTTTATCCTGGTGACTTGGCTGTGTATGTACTTGCCTGTTGAAGTCGTGTCTGGACCAAAATGTTACCTCACCAGTAAAGAGTGTTTCAGCTCAGAAAGCGTGCTGGGAGTGTGCCATTCTACCTTTTGTTCTTTAAAGTATTAAGCATTTCCACGCCATATCTCAGTTGGTGATGAATTAAATTTGGAGTGAGGTGACTCGATAAACAGATGAGGGATTTGGTGTGACTGTGAACTTGGGTTTCTGTAATTACAGAACACCAAATAACTTCCAATTTGCATATTCAGCAATATCATTGAGATGAATGCCTACTAATGTTTATGAGTGTCAACATGATTAAAAAAGTGTAAACACAGCAAACAATACGAGGTGCAAACCATAAAATACATGATAAATGTATAATGTCGAAGAAACACAAAGCAAACAATATGTTGTCGTACAAGCTGCTCAAATTAAGTTGTGCCATAAACGTTTGGTTCAATACCCGTTGCTTATGTATTCACCTTTGTTAAAAACATAAATTAAACTATAAACTTGTCTTTTGCAACACCAAACATCGGTTACACTTAGGTCAATAATACATTACCACACAATAATCAATCAATAGTCACAATAAGGTCCACAAAAATGTGAGTAGTTACTGAAGAGCTAGTTAGGAATCAATCAGGGACGACTTTCTAGTTAATTAATCGTTGAATAATTACTGAATAACTGTGATTTCAGGACTATATAGTAGATAATGACAAGCTCCTGGAGAACAGACTGGGAGATACTGTATTAATAAATAACGGTTAGTTCATCAATGTCTGTAAATCGACATATTGACCACTTTCTTCATGAGTTGCTCCTGATTATCTATGAACTAGCCGCTGAGTGGCACGAACCAGCAATAACTCATTAATTACTAATTACTTAATCATTAGCTACTCTATTTATAAAGTACTTCAAGTAAAGTTAAGCATAATACAGAGTAGTTATCCAGTAGACTCATTAAATATCATTTATTTATCATTAGTTACTTTCTTTGGGAAAGTATGGACCTTCCCCCCCCCCCCCCCCCCCCCCCCAGTGTCGTTATGGTACTCTATGGAGCACGGATTGTTACTATTTGATGTGTCAGCAAGTTGGTGATATAAGTGAGCCTCCCATGTTATCACAGTGTGACCATTGCCTTTTAAATCCTGCTCCACACAGAAATAACTCACAAAGCAAATGGCCTCTGAAATAAGCAACATTTCAACACATTTTCCTCTCGGGTCGGTAGGATCTGGAAGGCCTGCTGTGTTTCCATCAGCTGTTTATCTGTGCACAGTAAGCAAATTATCTAATGCACTCATCTGTTTGATGCCGAAAGCAATTTTGCTTTTACTTCCTCTTCACGAAACAAAAAGGCACACTCCGCTTCAGTGACATCATCTTTATTTCGAGAAATATTGTACGCACATATTAACCTCTAAACCTCTAAACTACCATCCCTACAAACAACTTCCATATGTATGCTGCTGTGGCACTCAAAAGCATTGTAGTGTTAATTTGGAGATAGCAGCTTGGGCAAACCAGTGGGACACCACATTGCATGCTCACACACTTGAGCCTCAAATGGCATTGCTAACTCTGTAATCTAATCACTGGCCAGTGTAGTAATGCGGTCCACAGCACAAGGCCCAGGAAACTCCTGGGCATACAAGCAATTAATTAACCTAATTGCATGGTTAACTTAATTGATTACCTTGTTATTTTTCTAGCCTCGATATGGCTCCATTGCACAGTGAGATAATGTAGACATAATGTGGGTATTAGCCCACTGGCACCGTTGGTTTCAGGTATCTCTCTTTGCCCTCGCACTGCTCTTGACTCAGTGAAATACCAAAGTATCCTAGTCGTGCAGTGAGTGAGCAAATGATGCTGAATTATCATTCCATTATCGTATGCTTAATTAGTTTTATTTATTAGCCATTAGCTGAACGCTTCCAATCCAGCTCAGAAATGATAAGCAGGGCATTTGAGTGTACGGCCTTGAGTGCTGCTGACTGGCGCCAGGCATTGGCCGAGTCGCGCGAATGTCACCAAGATAAAGGCTGTGTCAGAGCGCAGCACGGGAATGAATTATGGTTCGGATCAGCCAAAATTGGCCCTCCTTTTTGTAGGAAATTTGTAATGATAGCTGAGATATATCTAAAACTAAAGCTGTGTTGAGAAAGGGACCCTCAGATAGAGAAAAAGAAAAAGAGAGTGAGAGAGTGTGAAGGTTGGTGAAGCCAGAAGCATTCATCAGTGGAATGAGTTGGCCTCAGATTTGGCCTCAGAAAACTGTCATATCAACACTGCTTTAGGGTAGGGCAGCCAGCTCCCCTCTCTTCCTCTACACCCTTCATCCCCGACTCCCTGCTCCACTTTTACATTATCTCCTTGCCTCCTCTCTCTGTCTTCCCTGTCTGGCTTGTCCTAATCTCCCCCCTTCTCCCCTTTTGCTCGCTCATCTCCATTCTTTTCTCGGTCTCACACTGTTCAGCCCTCCTCTCTCTCCTCCAGTCCTCCGTCTGCTACACGTATGAGAGATGACTCTTCCTCCTGGCCTGAGTATATTAGCTCCCCGGCCTCACTCTTTCCTGACAGCTCCGACCTTGTTAGAACTGGAGAGTGAGACGTCCACTTTCTTACAACTGCAAAAAAAAAAGCTGCAAGGGCAGCTGGATGACTCTTTTTTACCTTTTAGTTTTACCCTGGAAGATGGATGTACATAAACACATCATCATCAGGGGATGATCATTAAGAAGCTGGCTGCCAGCACCAAAACATCTCACTTCAAGACTCCATGTGCGTCTATTTTTATCCAAAGGACTACAGCTGGGGTTTCGAGAGTCTTTTCCAAACTCCTTTTGTCGAAAAACTTTCTCCTAATGCTCCATAATAGCTTGGCAAATAAGTGGCACCACCCACCTCACAAGCACACCTTGATTTTTACACTTCTTATAAAAACCAATTACCATACTCTATCATGCTCCATGGCACCATTAAATGAGCTCATTAAATACCTTTAGGATTACAAATCAAAGTAATTGCCAATTAGGATTTACCCTAATTGTGTAAAACTTCGAAGATCTGATGCTTTCTCGTCTAGTTTGTGACACTGCACCGGCCTTATCGCGCCGCGTACCTGTTTATCAGCTGAGCCATTCTGATGATGGATGCGGACAAGCAGAACCAGACTGGATCAGATTTTGATATACTCGCCGCAGTAAATACTACAGCTCAAGCACAGGTAGTCCAATAACTGCAGAAAAGGTAAACATATGTCTCTATTGCTGTCAGCAGCGATATCAGGGCAACCTTCATGTCAAGGTGACAAAATGACAAGTTTGGTTTGAGCGTCACGTCTTTTGTCTCTGCGAAAAGATCTGTCTTTTGAGATTAAAAAATAAATAAATAAAGACTGAGAGACTAAAGCCGTGCCACCGGCTCTGTGAGGCTTCCTTGCTATGAGCTACACGCTAATATCAGCGTGCTAACGTGCTCACAGTGATGTTGCTGATATTTAGGAGATGGTGATCGCCGTGTTCACCACCTTAGTTTAGCGTGTCGGTATGTGAACATTAGCTAATCAGATCATGTCAGCAAAGTACGCTGATTGCATAGTTAGTAAAATATTTTAGTTTAGACCACAGCAGGAAGCTAACCAAGTGACCTACATCACAGACGATTGTTACCATTTAACCGCTTCCTCATTGATCACACATTTGATAATAAAATATGTTGTTTTGCCTTCAAATATGGGCTGATGTCCCTCCAGATTTTGACTATACATTATCTTTTCAGTCAGTGATCAGTCAGGAAACAGTGAAATTATTACAATTTGTCAGATTTCCTGGGTTTATTATGCCTCTACATATACCCCCACGCCCCCCCCAACAGAAGACTGCTATGTCAGCCTACCATCCCATGGAGCCACAGTGCTACTCCGGCTGAAAGGCTGTTTTGTTTTGTTTTGGGTTTTTTTGCTCCACCACAACTGCTTCGAGCATTGGGCCGGCTTTGCAATTTTCCTGAGACATCTTAATTCCTGAGACAAGTTAATTATCTCATTAGCTCAAGAAAAACAAGCTTTGTAATCTTGTCACAACAAGATAATCAACCTGTTATCTGAGGAAAAAATTAATTTAAAAAAAAGGGTAGTTTCTTCTTATAACTTTTAAAAGTTTATCAGAGATCAGATTACGTAGACGGCATCTTCACAAGTGAAGCAACCAATTCAGGCGCTAAATGTCAGATAAATCGTACTAACCGTGATTGATTAAGGCTGTACTTTTATCCTATACTCGTCTACATACACACGCTATTAAACTACTCACACATCCAATAATGTTGGCTATTTTCCTTTTCGAGTTACCAGAATCCTTTTGATTGTAGCCTAACGGACAGTAACACATGAAGTTCACCACCGAAGGCTACGTAATACAATAATCAGTCCTGATTTAAAAACTCTTACGTCAAGTATTTAAAGAAACAATGTTTTAAGCGGTTTTAAAAGTGGTTTTATTGCAAGAAATGATCTCGTCAACGCGAGACATATCCTTTTTTTTTCTTGAGATAACGAGATCATTGAACGAACACATCATGGGAGAAAAATTTGCATTATTATTTCAAGATATCAAGAAATAATCTACTCATGACCTCAAAGGCTTTGCTGTTCTCGGCTTCGGCAAATAATCATCAATCCGGGATCAAAATGATTCGGGTGGGGTAAGTGCAGTATTTTCGATGCTGTATGTTAAAAGTCCAGTTACTTTACAGCATGATGTATCTCGGCACCCTCAGGCTTAGCCACGGCAATGCCAACTTCTCTGAAACAGTGTGGCCATTTAAATAGAACAGTAAATCAAATTTTGCCTCGGGGAATAGAAGTCCATTTTCTTAGCCTCTATCACAATATATAGAGTATTTGTGCAATATATGAACACGCCCGTGGGTCCCTCTAAATTTAGGGGAATGGGCTGTGATAGAGGTCTGTCTTTTGTGAACTCTTTGGAACCTAATTGCCACCCCTGCACCGTGAGTCATAAAGGGTGCGCATTGGCTCCAGCCCTGCGACTTTATATAACGACAACGCTGCAGAAAGAGCTATTGCCAGGAGTGTGAAGCCTTGCAGTCCCTATTCCCTGCCTCTAGTTAGCTTGTGTGCAGGAGTTAACACACACACACACAGTCTGAAATATTCAGGAGGTAGCACTCATGTGTTTGTCCTAGTTGTATTTAAAAGGGATTTGGTCATGCTCAGATTGCTTTTACATTTCTCATGTGCCGTTATTTCCATGTAGACCAGGGCAGTACTTTAGGGTTTTAGTTTTTTTTTTTAGGGAAGCGACAAGCAGGAGGTTTTTTTTTCTGCTAGGACAAAAAGTACACCGCCAGTGTTATTTGTAGGCAGACTTGTGCTGCTGGTGCTTGACTGTGAACTTAGGCAGCGCTTCGGAATACTTAAATAGTCTGTTGCCATGCGTTGCCCCCCTTGGGCTGATAAGTTTCATCACGGGGGAAAGAGTTCGGTCAACTGGGCTTTAAGAGCACTTTTTATTTTTAAAAAGTGTTGCGGCCATGATTCAGAGATATTGGGAGGATTTAGCCTCTTTCTTTCTGATGAAATGTTTCAATATAAAATGATAAAATATACATATAGAATATGACTACTAAAATCCACTTCTAAATAAAGCTAGGCAAGACTGTACGATCCTTCTTTTTACTGTCTATTGCACGCACTTTCAGTTCTTTATGGACCATATCTTTCCCTCATTTCTATCGTCTAACAATACAGAATTTTCTCTTTAAATTTGCCCACTGTGGCTCTGAATCCCAGCCAGAGCCTTCTCTGAAAACAGCACACTCAGCCACCCGGCCTTCGGTGTCCTCCAATGCTGCTGTAACATGGCAGCGGTAATAGAAAACCATAAAAGGCCTGTACGTGATGACAGAGTAATAACAGTAGATTTAAACTGTGGCGGACCAGGCAGCCTCCCCCAGCCGTAACGACTAATACAAATGCATGTCTAGGAGCCGGTAGATTGAGGTCAATAATCATTGTTTATTACATTCATTATACAGAACAGCAAATGTTAATAAAATTGATTATTTTTTGGCTTTTGAGTGCCGTCGAGAAAATAGCCCCAATAGAATTGTAAAGTTCCCTGCTTTAGTTTAGGATAGATGAGGCCGATAAATTCCCAGGATTACGTTCAACGCATGCAGATATTGATTGCGCGCCGTGTGTAATTTCATACACGCCGCGCTATATGCTGGGGGAACATGGCAGGGAGGCAGAGAGAGGGTGGGAGAGAGAGAGATGGAGAAGGTGAGGGAGACCGGCTTCACACAGGCGGCAAATAAAATGACTGTGTGGGATTCATTTCAAAAAGAACTAATATCAGCAGAGTCATACTGATAGGCACATAGATTCGATTAGATAGACTCTATTTATCCCACAACGGGGGGAAATTCACTTGTCACGACAACTCGAGATGCAACACGTACAGGGGGGAAAAAAAGAGTCAGACAAATATGCATGAAGGTAAATAGAAAAAGTAAGATATTTATAAAAAAAAAAAACAAAGTGAGTGGAAGGTGATTGTTCAGGCAGGTGCTCGAGTTAAACAGTCTGATGGCTGTGGGGGATGAATGATCTGCGGTAGTGCTCCTTCTTACACACATGCACATATACACACACACACACACACACACACACACACACACACACACACACACACACACACACACACACACACACACACACACACACACACACACACACACACACACACACACACACACACACACACAGACTAATTCAAAGCCATTTTCCAGAGCTGAGCAATTGCCTGCAGTGTTGAGGAGTGGCGTGACCGGGATGGGACCAGCCTCCTACAAATGGCTTGGAATGCTAATGCGCTCACAAATGGGTCAGGGTAGAGCTAAATGAGAGCTATCTAGGCCTGGCTAATTATGAAGTAACCAAGCCTCAGCCAATCGGGTTGGCAGGCCAGGGAGGCCAGTGAACTGACTGGTTGCAGGCAGGCTGACTGCTAATTAGCTTTTACTAGTAGAACAGTTTTTTTTTTTTTTTTAATGCAAGTGTGTCAGCATAAGGCGGCTGATGGCTGGATGGCGTGTCAAGAGCTAGTCAGCATATAGATGGAAGAACATCAAATCCTCATTAGCTGAACAACGTCAGTCCTGCGCACGCCATACCTTATTATGCAGCCTCTTATCCTTTGGTTGTATTCAATTATTAAAGGTTAGTTTTGCTAATTCAGAAGTAAGATATGTTTCACAATATAAGGAAAAGGAAAACTGGATCCATGGGACCATGCAAGCTATGTGAACATCAAACAGGACACGCAATGCTATTTGCTAACCTTGTATTGTAGACCTACATTTCATTCAGCGCCTGGAAATGGTTTAATGTTCATTCATGATGAAATCAGTATGGAAGCCCATTTCAACCAGTTGGAGAAAAAAAAAACATAATAAGATGACAACTAGGTTTCATGAAACAATATTCCCATGGGAAGTCATAATCATTAGTTAAAAAGTCAACATTTACTTCATAATTTAGACTCTTCTCTTGAAATTGTAACTTAGCATGGGAATATTTTTCAGATTTTCTTTCTGTAACTGGCAGAAATGGGCTATATATATATATATATATATATATATATATATATATATATATATATATATATATATATAGAGAGAGAGAGAGAGAGAGAGAGAGAGAGAGAGAGAGAGAGAGAGAGAGAGAGAGATATATAGATATATAGATAGATATAGATAGATATAGATAGATATATAGATATAGATAGATATATATAGATATCTTGCATACAAAAATAATTGCATTGTAAACATGTTTTGTTGACTAGTTGAATGATCTGCAAATGTAAACCGTTTCTTCAGTGAATGACTGCATAGTGACCCTTTAAATAAATTAGTTGGTAAAATATCAATAGTTTAAAAGACACTTCATTTTGATTACTTTTTAAATGTTATCTGTTTTCAGACATTTTCAAAATATCTGAAGTCACTGATCTCCGTGTCGGCTGGACGCCGTCCCAAGAAAACTGTTTCCTCATAGTCATGTGTGTTAGCAACATTTAATCTGGGTCTCATAAATGACAGGTTCCAGCATTGTGTCTGAATGTATTCATCAAATCCATTTGAGTAATTAAAGATGGCACATTAATAATCCCTGTGGGACCCCCTATTAAATCCCTTTTAGTTTCCCCCATTAATTATTTGGATGATCTGGGAATTCATCTGCCCGGAGAGCTAAATGAAACAGAAAACATAACAATACAATTCTGATCTTTGCTGGTAATTTAACCTCCCTGAATAGTCTGGATCAGTAATCTCTTTTCTTTCAGGTTAATGTGCACACATCTCCACACATAGTTTCATTCTTGTCCCTCACAGCCGTGTCTTGGGCTTATGCTGCCATCTCCTGGTAAGGACTGACCTACATTGTGAAAAGAGTAAGGCTGCACAGAGGACTGTACTGTAGTTCATAACATTTGCGCCACTGCTTAATCAAGCAGATAATGAGCAATAAGATTTGAAGCTGTCTGTGTTTGTGTGTGTGTGTGTGTGTGTGTGTGTGTGTGTGCGGGGGGGTGTGTGTGTCAAAACTCGTGAGACGGGGGGTTTCAGTATAAATATTTATGCCCGGCAAACAGATCAATGGCTATTAAAAAGGTCAAGGGCAGATGATGATGGATGCCGGGCTGTATGTATTGATAAAATCTGACCGCAATAATAAATTACAAATGCACACACACACACGGACGTAGACGGCAAAGCAAATGATAGGGATTAATTCATTGATCATGCTTAATCTGTCATAATTAATTCCATAGGAACAACTGTGATGAGAGCACGCCTCCATTAAACAGATAAATTATTCAACATGAGGAGGAGGAGGTGGACCCAAGATAAATGAGTGTGGGAGACTGGAGCCAGCAGTCACAGGCTGAGGCTAATTACAGTCTTTTCTTGGAAACTAGCACAGGTTAACTTACAGTAACAGTTATATGGAAACACCATATAACTGTAATTGGAGGCTCAGGTTAACATAACAGTTCACGGAAGCACTCGGGCTTCATTACCGTTCACTTTGACTAAAGTGATGGCATATTGTAAATGTCACATTTCTTGACCTATATAGCCACTTCATTTCTAGCACCGAGCTGGTCCCAGTTGGAATCGAATCTCTCTGCTCTCCCAGTAGGTTTAACTTTAAGCTAGGTACATTTCTTCAGTTTGTTTCTTTTCGATCATTAAGTCTTCATATTTGCAGAACTAAGCCCCCCTCAAAAACTGCAGAATTCTAGATAACGATCATCATGGAGGTAGAAAAGAGGCTAGCAGGGATTTAATGGATCATGAGCATAACAATACACCTGGGGCCAGATGTATAAAACTTTGTGGGTTCAAGAGTAAAAGTCTGTGTATGCACAAAGTAAAAATATGCATGAACAGTTCTTTGTGCCGGATATTTATATACTCCTGCATATGCATTGTTCTGTGAGGCAGCCATTGGGAAATGTAGACACTGTATTTTGTTCTGTACTCTGTCTGGTAGCTGTAACGTCATGTAGGGCGTGCTAGTTCAGCCTGTCGTCTTGTTATACAAAGCTATTAATTGAGTCTTCGTAGATGATAATTAATGGTAATACACAAAACAATAAATCTTTGACAGAACTCGCTGCAGTCTATTATATTTAGATCAGCTCAAGCTTCAAGCACGTTACAATGATGCATTCATTATCAAAAATCAGTTTCTGTGTGCAACGTGACTTACATGTTTTCCGTCTGTGTGCTTTGTTGAGTCGAAGACAACACGCATCTGTTGATAATGTCCACCTGGTTGTATTTTATTTACTTTCCAGCATCATTTACAGCTGTATGCAGGCACAGGGAAAGACACATATCACAATAGATTCTGATATTTGTGAGCAGTGGCGTTTTGAAATGAAAAGCCTAAACCCTAAAGGAGCCTCCGTTCTTGCTTTTACATGTGTGATCTCTCTATGTCACAAAATAATAAAAGGCATGTCACTAATCAGACATAATTTATTTACAATCCTAAATATCAGGAAAGATTTGTGAAACCTGGCCATTGCAGTACTTGGATTATCTTTTTTTGTTTGTTTGTTTCTAAAACGACTCACTTAAGCAGGTGTTAATATAAAGCACCTGGACAGCTTTGGTGTTTCCGACTTTGTGATTCGGCCCTTACACACCTGCACGTTTCAAAAGAAAAATTAAGCCAAGAAAAAAAGGATAAAAACTGCCGGCACCATCTGATGCTGCACATTTATAGCACAGTAAAGAACTGGTAAAAAAGAAACTGCTGACAGTTTATCAACCCTCGCTGCTGATTGTGAAGATTAAAATCACCAATTCTCACTCCATTTTTCCGTACCTCGGTTGAAACCTTGGTTTATCACATTAAACACAATTTTCTGGGCCAAATAATGCCCCTGGTGTTCGATCTAATAAACTTTCATATAGAGGAGTTTCTCAGTAACCTCCTTTGTGTAATCGCGACCAATACAATACTGCTTGATTGAAGAAGTGTCAACCTTTTGTCCATGCTCAACCGACTGCACGTTAGAAGAAGGTTTCTCTGCACATCGGACAGGTGGACTTGTTGCTGGAGGTGAACCATTTGTACTGTGGGAAGATGAGAAAAAAGAAAAAAAAACATAGATTAATGTTAAAGACAACAACAAATTCATGTCAGCAAGCAAAGTATGTTGACTTTAAACTAAATGTTGTCATGCATTACATAGCGTCTGGTGTGTGGTATTGTCATGATCTCTACACATAGGTCTCACCAAACAAGCCGAGTGGAATTTTTTCTTGCAGGTGCGGCATCCCTTCTTGGGCAGAGAGTAGTTGGAGCCGTGGATGACAGAGAAGCAGATCATGCAGTCCTCGATCCCCTCGAAGCGCTTATCCACGTTGTTCTTCCACAGAGCCAGGCCCTCCATTATACTGCCATTCTGAACACACACACGCATTTACAGCTTTCTGATTTGTTTTCTTTTTCAGAAGAATCTTCTTGGCCTGTACTGCTCAAGAAAACTTCACTGGTCGAGACTTAACCTAGCCTCGGGTCTTCAGATCTACTTAAAAAAAAACAGCTTCTCCACTTTATATCCACTGTAGGTCTGTGTTTTTTACCTGGTGTGTGAGGTAGGTGCTCAGCTGCAGCATCCAGTTCCTCCACTGCTGAACGGCAACCCCCACGCGCCTCCCACTCTCGACAGCGATGGAGCCTAAAGGGTAGTTCTGTGGTAGCTGAATCACCAACTCGATGAAGATATCATCCACAGAATAGGTAGCAATCACCTCCCGCGCTGCCGAGCGGGCCTTCACCTGGGGGAAGAAGATAAATAAATGAATACACTGTTTGCCTTTGCTATCGGCAGTCTTTCCATCTAATGATTAGGCAGATAATAAATTGTTAAGCAGATGTCTATTATTCCTGCGTCTGTATATTACATCAACTCAGACTCAACAGGAGAAACGCAATGATCAGGTATGCTGAGGTAAACTAGTAAGTATTTAGAGATACACCTGCACACACACAAAGACACACTGTGGTTGGTAACTTACAGTCATGCTGTCAAACATTTGAGTGCTGGAGTGGACCGATGAGATCTCCTGGGCTGAGAGAACAGGACTGATGTATCTAATGGTGAACTTCTCCACAGTTGCGCTCACTCTCTTCTCCTGGCCGTTCCACCACAGCCGCACCATGGCAGGCAGGTCCTGCACTGTGCTGTAGTACACACTGCAGGCCAGATGGGGGAGCTCCCACTCAATGCTCTCACTTTCTGCAGGCAAGACACACAGGAAGGGGAAATATAAGCTTGTTTACATTTCACAGCCTGTGTACAGAAGTCGTGTGTGTGTGTGTGTGTGTGTGTGTGTCTTACTGTCAACAGCCAGAGACAGGCTCTCTGTGAAGAAGGTTCTGTTCTCCTTCGTGTCTGCGCCCTGACCCGGGTAGATGGGGTTCTCAGGCATCAGTTTGAAGAGGTGGAGGAGGAGCTTGTTTAGGGAGCAGCTTCTCTTAAGATACTGAGCATAATGGGCACGCAGCTAGAAATAGATCAGAGGAGCAGTCAATACTAGGACAATAGTTTGCTATGAACATTAGTCTTCTCAGGCGTCAAAACACAATTGCTGTGTTTTTCCATCTAGATGTCTGGCAAATTTGAAGTGAACTTTCGAAATGTCGCAAAGAAAACAAAAAGTTTATGCAATGTTTGTTTACATGGACTGTTTGGAGCGAATAAAACAATCCTAGTTTCACCAGAAATTGGCTGTTTAGACTACATTGCACATTGCAGAAGAAGAAGAGGTTGTGAACCGTAAAACAAAACCAGTTGTTTGCCAACCGGCAATAAGCCTCGAGAAGAGAAAGGATGAGAAGAAGAAGAGAACAAAGAAATCGTAGTAGTAGTAGTAGTAGTAGTAGTAGTAGTAGTAGTAGGAAAAAACAAAACAATTCGCCATGGTTAGCTACCATACAAAAATGGAGAGAAGGGAAAGAATCTGTGTTGATGCTGTCGACAGCGAAAACTTCTTCTTATACTCTGGGAGCCAAAACAGCTGATAAGTCATGAGTTGAATGCTCGGAAATATTTTTTAAATTTTTCATTAAAGGCATTAACACGTTTCTACAAAAAGGAAAAACAACAGCTTGAGCGTGCAAGAAAACCTTTTTGCAAAATGAGAGAACGTTTTTTTCCACTGCGATACTCAAAACAAACTGCACATAAAAATGCTTTGATGGAAACACAGCTACTCTCTCCATGAAAGTAAAACAAGTACAGATGATTAGAAGAAGAAATAGCAGACATATTGTACAAAGCATCTGTTAATCTGAAACAAGGCCTTATCATGACTCACATGTGAGGGCGAAGATTTGAAAAAGGTGAGGAGCAGCTTCCAGGACAGTAAATAACCCAGGATGCACGAGTACTCCACACTGAGAGGCTGGACCACTGCAAACTCTCCTACTTGAAGTCCTGCCAGGATGCTGTCACACAGCTCCTCACAGGTCGACAGGGCAGCCATCAGAGTCGCTGGAGGGGAACTGAACAAAAAAAATAAACTGTATCATGTACATATTTTTTCTGCCCACATGACAATGCTTACAATCAAGCAACTATCATGTATGTGTAAAGCCCACAGATATATGATCTCCCTCACTGACTTACAGACATGGCTCATCACTATCATCATCAGACTTGTTGTTGTCTCCTTCCCCATCACACTCGGGCAGCTGAGGCATCACCCTGTGATGACAATAAGCAAATACGTTCATTTTAGTTTTTCATCTTGTGGTTAAATTCTGATTATTTCTTAGGGAATTTAAGACCTCAGAATCACTTGAATCATAACACATTTATGTGGATTTACAGGTCCAGTGTTTAGGATTTAATGGCATCAAGCAGTGAGGTTGCAGATTGCAACCAACGAGATACCCCTATCCTTAACTTTCCATACAGTGGTCAATAAAAATGTTGAAAAAATGTCCCTTTCCAGCGACAGTGTTCAGTCTGTCCATTCAGGACTAGTGAAAATAGAAACATTATTACAGAAACATAGCAGGGCAACACTGCCGACTCTGTGGAAGAGAATCCACTTTCCTTGAAGGAAGATGTTTTTGTTTCAAGTGATTATACATTGATGAAGACATGATTACCAAATGATATATTCCGTATCTGTGCCTAAATCCTACAAACTGGACCTTTGAGGAGAAGTTATCCGTACTGTCAAAACAAAGTCCTTACTTTTCTAACAAGTGGTAGACAGTCATCTGCAGAGGCCTGGCCTTAAACAGCAGCAGAGGACAGAAAGTGTTGAGTAGGGTCTGGAGGGGCTCCGGCAGGTTTGTATTCTGGTCCACGATGAAGCGCGGGGGCAGGGAGTTCTGTTTTAGCTGCTGCACAGGCACATATGTCAAAGCCACGCCAACTGACTGCAGCACCGCCAAAGGGAACACAGGGTCGTCCGGTTCAGTGAAGGCATCTGCATTTAGACAACAAATAGAGAGAAGGACTGTGACTGTTGCACACAGTGATTATATCAATTTGTCTTTGCTTGTATTTTGTACTGGAAGGGTTTGGAACATGTAAATATTGTTCATTTAGGATTATTAGTGTTATAATACCTTGTGTTATGCTCAATATGGTGCTGGAAGGTAACAATGTACATTTACACAAGTATTTATGTACACAGTTGAGATACTACCTTGAGTATTTCCATTTTATGCAAATGTTTACCTCTACTCCACTGCATCTATATACATTTAGCTTGGAATGGAGAATTTTTACAGTGTGGTGTTAGTATTTTAACTGAAGCAACTGATCTGACCACCTCTATGACCGGGTAAATGACAAGCACTTATTGTCAAATTTGTTTCTCAGAGACAATGCCATACCACTTATCTAAAATCACACACACAAACCTGTGATACTGATGGGCAGAGGCAGCAACAGGTTGTAGATTCCCTCTACAAAGAAGTCAGCCCATTCACCAGCCAGTTCTGACGGCAGCTTCTCCAGGACGTCGGGCGAAGATGATGTGAAGAACTGGTTCAGATTCACTATCAAGGCAGCATTCTCACACACAAACAACTGCACCCACGGGTTCCACAGACTGCTCACATTCTCGCTGGCAACCTGAGATTGAAAGAAAGCAAATAAAGTGAGGGAACATTTTTAACCAAAAAATATGTAGAAAAGGTGATATTTAAATCACAAAACCTTAATTTTACAAGAGGAAGCAGCAGAGTAGCATGTTGAGTAACAGTTCAAAACCCCATGACAGGAAGATTCCCAAACCCCATTGTCTTTGAAACTAAATCCTTACTTACTGCTCATCGAGGTAATACTCCATGACTGACCCTGACCTCAGAGTCACAAAAAAACAGAATACATATGATCTTTGTCTCACCTCCAACCAGGCTAACATGGAGCAGAGCAAAAAGTCCCACTGGCTGCCCCCGAGAACTGTCGGACGATGCGTCACCAGCCAGGACAGGAAACGCACCATCTCCACAGTCAGGTTCAACTGTTCTGGAGTTGCTTTAGACAGGTCACTGAAATGCAAAGACAGATAAAGATTTATGAATAAAGATTATCTGTAATTCAACAATGTTTTAGGAGATACTCATAAATATAAAAACGTGTAAATGTGCGTGAATGTGTTAGTGATTACATCACCTGCCAAAGAGGAACCAGTCCTCCTTGCTGTTCCTCCACTCCATCACGGTGGCCAGGATTGCCTGCAGGACCTCCTCATCTACTTGTGTGTTGGCTTTTAGACAGCACAGCAGCACCGCCAGACACCCATACACATCTGTGACACACAGCCAAAAATGATCATTATTTGCTTTTTTTCAAAATGCCTATATATTCATTTGTGTGTGTGTGTGTGTGTGTTTTAATGTGTATTCTCACCATCATTCTCTTGCCAGTTGATTATTCCAGCAGTAGCCAGAGCAACGAGAGTCTCTCTGTCTTCTCTGGTCATGGTGGGGCAGAGCACCTGGAGTGTGCTCAGTTTGCTTTGAGACACTGGGAACAAACTGAGTAAAGACAGACAATATTCAATATGTAAAATCATGATAACAGTAACCATGTAAAGGCCCTGAAAGTGAAAATTAAATGACTTGAACAGATAAATTATTAACCTGTCAGCGCTGCCGTAAAGCCTCCTCACAGTCGCATTGTGGGTGGCTGCCAAGTTGTTGGTGAAGATGTAGTTTTCCAGAGTCAAAGACCATAGACCTCCATCCTCTACTGACCTACAGGGAAACAGCATGCATATACTCAGTGGATAGTTAAAATTATGGTCTAGGAAAGTAATGATGCACCAAAAATCAGTGCTGATAAATTTTTCATCTTGTTTCATCAGAAGAGGAAGTGTTTATTACATTTCTTTTTATCCATCCATGTAATCAGTTATGCTTTTATTGATTTCCAGATCATGTTAAGTCTGACAAATTATTCAGAGGCTCCCCAGATCAAGGTGAGTAAAAACTCTGTTTATGTAGAAAATCGTTACACGTCTTGTTCTTGTGTGATCTTGATTTTATCAATCAATGAGCGTAGCTTACCTTGAGTAGAGTTTTTCCAGTAGATCTTTCATTGGAACCAGGCTGTGGAGGCCTTCTGACAGGCCCCAGTCAGTCAGTAGACTGCAATAAGCAGACATTATGGCAGGGCTGTACTCGACCTCCTTACACCACTGCAGTGCGTACAACAGTTCTGAAACTGTTAAAGACAAATATAGATATACAAAAACATGTTAAAGCTCATCACAGATTAACATATTTGTAAAAAGGGTAAATAAACACAAAGTTGCACACAAATTTCCTGTGTGATTGAGTACCTGTGTGTTTGAGGTTTGGCAGGTGTGAAGGACATTCTACCTCCTTTTGTTCAGGAGGTATGAATGCAACAGATTGGGCCACCCTTCCCAGCATGGCGCACACACAAAGGTGGGCCGGCAGCCTGGTTGTCAACCTAAACTTCCAGGTGTCCATGGAGGATTTTTCATAGACTCCTCGGTGACGGCTGGCCAGTAAGGGGGTTTTGACCCACTGCAGAGGACATTAAAAAGTGAAAGGCCAATGCGTAAATGTCACCTGTTCCATAGAAGCAATATCCATCCACAGATAGTTCTTCTTCATAACTGATAAAGTGCCTGAGTTATTTGCCAGCTCACCTGAGGAGGTAAGGCTTGTCTGATTCTTGTCCATTCTGTCTGGTTGGGCATCAGCTGGGTAAAGAACTGGAAGAGGAGGGGGGAGTCTTGATCGCAGACGGAGATGATTGTCTCCACTAAGCTTTGTACAGCCACAACTACAACCTGTAGACTAAATCATACCGCAAAAAGAGTTACTTTGAGTCACAACAAAGTTTTGAGACAGACGCTAAAGAAATGCACCGATACCAACACAAATCGATATAAACTCTACATCAGAGGAAGGTGTTGCGTTACCTTTTGATGTCCAGGGAGACGGTGAGTAGTTGATTTGTCACCCAAAGGGCTGCACTGTGCAAGAAGCCTCCTTCCTTGACCTCATACTCAGAGTGTTGGACCAATGATTGGACACCAGCTGCACACACTGTCCTCAGCTTACCTAAAAGTGAGTCTTTTGAAGCAATATCAACAAACATTAGTTATTTTGCTTATCTGACAGGTATATGTCTGCGAACTGTGATGGTACCTACCAGACAGGTGACTGTGTGTTTGATCTTGGGCAGTGAGCTGGAAGACAGTGAGCAAAAGTTCCTCAGCAGAGAGTAGCAGAAGACAGTCTTGCACTGAAGAGAAGAATGTGGAGGCCACATCACAGATGAAGGAGATGAGTGGCTCCATGTTGCCTGCATCTGACAGACTCTTGGTCTCGGACAGAGTGGCATGGAGCTTCTCCAAGATCTTCTCCATGTACACCTCCCCTATCAGTGGCTCTGCGCAAGTAAGAACAGATAGCAGAGAATATGAAAATCTACAAAAATCTACATGTATAGATGGATTTTTTTGCTGTATGTGTTTGTGTTCACCATTGTTATGGTGCTGAGAGAGGACCAGGCTGATAAGAGTCCAACTGTGGTTGCTTGTAGAAGAGGTGGTAGAGGAAGAGCTGTGTCCCACATTGCAGAGCTCCTCAGTCAATCCCAGGAGCTGCTCACCCAGAACTGAACCTTTCAGCCAATCAGCATAGCTCTGAAGAGCATCAGCATCTGCACATGCCTAATAGGATGGATATTGGAGTGGCACGTTTATAACAATGTAAATGCGGCATATCAGTAGTTGGACTGCAACAAATGATTATTTTCATTGTTGAATAACCAGCCAATTGTTGTCGTGATTCATCTTTAAGTCTTTAAAATTTCCAAGAAATTGTGATAAATGCTCATCCAAGTTTTCAAATTGCCTCTTTTTGTCCTTTTACAACCAGAAATCACAAGGGAATGCAAGGGAATCTACTCAGTAGGTAAAACATGTTGATGAAAGTCTTTCTAAACAAAATGACACATACCCTCTGTATTACTTGCAGGATAATCCCCCACTGTAAATCCATCTGGAAAGCACAGCGGAGAGCATGAATGTAAACACAGAACCGACAAACATAGTCGAATCTTCAACAAAAAGAAGGATCCTCACGTCTTATGTGTGTTAGACATGTGAATCAACAACAGGTTAACATCTGCATTTAATGTTACCGTGGTGATGTGGTTGAGGATGCGGGTGGCCTCCTGCCGGCTGCAGCAGTAGAGCGCGCTGAAGACCATCTCCACCAGGTGCTCAGTGTCTGTGCGCCCCTCCTCAGCCAGCCACACCACCACCTGCTCCAGCAGGAACTGCATCGCTGGATTTCTGAGCTCGTCCCGCTGCTCACGGTTCTTTCTTGTCATTTCATCCAACTCGACCAAGGTCTAAGCCAAGCACATTTTGGGGAAACAGTTAATTGCATTAAAGAATTCTTAAGGCTGTTAAAACTTATTACTGAATGTGAAAGGGCTATGCCAGTGTTTCTCTTTTAGTTTTACTAGAACCACCTTCAAAAAGATACCAAACACGAAAATTTAAATCCACTCTTTCACACTGATCATCGAACATGACTTACACTGAAGACCCTGGTTGTGTGGAAAGACCGCAAGAGAAGTGAGAGGAAAACAAGATGTCTCTCTGACTTTTTCTCATTCACATGCACCAGGCACAGTTGGGCCAGCTGGCACACAACATCCTCAAAATGCTCGGTCTGTGGGGACCCGAGTGCCTTCTCGTTCACAAGCTCTGACACCGTCTGTACAGGCTTCTCAACACCACCTTCCTCCTCAACTCCAGTTTTCTCATTGTCCTCTGGCTTAGAGAAACACATCTTGACAGATTTCTTCTTCTGGGCGTGCTTTCTTTTTACTCTCTCGGGGTAGCGCATTACCTGGATAGAATAGGAGAGAATAGATTTATTTAGTCACTTTGGCCACTTTTTAAGACATGAGTGGCTGTGACAGCCACATTGATTTGCTGTATCCGTTGTGCCAACATGGAGAGATCCCTGAATTCTTAAAAAAAAAAAAAAAAAAAAAACTTACCTGCAGCAAGGTGGCTACCCCTTCCAAAGCCTGTGGATCTGCTTCCTTGTTGTCGACATAACGCACAAACATAAGACCAAGCCCCTCCCAGAAGTCTGCAAGAAGCACTTGAAAGACAGCCTTGCCCTCATTTGCTTCACATTCATTATATAACCCTGCTCTTTTCTCCCAGGAAACGAGCATTTCAGTGACCAGAAGGAAAAGAGGACCATTCTGAAGGGAGGTATTTGCCAGAGCCTTTTCCAGGAGGGGCAGGAGCTACAAAAAGACAAACACAACAATGTAAGAAAGCTAAGGACTCAAGTAGATTTAACACGATTGAAAGTTTAGGATGGTGTGATCCCACCTGCTGTGAAATAAGCATGGTCCGTAGTTTTTTCTGATCCTCCTCCTCTTCTGTATGGTGCAGTATGCAGTACCTCAAGCACTCAACCACAGAAGTCACTATAACGGCACTTTCTGATGGGCTTGTTGCTGCACGCTCACTAGACAGACTGGGAAAACACACAAACACTTAAGGTTATACAGTAGAGCTGCAATTAATAATACATTTGTTGTCAACTGTTAAATGAATCACCAACTATTTTTAGTTTGAGTAATTCTTTGAGAAGAAAAGTCAAAATTCTCTGATTCCATCTTGTGAAATGTAAATATTTTCATTTTTTTCCTCCTCTGCGGCAGCAAACTGAGTATCTTTTGGTTGACAACAATAAAAAGACATTAGAGGTCATCAAGGTCGACATTTTCTAACATTTCTTGGACCAAACAACTTATCGACTAATTGAAGAAATAACTGACAGATCAACCGACAATGAAAATAATCGGTCACTGCAGCCATAATAGAGTGTGATACAGAAACTATGATTAATAAAGTCTAACAAGAGCAGCAAGTGCCTCATTTTATATCTTTATATCTAAAGACAAAATAATTTCCCAGTTTGGGATCAATAAAGTAATTTTATTCTATTCTAAAGAATGTTTGCAAATTCACATACAAAATTACTGCTCAATGCAATTAACAGTGTTTCACATTTAGAATCCTCAAATGTGTATACTAAAAATTCAAATAATACATTTTCTTATATTATGATTTAAATTTGCATAGAATTGTTTATTTGATTTGAAAATAAATACACAATGAGTATATTGTCACTATTCATTTCCCTTTAAGTTTGATAAATGGCAAAAAATAAATTATCATTTAACCAAAGCACACACACACACACACACACACAGACGCACGCACGCACGCACACACACACACACACACCAACAACTCACCCTTGTATGAATGACGTGAAGAAGGTGGTGTAGAAGTCTAACATTGGGTCAGTGACCTCTTGAGGCAGTTTGCTGAGGAGCGGCATTAAATTAGGGTGGAGTGCTTTAGCCATGCCTTTGCCACCATCTTTTAGCAGAGCCCAAAGTTTTGGTAAGAAGCCCTTTTTAGCATTCACATGTGTCCAGCAATCCTGAAATAGGATCAGGAAGATATAAAATGTGACACAACCTTACTATGAACTTACTCACACATCTACCTCGGTGTCTTTACATTTGTGACATGATTAGCACAGGTTAATATATTTCCTCCTATAGGTACCTAGTAAGTCTACACACTAACATATGTAATAGATGATAAAATGCATTACAATGTGAGGTAATGATTTCAACCCAAGCTTACAGAGATCGTAGACACAACATGAAGAACGGCCTCCCACACAGGAGGCAGCACTACAGGATCTGTGTCGTCAACACTGAGGAGAACAGCGGGGCAGACTCGCGCTGCTTCAGCCTGGACCAGTCCTGGAGTGTACTCACACAGAGCACACAACATCTCAAAAAATGCCCCTCGCACCTGAGGAGCAACACAACATAGTAAGGCAACGATCTTCTTCACGACAGATTATTATTATTATTATTATCATTATTGTTATCATTATCATTATTATTATTATTATTATTATACGTATTTATCATTATGATTATTATTATTATCATTGCAACGCTACTGTTGCTGTATATCTGGAAGCAAAAACGGCCGTCATTTTGTGCATTTTATGCATTTTATGTTGCAGTCAGCTCAAGTGTAGGCGTAGGACAAATCGAAACTAGAAACTACAAAAATTGAGTTAACATTGCAAGATTAAAACATGTCTATGCCAATGAGTCAGTCATCCAGGTCATGGTAATTCTAAGAGCTGTATCATAGGCAACTTGACATGTTTCAGTTACTTGAAGATGTTTTACCTCTACCTGAAACATCTCCAAGAAACTGAAACAAGTCCAGTTGCACTTAGAATAAAACATGTCTACAAAATATGATTGTGCAAACTAGAAAAAGTTGCATTTGTTTATGAGTTTATGTATGAAATGGAAAGTGGAAGAATGAACATTTAGTACCTTTTTTTTTGTTGTTGAGTTAAACTACTTTGTGTGCACGCCAGGTAAACTACTTCATGGATTATTTAGATAAAACCCTTATCCCAAAGAATTGTGTTGTTCTCACTTTGCATGATGCAGGCATCGCATCCACAATGAGTATTTACAGAAACAATTCAAGTTTATCTGTTTGAACTGATATGAAATGAAATATCTTGCCTTTGTACTGTATTCATCTGAATAAAGCTCGATGAAAACCATAGCATTCTGTTTTTATTTGCAGTTTACCTTTAGTACTGACTTTTTTTTTTCCAGTTCAGTTGGGTGCCAGTACCTGCGGTGTCTTGTGTTTGCCGTACTTCCAGAACTTCCCAGAGTTAACGAGATGTGCTAGTCTTGGCTCCAGGGCGGTCCTGTCATTCTGGAGCAGCAGGGACAGCAGTCTCTTCACCCCCAACAGAGAACTGGTCAGCATGCGCACATATTTGGCGTCCCTCTCCTCTTCTGTTACACTTCTAGGGAACAGAGGGAACCAGTGACTCTGACAGAATTTATAATGATTCTGTCTACACAGTGAGAGGAATGGACACAGAGATATCGTGAGCCAAGTTTTCACTTACTGTGGATCGCTCAGCGTGTCTGCTGTCTCCTTTAACAAAATATCTTGAAGCACCTGCAATATATGAATACAAAATATTGTGTTAAATTCAGCTCATTGGATCGAAGCTCTATTCCCTTTATCCACACTAAAGCCAACACATTTACTCACGTTAAGGATCTCATCCTTGCAGAAGCTGAGAGCCTCAGGCTGCTTGGTGGGTGAGAAGGCAGCCTGGAAGGCCTGACACGCAGCAGAGGCTGCAGGTGTGTAAGTGTCACACTGGGACAGAATCCAGTGGCCCATCAAGCTCTTCAGAAAGGGTGCCAAGCTGCGACGGACCTTCTGCACCAGCTGCTCAAAGGCCTGCTGGGTGGCCTCCCTGATCCGGCGATCGTGGTCCTGATAGAGATAATGGAGACAAAATACTTCTTATGTGGACACACCTAAACCACTTGGAGTCGCACACATTTAAGTTTCATTAATTCAATAAATAACTATCAATGTGACACAAAAATAGGACTTCAAGGATCAACTCACCACTGATATCTTGCAGTAAATCCTGGGCCAGTATGGCAATACGCCTTTAACCTCTTCAGCATCCCGCTCCTGACACATGGACCCGAAGTCCTGCACAGCCTGTGGAGAGCACACAGTATCAAAACACACATCTGAACCATAGCATGTCTTCAGACTTGATCAGACCCGATTCAATATTGTTATTGGTGTCATTTCAAGTGTTGGATTTAAGTGCATATGTTTTATTTATTAACATGGTTAGTACTTGGTTGTTACATGTGCTTGGTTAAGTTGGATAAACTTGAAGTTCTTACTCACTTTAAGTCTGGTGACACCATCCCTCTTGGAGAGTTTCCTGAGCACCAGGCGGAAATCAGCATCTACCAGGTTGTCTATCTCCTCCGCGCCGTGGACAGCGGGGACATAACTCAGCTCTGAATTAACCGTCGTGTCAAAGCCCACAAACCCCGGAATGACACCACCCTCCCGGGTCAGTACCTCCGCAGCCCGGCCGCTACTGGACGGCTGGTAACGGGAGGAGAAACTCTTGGTTAACACAAAAATCTCAGTAAAATGTGGTGACGGAAGTATGTTGATTATGAAACAGTTCGGACATCAGTCACACGTAGGGTTAGCTTAGCCGGCAGCTGGCTGCGAACATGAAGTTTGTATTAGCTTGTGCTAGCAAGCTGAAGTCTCACTTCAGCACATTACGTTGACTTACAGAAACGGATACTTACCCGAACATTTCCTTTGGTTCGCTGTTTATTCTTGCCCCCCATGGATACACATTAACCTTAAAAGTGTCCGTTTTCCGAAGGTAACTTATTAATGAGTAGCTTTGGCAGTAGTAACTGTAGAGAATGGAAGCTACTGATCGTGCTCATGCTGCACAACTGAAGACTTCCTGGCTGAATATTTCAAAATAAAGCGTCGTCCTCACTAAGATTAGTCATGCGCGTGTATGACATGTAGTAGCCATACTTTACAATAATACAGATCCATATTATTCATTTATTTATTTATATATGTATTATTTTTTATCTTGGACAGAAAGTAGTTCCAGATGACAACATTGAGATATGTGTTTTCTCCAGAAGTAGGTCAAAAATAGTCCTCAAATCAGTAATATATATTACATGGCTTCTTTAAATGAGTTCAATACATTCACAATAGTCAAGACTCTTACATGAATAAATCCAATATTTTCCTTTTTACAGATAATATGCACCATAACCAACGCCACACTGGTTATCGATTCCTTACTATCTTTTTGTTTTGTTTTGTTTTGTTTTGTTTTTCAGGACACATGCATACAATAGTTTTAATTTAACTGCAATCAACATGCTTTTTTCCTCTAATTTAAAACGAGACATGTCACGCGCTTTTATTTTGAATAGGAAATCATAAAACAAAAGTTACTTACATGTGTTTACTTGACAGAGATACTCACTTCCGGTATGGATTTCTTCCCCTTGTCCATTTGGAGTCAACTAAAAGCATTGTGTGCTCATCACTGCCCTCCAGTGACACGTTGCAGACACTGCAGCAATGTAAATAATGGAACATAATTGTTTGTTTGTTTTTTTGTCAGACATGGGGTAGTTAATTTTGCCCTGATTTTGATGGGACAGGGAAGGTCTCCAAGTCTCGTCTGCAGACCATACATTTGGTCAGTAAATTTCATGTAAGTTGCTGTCCATCAGGCTAGATTTTTTGTGTATGAGTGGCCTGATGCAGGCACTAAGAAATGTAAATGAAAATGTAAAGAAAAAAGGGGTCCTTTTGTATATTTAATTTCATGGCATCCTGCTCATTTGGGAGGCATCCTCTGAGCATCACATCCAAGCTCATGGAAATTCAGCCAAATTCAAAGAACATTATCACAGACGAGTATTGGCAAAGGGCGACTTTTATGATGATGTGGTTAGGTGAGAGGTTTAAGTTTCCAAAATCATGAGAAGTCATACAGTGGGACCCGAGAATCGAAATCTGCATTGACACTTGGAGAAGCTGAAGTTGCCTTTGTGAACCCTGACAACAAAAAAAGCCACCCGGCACTCAGATCTACAACAACATATTACATCAACAGAGCGTAGCCTCTACCATGTTCCAACATCTGTACTGCATCAGTGGATCGAAAAAATGAACTGTCTGAATGACACACATTATAAATTACAACGTTTCCCTTTGAGTTCCAAACAATGTTGCAGTGTGCGGTGAGATGACTGAGGAGAGGACAACACATGGACACAGTTACCTAGAACTCTTTACAAGCAAGCTTTGTATGTAGAAGAGTTTACTTGAAACTTTTGTGAAACAGTCACAACATTTGAAAACAGCTCGGAATCAACTGCCATTTCCGTCTTCTTGTGACCTTGAGATACGCAGAAATGCAACAGAGACAGAGTGAATGAGGAGTATGAGTATGTATACCCAACAACTTTAACTTGAAGAAATGTCGACTGTCTACTGCCCTGAGGATCAGAGGCCTAATGGCTGCTCTTTACGGCATCTTTCTCCTTAACATTACAGTGATATGAGATCAAACTGAGCACAGACATCAAACAAGTCACACTTAGAATTACAAAATATTTTAATATACACCCTTTTTTTTACATAAATCAAAAACATTTACAGAGTTGTATTATAATTGAGTAGATTTAGTTAATCCGTCACTATTCCTTATTAAACACCTAGTCTTCAGTATAAATATGAATTTTGCTCTGTATTCTTTACAATCATGGCTTCATGTACGGAGGTCAGGTGTGTCTAAAGCTGGGTTGAGTTAAAGAAGTGAAAGCAAAATTTGTCATTAACACACAAGTAAATAATTGCCAGAAATTTGAGATGTGGACCAAAAGATTTTTACAGTTTTACAGTGTAATATTATGCAGTCATTTCACATCTGGAATGAAAGTGTTATAAATGGACCCAAAGGGAAAAGACGTCATTTGCACCAAGCATAGGTATTTTACAGGAACCACAGAAGTGCCCAATGTCCCAATTATTTAACAAACTGCAGAACCACTCTGACTATTTATCACCTGGTGAAAGATATCCAAACATCTTTTTTGGCAGACATCCTCATCTCTCAGCAACAGAAAATGAAAAACAAAAGCAGACTGGGCTGTGCGTATTTTATTCACAGAAACCGATACTTGTTGCCTTTGGGCAAACGCGTCAACGTGACAACAAATTCTTCAATAAACAATGTTTCAATCTAACGTGGATTTTTTTTTTTTAGTGACAGGGTTCACCTCGGAACCGACACCAACTATTAATCAAAATGCAAGCAGCCAACACTATTTCTCGGAGCTCACGTGAAACAACCACATATTTAATTCAAAACTGTGTTTAGCAGTATTAGTAAATATTCAACATTGAAATCATCTCTAATCCAAACACTTTCTAGAGAGTGAAATTGAAAAAGATAGAGCGGGCTGACCTTAGCGATGTCTTTTTAAAAAAAAATATTATTTGTGAAGAAAATGTTTTTTTAGGGTGCAGAACTTTAAAGAGCATTACTTGGACCTGCAATTCATCCTGTGCAACACTTAACAAACTTGGCTTTTCAGTGCTCTATAGTGATGTACCTCATGTAATGCACTTTGTAAATTAAAGGCTGTTTCGCAAAAACTTCGAAGCCCATTCTCTCATTGAAAGGTTTCTTGTCAGATTTGAATAGCTTCTGCAGTAAACAGAAGATACATGCGTATTTGACTGTAAACCAGAGGCCAAAGAGACACCTATTCTATCTGTTCTATGCCTTGTCATCCACCTCTGGCTGTATCATTTATAATATATGACTACGTGTTTCTTATACAACATTCAATGTTTAATACACTTCAAATATACCAGTCTCTTTGTAAATAGATTACAGGGAGAAATGTGATTAGTGACACTCTGCAAACTGTAAATCCACGTTTTAAAGTAATCAGGTTAGTGATCTGTATGTGCTGTGAATGCAATCATTGACATTATTAGTCTCAGTACAGTTTACAAGTAAACAATGGATTTATTACATGTTTAACTAGCTGTATTTATTGTAGATTTATGTGTCTTCAATGTAAAATTATGTGTTTTCCCCCCATTTAATGATCAAAATCGTGTATATTCTAATCACTAATCTTCCATAAAATAAAGGTCCAAATTCGGCGTGGTCCTTGATGCTTTCTTTTAAACCATTAAGCTCTATTGTAGTAATTTCTGTCAAGTGTCATTTAGAGAAACACCCTAGTGTGTCTAACAGTGCAGATTTGGAAAACAAAACTCAAATCGCATTTAGAAATCAATGAAATGCTTACAACAACAAAAAAAAAAAATCACCTGCAACAGGTTAAAAATGGTGACTTTCACATCACAGACCACAATCAAAACACATCTCATAATCCCATAATCTAATAAAGAATAAAATATTTGATAAGGCTACATAATCATAAATATCATCAGTTGCATCCATTGTCTTGAAAAAGTACACATTCAGAAATGATCAGGGAATAATCTCAAATTCCTCCTCAGATATCGCTGTCTACTCCAAAAAGTTTAGTTAGTGAGTTTCACCCGCTGACATAAAAGCAACCATCCGATTAAACCAAACTGTGTTCAGTCAGTACAAACAGGTAACCTGCAAAATAACGAAACATTACACTGAAAGGATAAAAGGAATGTTTTTGGATCCAAAGTGAAATCTTTTTGGATGTTTTGCAAATGTTTTCATTAAAAATGATGCATTCCATTTATTTTACCGATTACCTGTATCCATACAATCCCCGTCAGTCGATGTGCTTGTGCAACACCACGCTGGACACTGGCTACACCTTGCTTTGGACAGGCCTTCTACATCCTCTACAGCATATCCCATCAAGTAACACAAACATCACCACTTCTGAGCTGTTAGAACATCCTTTTTTTAAAAAAAAAAAAAAATCCAGAAACTCAGAAAGAACAGTCAGAACTGTTCAATTCCTGTTGAGGTAACCCTAAAACCTCTCCCAGAGCTCGGCCCCAAATCATCCGAGCTGGATGTCGGCTCCTGGTGAGAGGATGGTGGTGAAACGAGGGTCCAGTTTGGGCACAAAGCCTTTAAAGTCCCTGGAGGCCTGAGTCCCAAACACGTCTAGAACCTGTCTGTTCATCAGAGCAAATCTAGGAGAGGAGACAGAAAATCATCTCTGTACCATCATGAAAAAAATACAACTCAGGAGGACTGTGGACAGAGAGAGTCCGATTATAGACATTGTTTACATGAGATGGCTACACAGTAACTACCATACATGCTGCATACTGTAGTTTAATTCTTGCGTGCTGTGAGTCAATTTCAAAATACAAACATTTCAGCTCACTTGTCATTTATAAACAGATTCTCACAAAACAAAAGAAATAAAAACCCTCGTACCTGCCCTTAGTCAAACGCAGCAGGAACTTCCAGTATGTAGGCCTGAGGTTCTGCACTTCCATGACGGCCTGTGTAACAGTAATGTGTCATACACAGTGTCGTTACTCAGCAAGGGTCATCGGTATAATGAAATGTGCTGAATGAGAAAACAGGTCAGCTCAGCAGTAAGCGCATGAGTCACATTAACAGCACCAGCCATGTGACGATGAAATAAAATCATAAAAATTTCAAACAGCTACAAGAAACTGATTTTGTGCTGATTCTGGCGACCCCTGTGGACAAAAGCGGTAAGGGCACCACCATTTCTCGACAATGATCTTGATCTGGTTTGTTTTTGAGCAAGTGAAAGAAAGATGGCACATATTTTGAATACTTTCTTTTTTTATACACAGCTGTTTGCAAGACGCACAGTGGTGAGTTAATGTATCCGTTTATGGTTATGCAAGTGTAATGATGGCTGGTAAAACTACCGTTCACAAACCTACGTTGCATGTAATCCGTCAGATGTGGCTGCCCAGTTATAGTAATTTTGTCAAGCTTATGATAGACTTATCAATTTTCCCTAGTAATTTCATGCCTTCATAATGATAAGCCAACAAGCCATTATAAAATGCTAGATTAGAAGATAGTCGCTGGCAATGCAGAAGAATCCATTGCCATAACACCAAACTACAGAGCCGGATACCAGTATGCATGTTTGTGTACATGTTACTTACAGCTTGGAAACAGATAGCAGTGGAGACGGCATATAGGACCGTGTCTGCATGAGGGAAGTAGGGGAACCGTCCGGCCTCAATGCCCTTAAAGTACATGGTCTATGGACAGAGAGACAGAGTGCGTGTGCTGTTAATGATAAACTGTCCAATACAAATAAGCAGAAAAGTACAAAAAAACTAGCCTGCAAGCCAATTTTCTGCTATCTGTTTTGACGAAAATACGGTGCTTATCAGTAAATGCTTCATGCTCCGATATTTTCTTTTACCTCCACCAGCTTCGTGAAGAGATACATGGATATAGTCGTACTTTTGTAGAAGAACATTGACATACCGGCCAGGAAGCCTAGAAAAAACAGCGAGAAATGCAAACAGACAATCATCAAACAGAGTCAATCAGCCGGGACATAAAAAAAAAAAAACAGAGCAGGATTGGCCTGCAGTGATTTCATGTGACAGTTTAGGCAATCCTGCCTCACCAGCAATCAGTGCGTGGAGTTCATCATCGATGTTTCGCAACCAGCGCAGCAAGCAGCTTGTTCCCTTTGTGTGAAAGAGGAACACAGATAAAACTTCACAAAGTGAAACTCACAAATGTAAATCAGAAATAGAAATCAGATATTATTAATCAAATGTGTCTTTAAGGTGATGGGAGGCGGAAACATATGTTGTAAAGTCAATATGTTCTAGTACTTCGAGGCAGTTGTTTGCCAACCTGAAAGCAAGAACTGAAGCAAGACAGAAAAAAGGAAAATGGTGGAAAACAAAAAAACAAACAAACTAAATGTACCTTGTAAATGCTGACAAAGGATCCTAGAAAGGCCCCTAGCTGGAAGTTCTCTTTGTTGTAGAAGAGGGAGGGGAGCCGTGAGGGTTTAGAGAACATCTGTCTGAACGTTGAGGGCACTTTCAAACAACACTGAATCAGGTAGCCAACACTGAACATCCTGACAAAACCCTGCACAATGGAAGAAAAGAGGAAAATATTTAACATCGTCATTGACTTACACAGAATTTGAGGATTTTTAAATCAGTGTCTTACTTTAATGCAGTAGGAAATGCAGTTGTCCTGGTAATGTTTGCAACATCTGTGCCTTGGACCCTTTTTGCATCTGGATTATTGAAAAAAGAAAAGTAAATACTGGGCACTCCATAAAACCTATGTGTGCCTGTGTTGAGGTGTGCATTTTCTCACATGGATTCTAGCAGTTCCCTGGTGTAGGCCAGCAGAGTTTTCCTCCTGGAGCTGGGCCGTTCCGCCGACGCCGGCGAGTCCTCTCCAGTCTCTATAGCAGCTGTCCTCTCCAGGGGCCGTGCGCAGGTGTGTTCTGCTGCCATGACAGAGTGATTGGGAATCTCTTCTTTCCCAATGATGAACCTGACACAGAGAGCGCACACCACACCTGTGAGTTTCAGCAAGGCAGCAGGAATCTAAATCAAGCCGTTAGTGGAAATGGGGACCACTTACTTTAATGCAGAGAATGCAAAGCCTTTGAGACCATCTTTACTCCTGCAGCAAAAAAATAAACATTTAAGTCAAAATGTGAGCATTCTCCTCCATAAATGTTTCACACTGGGCTGTGAGAATTTGTCTGACCTGAAGTAGAACATGTAGAGCGATGCAGTTATGCAGAAGAGGAGCACCTAATGGGGAAAAAGAGACAAAACCAGGGCATCAGGAAAACAGGTGAAACAGAACCATCGGGCCACGCAGATGGGTATTTAAACTCTGCAATAAAATAGGAGCTGCTGGACGTGTGGTGTATTTTCATATAATGCATCGTAATCTACTTGACATTCAAATATAATTCTCCAGCTGCAAAGGCGTGGCTACCAGACAACAGAAAGCTAAAGCAGACCTGAGAGCCTGTGAAGATAGCCAGGACTCTCCCATATCATGCAAGATATAATTCATCTCTTCAAATCTCAACTCACCCAGAACTCCCTTTCATCTTACCTCGCCATGCCTGATGGGTTTGACCATGCCTCGTGTCACTGCCATGCGGAACAAGGTCTCAGTGGCCTGACAACAAAATTAGAAGATTATACTTTTACATATTCATTGTGTCGCGAAAAGGCAGACATATCTCATCACGTATAACAATGACATTTAAATGAACGGAGTAGCTCTTACGAGATTTGCCATGTATATTGTCAGCAGCCCTCTCCTGAAGGGGGGAGAAAAAAAGGGAGATGCGTGAATTTTCAACAGACAAAGAATTCGCATTTAACATTTAACCAACAACTTTATTAAAATCCCTAAAAAGACAGTGCCGATTTTTTTTAGTGCAAAACTAGCATATTTTGAGAGCGCAGGAGGAGCAAGAAAAATGATGTGAAAGTCAACAGACTCTTCAGACAGAATCTCACCTGCTCTTGCGCTCCACAAGGATGGCAATGTAGGAGGCAGGCAGCGCCGAGCCGAACCCGGCAGACCAGGAGTTGAACCCTCCCAGAAGTTTCCTAAAGTTAGCAATACACAGCGTTATTGCACTGTTCGATCGGTGATTTCTGTTATTTGTTTGTTTGCTTGCATGCTTTTCACAACTGGGCAGTAGTGAGCACTAAGGCTCACTGTCTGCGCAAACTTAATGCAAATAAGTAATGCTTTGGTCAAATTCAGGTCCTGTCTTTTCCCTTTAAATCAAAAGTAAAATGCTATTTGTTTGTATGATCTGCCTATGAATTGCCTTCAACACATTTTTGTAGGAATATTAAATGATGACATTACATTTTTTTTTTTTACAAGAAATCCCCAGTGGCACATTGAACAACTCTGAGCAAAGACACACACGACTGCTAGGCTTGTGCAAGCAGTCAAACTGTTCCCTGGATGTCTATTGAGCTTCTGAAACCCTTGCATCTAATCCTCATAATCTCAGCTGAGCTGTGTGATTGATAGTGTGCATCTGTGTAACATCAACTGACCTGAGAATGCAGAAGAAAACGATGTAGAGACCTCCATTGGCAGTGAGGAAAGAGGTAGACCACAGGATCTCAGGGAGAAGCCTTTTTAGATAGTAATCCTTCTTCCTTCTCCTTAGAATTGCTGCTATCTGCAATACACAGCACACACTGGGTTGCCAAACATTGCAAAATCGTTAAAAATATGACTGTAAATGTATTCAACTTCGCACTGGCGGTTTCAGCAGCACTGAAGAATGGTTATAGAGCACCTAAAACCTGCGAAAATATCAGGGCTGACTGGTTGAACGAGTTACCTGCGGAATTCAGAGGTTTGCAGAACTTATCAGATGGTGTTTTTCAGTTCACTGGTAATTAGCCTGTCACTCATGACTGTGTCAGAATGTGTTTCGTAAAAGGGCAACTTGGTGCATATGTCATTCCTCTTTCACGGACTTCGAACTCGTGAGTGAACTTGAACTTAGCCCCAGAGGGTGAGCTAGCCTCACGCCAGTTTACTGCTCGTCTCAGGACTAACTAGTTAGCTTTACTTGGTTAGCAAGCTAACTTTAGCTTCAGAGTGTCCAAAATATTTACAGGTCAAGCGGTGAAACCTACCAGATAAAGAGGGGCGTATATTTTGAAGGAGACCTCCAGAGCACCCCTGGTTACGTCCACGGCAGACTGCACACACGACGGGCTCCACGTATGGCCGATCTCGTAGCAGCTGTGCGGTATTTTGCTGAGAGCAGCCATGTCTGTGCACAGACAGCCACCGTCAGGCACCAGCAGGAAGACAGCGAGGCGCTGCCGTGCGCGTTCACTGTGAGGGGAGCGCGGTCACGCAAAGGAGCTGTGGACGCGCACGGCGCCTTCTGTACTTGACGCTGATGGTTGTATGTACATCAATTTAAGATGGTTAAAGAAAAACAGATGATGAAAACGCCTTGATTTAAAGTAAACATCTCATGTTAGTCTTGATAATGAGATGTAAATGCATAATTATGAGATAAATCATCAAAATTAGCAGATAAAATGTGATGATTATGAGATGAAAAGGCATAATAATGAGATTAAAAGACCCAATTATGAGATCAAATGTAATAATTGTCAGATAAAGCATAATTATGAGATATAAAGACAAAAATCTCTGTTAAAAAACAATCAATAGTCAGAATTATGGGATAACTGTCAACATTTTATCTCATAATTCTGGTTCACCACTGGATTCTTTTTATTTTTCATCAGGCTTGTTTTTTTGTTTTTTTTATCTTTTGTTTAATTTGTGTAACTGGGTTTCCATGGGACTTCATCATACTAGTCAACAAATAAATAATGAACGAGTGGTTTGTTGAAGATTAGTGAAGTGTTGTCAGTATCCAATGCTCAGCGATGAAATCCTCGTAAAAGGTTTGGTGCAAATTAGTCTTCATTTAAATATGAAGTCACTTAATCAACTAATCATCAATATTATACATGTTAACAAAAACCAAGTGGCACAGCTACAGTCCAAATACATTTTACAAAATGTATAGATCATTTTTGGATAAGTGTATCATTCCTGTCTGCCTTCAAAATGATTTTGCTCATCCAATATTAGTTCTTTAACCTTCAACCTGACTTCTCCCAATGTAATATTAGAGGACATGGCACTTATTCATAAAAAACAAAATTAGAAAGATTAGTATGAAAGAGGTGGGTAGCTGTGCGACAAGATGTGTGAGATTAGTTCTCTGCTACAATGCTACTATTCCCCACATGCTCTCTCACTGTGGATATCGACCAGCTAAATACGTAAATCTGCCTAAATCTTCAACTAAATGCCCAAATCTGGAATTAGATTAGGTTTAAGCTGACACAGAGCATTAACCACCACTGTAAAACGTGTGCCAAGCCCTGTTGGTGCTCAAGTTGATGCATGTTGAGTGTAAACTCAGTGTTTCTTTTATACAGGGGAGATAATTATACACCGTAATACGAAGGAACAGCACAAACATTGCAGGGCCGCAAACCAATTTGAGAATGGCGTGGTTTAGGTTAAATATATGGACATCACATGGAATTTCCAGAGGTTTCCATCCCACAGTAAAGTGCTGGTCTGGGGCCTGCATTAGAATAAAAAGCACAGATGACTGTGTGGAATGTGGAACAATGTGTTCTTCCTATGGATTTGTATTTCAGGGTGTTACAAAACAATAGAGAACACAGTCGGTTCCTGGGCTGAACTTGACTTGACCCTGCAACCTGCAAACACAAAACAGAATTATATAAATATAAGATGTACTTTTTTTTCATCCTCGTTGCTTTAAGGACCTTATTTTCCCACAGAACCACAACATTACTGACATGTCTTTTACTGCATATCTCTACAGTGCTTGGGGTCCAGATTGTACTGAGAGATTTGGAGGGATTACCAGAAATAAGGGACCTCAGGGATCACACTCACCCATCCAAATGAGGGGGGCAAGACCAGAATGGCTGGTTGTGAGGTTTGTGTATTATCAAGGTGTTCTGCTTTACTTTGTAAAGGCATGCAGAGACATCAGTTTACCCACTTTGACCTCTACGGTTGTAATGCTCAGAGCTGGTCAGCAGGTGTCAGCCTCACCTCTCTGATACAGGATCACACACAACTGCAGTCTGAAAGATGTGGGGATGTTTGAAAATTTCCACTTGGTTCTGAACCTGGGTGTGGAACCCCTAAGGTCATCGCGAGATCATTCCAGAGGTCACCGGAGGTCATGGTTGTGCGGAAAACAAAAAAAAGAACACATTTTAATTTTTTTTATTCAGGGTAATGGTTTTTTTTTTTTTTTTTTTAATTTGTCTTGTGACCGCACCTTTCACCAGTCTAAATATGTGGCTCAAGTAGGAACATCTTTGTTGTTTCCACAGGTGTTTTTGTTTGTTTTCTTTTATAGTATGGTAAGTTCGACAAGATCGCCACTTGTAAAGAGTTTGTAAGTTACTTTATTTATGTTAAACAAATCAGTTTTCAATGCTCTATAGATTATTAGTGATACAAACACACACATTTCTTGTAAAAATGTGGAGAAAGACACTTGTTACAAACTCAATACTGTGTTAAATGTTTGTAACCATGATTTCTCTATTATATTGTGAGTTATCTATATCGTTAACTCTTCTTGTACTCGTAAAAACAACAGAAACAATCGTTTTGTGGTCAGTCATCATTGTCCATACACTTCACACTTTATGTTCTCATTAGTAATTGTGCATAAAAAGATCTTCCAAAAATTCTTGCAGTTTGGGGCATTTCCATAACATATGAAAAAAAGCAATTTATCCTTATTACAGTGCCAACACATTTCATTATAATACAATATCATGAGGGTATGATATATCCTATTGCTGCAACTTGTGCCAAAAACGGATTAATCTGGCCCCAAAGTCATTTCATGACCTCGATTTAAGGATTGTTGCCTTCAAAGAAAGTGTGCAAATTCCAGAAATGTATGTACAAACTGATAAGTGATCAAAACCGATCTGTAAATATCTATAAACCATGAATGACTTCCGCCACTGCCCTAATAAAACCACTACTATAACACATTTGAGCTCATTTAACAGGTCAGTGGTGTCTGAATGTTGAAAACATGGTTGAGAACTAATGAAAATCACATCCTGTACACAAACACACACACACACACACACACACACACACACACACACACACACACAGACCAGCTGATGGTCTAACGATAACGTGCTTATTCATCACCTGTAGGAAAATTGACAGCCAATCGAGACGCCCCGTGGCGCCCGAGTCGGCGTTTTTCACCTAAGTACATCTATTACGTTAATTTCCCAGCGGGCGATTTCAATAACATCTTTATAATAATTAACGCGCGGGCACTGAGCGGTTATTATCCGTGCGCGTCCGATACCACAGGAGGCGGTCGCACCGTGACTCGCTCCCCGGGCTCAATGGACCGACTGTTTTGGCCTCGCGGAGTTTCATAAGTGCTGCAGAAACGAACCCGGTTGACACGCTGCTTGCATGGAAGAGGTGGCGGCGAAGGATCTCCCACTTGTTGCTCTCAAATCCAAAACCCGCACCGCGCTCTCTCCCGACCTGCGTGTAACGGAGCGATCCTGAGAAACATGGCACGGACTTTGGGGCTGTTTGCGACTTGTTTGCTGCTCCTCGTCTCCTCCCTTACGGAGGCGAAGCGCGGCAGGGAGAGAGTCTACTACGTGGGGATCGTCGAGGACGATTGGAATTACGCGCCCACCGGCAAAAACCTGCTGAACGGGAGAGACGTCGAACGCGATGAGTGAGTTGTGACACGTTTTCAAACCTTAGATTATTCACCTCCTTCATTCTTGGGGTGTAGTTGTTAATCGAAAGTGACTGTGAGTGCCTTGATGAATACCTAAAGGACCCTAAATTCAGGTTAAAGTCATAGGTCAAAAGTTTATATGACATCTTTGTCAGGGTGTGACAGTGTCCAGACCTCTAAAGTCACTGCTGTGTGCTGTACTGGCAGTCTGGCAGGTCCACAGTAGAGGTGACAGTAGGGGAGACCTGGTATGGTTGTACCACTTTTTGCTGGTTGCTCACTGAGTTTTCTTTGAGCTGTTGTTCTCAAGCTTTATCCACATTTTTTTTTACTACAAATTCTTCTGGGGTATTTGCTACCAATTTAAACCTCTGCAAGAGTATCACAGACCTTGTGAGTTGATGTGAACCCTTGGCTTACCCCACTACCGGGGTATGTGGTCACACATGCTGGGGTGAGTTGTAACAATAAGACAAGGAAGCAAAAACAGATGGCACACCACGCCACATGCTTCAGACTGAGGTTTATTGAAATAAAAGATCAATTCAGAACAGTGTCTCTCCCTCTCAGTGATTGGCCATGACTCAAATCCACTTTTTCTTTGACTTAGGAGTGTGTGTGTGTGTGTGTGTGTGTGTGTGTGTGTGTGTGTGTGTGTGTGTGTGTGTGTGTGTGTGTTGTATGCCGGTGTAAAGAACGTGCGGGAAGGCAGGCGCACCTCTGTCGGCTTTTCTTTTGCACTGCCCAGGCATTCTGCAAAATAACTAGAATCAATATAATGTTTTAAAGTTGTGTTTACAACCCACCCCGTCAGTCACCCGTTTAGCAGGCTGTGTTCGCACAGTGGTTTGAAATTAGCAGGGGAAGTGTTGGATTGGGGAAGGAAGTGGGCACACAAATAATTGTGTTACAACTACCCTCCATGCTACACCCATAACCGGTCTCTTCTACTTGAGTGATTAACAATGATTTCTGTCACGAGGTTAGAGACTTCTTTTGCCCTGTGTCAGTCTGCCAAAAATCAAGCAGGAAGTACAAACAGCTGTCCCCCATATGAATGAGAGAGGAAGTTGCATCGCTACACTAATCACTCCCTGCACTTTGAGAGTCAAGAGAAATAGGTGAATGGGTTAGCTCCTGAAGACCGGGTGACTGCGTCCCCGCTGTGATCATTTAAACTGTAAAGTTCATCCGAAAATGAAAATTCAGTCATTACTGACTCGCCCTCATGCTGATGTAAAGTCAGGTGAAGTCCACAAAACATTTCTGGAGCCTCAGAGCAAAACAGTGTCACAGCGTTCTCCTAAACAGCTGAAGTAGACAGGGACCCTAACCCTAACCCTTTTAAAACCAAATAATACAACAGAAAAAAAACAACAGAAGATGGTTAGTATAGCTCGTCTGAGGTAATCCAAGTCTCCAGATGCCAAAAGATCCTAAATTGATAGGAAAAGATGTGATTATACCCTGAATACGCAGTGGAGGTTGTAAACGCGCTTCAGACGGGATGTGTGGTGTCCCGTATGGTGTTCACATTGATGTTTCCAGCTGTTGACACTTGAAACAGCACAGAACACCATCTACTCGTTTGATCGACCTATAATTAAGAGTATCAAACAGATCCAGGGGGAAAATGTACTTGGTGAAGAACAGATGGCAAGGTTTGTGAGGTTTACGCACTCCTAATGTAATATCGAGGATGAGGATAAGCAGATGGGCTCGTTATTGAAGAAAAGTCTAAACTGAGATAAAAGCCCACCGTCATATGAAGGCGGATGATGGATATAATTAGATGGCCGAAGATGGCCCGGCTGTGATTGCGCAGCTGTTCGTCTCCTCTTACAACCTTGCATAATGTTGGACTTTCCAGACTTAGCCAACGCTCAGTGTCCAATCCCCAATAAACACAGGTGCGGCCAAGGCCTTACAACATTGATCGCAACAGAGAGAATTTCAAATCTCATCTATACTGAGATAAGTGCACCTTTATAATTGTTGCAGAAAGGCTCATGTGGCACCCAGTGTCTCATCTCGCACCCCGCCCTGTTTAACGGGGGAATAAACGAGGTCACATATTAGCATTAAGTATCTCCGACCCAGGTGCTCAGTGAAATCCCCTTTATCAGACTGTCGGCGCAGCTATCTCGTGACCCGTGTGCGTTTCTGCTGCACTTTTCCTCCTCTCTGTGTTGCCAATGAGCTGGATATTCAGTAACAGAGCTGTTGTCTACCGCGGCTCCAGTAACAGGTTATTAGCCCACAGAAACTTGTAATCACAATAATAACAAGTCTAATTGTTAGAGAGCCGCAACCAGATGCAATTTGTTGCGCAGCGCTGCTGTTTACAGTCAAAATTCAATCATCTCGGAGATAAATGAAAGCCTTTTGTGAGGTCTCTCTGCCATATTTGCCACTTTTTTTTTTAATACTTTTTATAATGCCTCTTCTGTTTGTTTGTATTAATTGCTTACAGCTCTGTAGTGGGATACAGTCATACATGCCGTGTCATGACAATAATTAAGCAGTTGCACCGTTGTCATGGGGGTGTCATACAGCAGATGCTGTGTTCCTCCCACTTATATTTATAGACTAGTTCACTCAACATCTTTATACTATTGCTGTGATTGCTTTTGTGATTACTGCTTGTATTTTTTTGTCACATTTATAACACTTGTTTCTGCTTCTTTTGTGCAAAAATAATTGCTTGCAGCACGACTGGGAGATGAAGCGGCGTGCCATTGTGGAATGCCTCATTGTATACTGTGACCTTGACCTTGAGAAATGCCTAACAAAACAGGATTTATAGCTGCTGCCATCCTCCTTCCTCTAGCTCTGTCTCTGTTTACCATTCTTTATGTTTTCCCTCCACTTCTATCTCAGGCATGCATCTATATTCCTGGAAAAAGGACCCGACCGAATTGGCCGTGTTTACAAGAAGGCCATGTACCGACAGTATACAGATGCTACGTACAGCCAGCAGGCCCCCCGGCCGCCCTGGCTGGGCTTCCTTGGGCCCATACTGCGAGCGGAGGTTGACAACGTTATCGTGGTCCACCTGAAGAACTTTGCGAGCAGGAACTACTCCATGCACCCCCATGGAGTTTTCTACGAGAAGAATTCAGAGGGTACAGTGTTACGCAAATCGTTTACAGCACATGCTCATGGAAAAGCACAAGATGTGCAGAATCAATTAGCAAAATCTGTTTATGGAAAGTGATACCTGTGGGGCGCCAGATAGCTCACCTATTACATCTACTAATGCTGAGTCCTTACCACAGTGGCCCAGGACCTTTGCTACATGTCATCACCTTTCTCTCTCCCCTTCTTTTCCCGCCTCTTCTCAGCTCACACCGCCTAAGATAAAAAAGAAACACCTGAAAGAGCTTGAGGAAAACAATAACTGTATTGACGATAGTGAGCATAATATGTAGCAGTTATTTGTTGAATGAAAAAGTGCAAAGCGGACTGCGAATATGTTAAAAACAGCAAAAGTATCCACATACAAAAGAGAGGGTGGCATCTTCTTCACCAGTGGGCAGGGACACAATCCCTTTTTGAGAGTGACAGGTACGTTAATAGGTGAATGAATGAAATCCCCAATTACTGTGTGACCAGAACACGGAGTTAACAGGTGAATATTACCATCGCAATCACTGACTTCACCCAGAGTGGGACACACCGAACCTCAGTCAGTCATTACGGTGCATCAAGACTCTGTTTTTCTTTTCTTTTTTTAAGTTGGCACCCTCAAAAAGACATTTGTACACACTGATGAAGGCCTGTGGGCCTGAAACATTTTGTGTATCGGGATAGTTCATCAAAATGATCCTTAGTGCGACCCTCTCCTCTTAACATGGAGACATTTATGCAGGATAATGCACCAGCGGGGGTCAGAGCACGGGTGCTCACCTCACAAAAAAACAAAGAAGTGCTGAATGAACGGATTCCCCACCAAAATAAATATCAGTTTGTGCACCAATGTGTTACAAAAACAACCTATTACGTTTCACTAATGATAGTAATATGGATATTACTGTCTGAGGAAGTAAGTCTGACATTGTTCTGCTGAACCAACTTATTTAAAGTAAGTATTATATTTAGGCCATCGCTTATTTTTCCTGGAAAGAATAACATTGAATTTTTTTGTGTGTTTATTTTAATAATAACATACAGGAGCCGTTATCAAGAGATTTGCCTAAATGGACAGTTAAAAGTTTTGGCATTACTTCAGATAAGTTGGAACGGTTTGACTGCGCACGGCTCAGTGTGCATCCTCATGTTCAGAAACATTATATTGTCTAAAAAGCAAGGCATCTTGTTATCGCACTTCTGCTTCACCGGTAGACTGAACAGACAGCATACTTTCAATCCCCCATGTCCCTGAACAAGCTCTTTCCTTTGTTACGCAATAGTTCCCTCACCCCCACCTCCAGTGTAGAGATGCATCATAACTCAGGAATTTCCAGAGCCTTACTGGAAGTGAAAGCGAAACTCAAATGTGCTTCCTAGAAACAGAGTTTAGCTGATGCCATGCTGTATTAAGGGGTTTGTATCTCTATGAAACGTCTGTCGAGAGACCAGTTATTCAAAACAGCAGCTTGGACAGGGAGGGAGAGAGGAGTGACGACTGGAGAGGTGGAGAAGGAAGAGGAAGTAGTGTCAGCATGTGAAGATATAAGACTGATCAAATCAGCTAATTCTGAGGAACCATGTCCTGTGCTGAGTACAAACTGTTACAGAGGTCACTGGTTATGAGGTAATTTATGTGTTTATAGATCACATACGTGGAAGCTCAAAGCTTAACAGAGATAAGATCCTTAAAGGAAATGGGCATGAGTTTTGACCTGGCAAATCCCCCAGAATGTGACAATTAAAGCCTTTTAGCAGATGGTGAATCTATTTCATACACAGTTAAAGGAACAAGTTGGGCTTTTTAACCACGTCGCTGTTTTTCTACTCACTGGGCTCAACTGCTCCGCAGACCTCAAACAAAGTGATCCCAGCATAAACATCTTCTGTTTGTCTACCAGGGGCACTCTATCCAGATGGGACATCAGACGTGCTGAAGAAGGACGACCGTGTTCCTCCGGGGGGCAGCTACACCTACCGCTGGGAGGTCAAGCCAGAATTTGCCCCCACGGATGACGACGCCAACTGTCTGACCTGGGTCTACCACTCTCACTTGGACGCCCCCAGGGAAATCGCCTCAGGACTCATCGGGGCTCTGCTCACCTGCAAGAAAGGTATGAAGACGCGCGACTACTTTATGTTATTTAACCTGATTTTACGTCAGAAGAAGGGTTTCTCTCTGATGTGTCTTGTGTGTTGTTGTCTGTTGGGTTTTCTCTCTGCATGCCAAGGCAAATCAACTTCATCATTAGCAACAGCTTCTCCACAGCCAAAAAAAAAAGGAAATTACACAACACTTACTCACCTTAAGCCTTTAATGACTACATTGGAAAAAAAACGACAAAGAAAGCTTCCATAGAAAAACAAACACGGTGGGATTCACCCCACTATGCGGCCCACATGCATCCAGTGGATGGTGCGATGGTGGGAGAGATTAAAGGTGCAATACGGCTTGAAAAACAATGACCGACATTATCAGCAGCATGCAAAGAAATAACAGATCTTCGTATTGTGTTGCAGAACTGAAGGTATAACACTGCTAACCAGCAAGTCCCGGCCTGCCCTGTCTCATACATTTGCTCCTCATCAAACAGCAAAGCACAAGCGTGCACCTTCTGATTTCAAGTTTCATTCTTCTACCACATAGACAAGCTAAATTGCTTTAACTCAACCATAAAACAGACTACATTCGCTAAAGGGGCTCTATTTAACAATTTGTAGGGGTTTACATGTATAAATCACTTATTTATTGGCCATATGTGAACGGATTGTAAAAATGAAGTGAGGAGAGAGGGCTGGAAAATGGAGTCTGTCAATATGAACTAACTAACGGAGCCACTTTTGGCCAACTCGTTCAGACCATCGCAGCTCGTCTTTCCACTGTTCCAACAGTCTCTAACTCCGGTCTGGTTGATGTAAATCCTTAATTGACCACTCTAGACGCTGCTTTTCAACAGACATAGCCAAAGCCAAGAGTCAAAGCCACCAGACCATCTCTCATCTCCCCTGTCGTGCTGAGCTGGCTCCTTAGCCCACACTGTAACACCAACACTCCCCAACGGCTCAGAGCTCTGTGGAGAATTGAGTCCCATTAAGGCCACTAGCTGCACGGCCACCTGAGCTAACCAGCTTACAGACGCTAGTAGTTTCAGGCAGAGTTAGTCAGTCAACAGCCTTCTCTTATCATTTATTCAACAGGTGGCCATATCTTACACTTTGCACTTTTAAAGCTTCAATGTTTCTGCATTTTTGTTCTGTGTCCCACCTTTCTCTGCGAGCGCAGGAATCTTGAAGGAGACCAACAATCAAGTTGAATCTTTTACCGAGTCTGCGCGAAATGACGTGGACCAGGACGTGTTCTTGATGTTCACCGTGGTGGATGAAAACCTGAGCTGGTATGTGGAGGAGAACCTTGAGAGGTGCACCGATCCAGGTGGAGTCGACCCAGAAGACCCAGACTTTATGGAGTCAAACCTGATGCACGGTAGGAAATTTGTGGGTTTCACTCTGATTTTTTGATATTAAAAATACTGTTTGTTGACAACATGAATCTTATAAATTCACATGCATCCTGCTGCACCTACATTCTTTAATTTCCTCTGTTATATAATTTAATACCGGCTTCAAATGAGTAATAAGTGGTGTAAAAGAATGTTTAATGGCTTTATTTGTTCTCTTTGTTCGCCTTTTTTTTGTGTGTGCGACAGCTATTAACGGGTACATGTTTGGTAACCTGCCCGGGATCGAGTTGTGCCAGCACCGTGCAGTCGCCTGGCATTTGTTTGGCATGGGCAACGAGGTGGACATCCACTCCGCCTTTTTCCACGGGAACACGCTGCTGGACCGCGGCCACCGCACCGACGTCCTCAGCCTGTTCCCCGCCACGTTCGCCACTGCTCAGATGGTCCCAAAATCGAGCGGAAAGTGGCTGCTGAGCTGCCAGGTTAACGACCACCTGCAGGGTAGGGCATCTGACCTCTGACCTCAGCTTTCATCTCCGAATTCCAGACGGCAGGGGGGGGGGAGCATTTTTATGAGGTTCACTCTGTTATTTTGTCAGAGAGAGATGCTATCAGAGCCTGCAACACTGCTCTTAACAAGCCAGGACCTGCATTTGTCCAAATAAGTTGTCCAAAGTCCAGTGAGCATAAAATTGAATGAGACGTTCTTGCTCAACGTGTCATGAATAATGCTCACACTTGTCGAGCCCTTTTCCTTTGTATCATACAATGAATTCCACAACGGCCTGTTCTGTGTACAAATATTATAGTTACACAAATCACACCTTTGGTAGTTTAACAGGTCCTGTGTCCTCTCAGGCTCTGAAAGGGGAATTCTCATGCTTAAGGAAAAGTGACAACATTTTAGACACATTGATTTTTCTGCCATAAATGATTTCCTAAACGGCTGTAAACGTCTAGTTTAACCACAAGCTTTTTTACATTGTATGTGTGAATCATGAAATTTTTGCGTCCGTCTCTCTGTTCCAGCTGGAATGCAGGCCTTTTATGAAGTCAATTCATGTGACAGTGAGTCCGGCTCCGCAGCGAAGGGCGGCGTTGAGAGGATTTACTACCTGGCAGCAGAGAAAGTCCTGTGGAACTACGCTCCCTCGGGAAAGGATGTGATCAACAACGTATCCCTGACTGAGGCCGAGAGGTGGGCAGAGAGCTTTTTCAGATTATGAGCAACATGCTGCTGCATCCAACCTCATCAGTAGTTATAGCAGAGAACATTATTCAGCCCAGAATAATTCAAAACTCTGTTTGTAGCAAACACACAGTGAGCGGGGCTGACATGGGTTCATAAAAGCTTTCTCCCGACTATGTAGGTTACCAGGGGTCCATTTATTTTGTTTTATTCTGTTAATCCTGCCTGAAAAGAAAAGTTGTCTCACCTGTCCAAAATGTTTAGTCCACGAAGCTCGACTTTACAATAGGCGACAGGTCTAACCTTAAAGGGACAGTTCACCCCCTGTAGTGCTATTTATCCATCTTGTTTTGGTGTGAGTTGCCGTGTTTTGAGGATATCAGCCGTAGACACGTCTGCCTTATCTCATCAAATGTAAAAAATATTCAAGGTGTTTTATAACCAGGCACAGTCCAACAGGCTAATATGTATCAAATGGACATGGGGGTGAACTAGGCTTGCCGAATCCTCGGGCACAGTTGCTTGTCTGTGTGTGCGGCCTCTGGACCAGGCTGGTCGTACGAGAGCTAGTCATTCCTGTGGCGAGGCAGTTCTGTGGTGTCTAGAGTAAACGGTGTGGAGAGTGATGCAGTGACTCACTTGTTATTGTGTCTTTGTTATTGTTCCCCCGACCTGGCACAGTAAAAACCACTCTGACTGGCCGGCTATCTTTCTCTCTTCTCTTATTCACTCCACACACACACACATAAACACACACACACACACACACACACACACACACACACAGAAACACACACACACACTTTGCTTATGTACATCATCTTCATCACGTCCCTTTCATAACTGCTCCCCACCCTTTCTTCTCACAGTGCACCGGAGATTTTTTTTGGCAAAGAAGGCGGACGTATCGGAGGTCGCTACGTGAAAGTGATATACAAAGAGTACACAGACAATACCTTCACCACTGCCAAACCACAGACGCCTGATTCCCAACACTTAGGACTCTTAGGTGAGGCCTGGCTCCTGATTTCTCATACTCTCTCTCTTTTGTGCCAGCACAATAGTGTCTTGTCCGTCCTCCAAGTTCTGTCAATACCCTTTGTGACGCTACACTGTTCTCCTGCATTCATCCAGGTCCGGTCCTGAGGGCAGAGGAAGGAGATACTCTGAGAGTCGTCTTCATGAATAGAGCCGATAGAAACTACAGCATCCAGCCCCATGGCCTCCACTACGACAAACGCTACCAGGGAACCGGCTACGCAGATGGTGAGGAAGCAGCCATCCTTTCTTGGATGTGATAGCTTTTGATTGTTAGAGTAGGACTAAACTTGGGTGATAAGAAGAGGAGGGGTGGGAAAAAAATGGCCACACACACGTGCAAAGTCACAGCAGGTCTGATCGTTCTAGTTCTTTGTGTGCGGCGCCGTAGGTGTTGACAAGCCGGGCTCTCACGTCGGCCCAGGAGAGAAATTCACCTACGTCTGGCAGGCGCTAGAGGGTCCGTCCTCGACTGATCCCCCCTGTATCCCCTACCTGTACTACTCTGCCACTGATCCTGCCATAGACACCAACGCTGGATTGGTGGGACCTCTGCTTGTGTGCAAGAAGGGAGCGCTGGGGAAGAACGGAACCCAGGTGCTGCTTTGTTATCCATTCACAGACATATAAAGGAAATTCACAGACTTGTGTCAACCACTTAATGTTTTTTTTTTCTCTTTCTAACACCTTCTCTACACGATTGTCAGGAATAATTTTGTCTTTGTGGTAGTTTTGCATCACTTTGTGGCACTTTTGTGTCTCTTTGTGGTAGTCTTGTGTCCGCTCTGAGTGTTTTTGTCTCCTTGTCTTTGTTTCCTTGTCTCTTTGTGGCAATTGTGTGTCTCTTTGTGCTACTCTGTATGTCCCTGTAGTAGTTTTGTGTCTGTTTATGGTAGTTTTGTGTCTCTGTGGTGGTTCTGTGTCTCTTCCTGGTAGCTTGTTTTTCCGTTGTGGTGCTTTTGTGTCTCTTTCTGGTCATTATGTGTCTCTTTGTAGTCACACTATTGACTTTCAACAGACACTATGTGCCCCGTAGGACCATTAATACACTCATACACATACACACACACCATACACACACACATTAGACATCCTCACTGTGACTGTTTGTGTGCTGTTTAACAGAAAGGTGTCGATAAGGAGCTCTTCCTTCTGTTTTCTGTCATGGATGAAAACATGAGCTGGTATTTGGAGGAGAATAAGAAGATGTTTGCCGGCAACGTACCACAACCTTCTGAGGAGGACTTCGAGGAGAGCAATAAAATGCACGGTAATCAGTGTGTGTTGGCATGTGTGCAGCACTGTCTCAGTGTTTTTCATTTTGATATCATTCAAATGAGACTGATGCTGAGCTCACATGCTGAATTTCTAGTTTCTCTTTTTTCTTTGCACTCGTGACTCTGTATCTCTCTTGAAATCCTCCCTTTGATTTTTCAGCTGTAAATGGACGTATGTATGGGAACCTTCCCGGACTGGACATGTGTGCCGGGGACAAGGTTACGTGGTACACCTTTGGGCTGGGCACAGAGGTGGACATCCACGGTGTTTATTTCGAGGGGAACACCTTCAAGAAGCAGAGCACAACGCGGGACACCATCAGCCTGTTCCCTCACACCACGACGACTGTCGCCATGCAGCCAAACACTCCTGGTTAGTCATTTTACACACACACACACACACACACACACACAGTGCTACCACACAAAAACCACATCCCTGTTCCTCAAACGGGTTGTCAGGGCCTTATCTGTGTTTCCAGTTTTGTTTGCAGATACTTTGCAACGTGCTGAGATAACCTTGTCTCCCCTTGAGTGTTTTCCTGTGACATGTCGAGTATTCTCAGGGGAAAACATCAATAACTACAACACAAACAGGAAATGTCAGAACTATCTTTATCTTATTGACAGTGTCCTGAGATCTAATCTCGTTCACCCCCTCCCAGCTAAAAGATACTCCCACAGTTAATTATGGCAGGGTTGCTATTTTGCAATTCTGGTTTACTTGATAGGGTTATGCTGTTGCGTGTCCTTGATTAGTTGCTGCATCGGTTAAACTAACATATGCAGTTTCTTAAGTGGGAAATGACAACAACAGATTTAGTCTATAATGGAGAAAGCATAAAGAAATGGTGCCGTACTTCGTTCTGATAAAAAGATAAGTCATATTGCCATTTTAAAGCAACACATCTGACATCAGCCACTTCAGTTAATAGAATTTATTTTATTTTTTTTTTTATTTGAATGACTTGTCCTGTCAAAACCACAAACACACATTGTACATGTGTCATCATCAAGATACTGTATGGTTATTTTATACAGAAAGTAAAAGTATGTAAAAAAAAAAACCTAAAGTCATGCTTTTATTGTCAGAGCGTGGTCAAGTTGGATCTATAAACATACGTGTTGGAGTTTGTTTTTAAGGCACGTGACCATGCCCTGACAATAAAGTTATTTTATGAGTTCAAACGAGAGTCAAGAGATGAACAAAGTTAAAGCGATAATCCGTGTTGAACCCCTCCAGACTTATTTTAAAAGATAGAATAAATATTCTGCTTCAAATGATAAGGATGGTGTTGATATATTTTTCAAACGAAAAGGAGTCTGCACAGTAAGTGAGCAAAGGACATTTTTGTGTGAAGGAGGCCTTCAAACTTACCTAGGTAGCGCAAAACAACCTCTAAACACACAGAACAGAGTAATGTTAGGATAACAGTCAGTCTACGTGTTTGAAGTGAACCCAATTTTGCAGCAGACTGCAAAAATAGAACTTTCTTGTTTCCTGGCCTACAGCAGGAAATACATGACAGTTGAGCATTTGCAGGTCAAAACATCTGTACCGTGCATTACGTTACATTCTTCTGGTGGATGTTTTTCGTATCAGCGAAGGTGCACTTTAAAGCCAACAGAAAAACAAGAACTAGCTGGCAACGGCTGACCCTCCCACCCTTTTTTTGTTATTCTGTCTGAACTGCTGTGTGTTTGAGCAAGAGAAGCCACACACACACATCCATTCACGTGTCCAAATTCTTGACCTCGTCTTCGCTCTCTTCACAGGCGTGTATGAGGTGAGCTGCAGGGTGACGGACCACTACTCGGCCGGCATGAGGCAGCAGTACAGAGTGAACCTCTGCCCGAAGAGCAAAGCGAAGCACACTCACCCGCAGCCGACGAAGACCGTGCAGTATTTCATCAGCGCGGAAGAAATCGTGTGGGACTACTCGCCTGACAGGAAGTGGGAGCTGGAGAAGCACCACGGCTCATTGGAAGACAGGTGTGTGTGTGTGTGTGTGTGTGTGAACTTAATTGCACGGTGACGTATTTCAGGGGTTGTAACCGGAGCCTGTGTTTAGTGGCGCGACTTATTACTGTTTTGTTAATGGAAGCAAATTGGCACGTGTCTCTCAGTCCAGGCAACATATTTTTGGAGAAGGGGCAAAACAGAATTGGCTCGCACTACAAGAAGGTGGTGTACAGAGAATACACCGATGAGTCCTTCAAGATTCAGAAGACACGGAAGCCCGACCAGCAGCACTTGGGAATTATCGGTAAGTTTAGCCGCTCTTTATGTTGCTTTGCTTTTTCTTTTTTTTTTTTTAAACCAAGAGAAGACTGAAGTTTTTTCTTGTCCTCTATAGGTCCAATAATCAAAGCCGAGGTTGGAGAGCAGATCGTGATCACGTTCAAGAACAAAGCCAGCCGGCCGTACTCCATCAGCGCACACGGGGTGAAGGCCAGCGGCGCACATGTTCACGTCCAACCTGGTGAGAATGATATCCGAAAAGATAAAGAAAACACACAGCTGCTGCTGCTGCTGGTGTTTTCAAACCACAGGCACCTTCTCAGAAGCAGTGGGACTGATGTTTGTTTGTTTTTTCATGTTCACTCGCCTCCAGGCCACATCCTTGAGCTGACGTGGGATGTTCCTGAAAGCTCCGGTCCGGGGGTCTCGGACCCCAACTGCATCTCTTACGCCTACTACTCCACCGTCGATTTCATTAAGGTACATACTCCCACAGTGACATGGGCCACGTGATTCAGTGTCGCTGTGATGAAATGTGTTAACTCGTGACATTTGTGTATGTTCAGGATCTGTACAGTGGTCTCTTGGGGCCGCTGGTGGTCTGCAGGCCCGGGACTCTGAAGGGGCCCGACAGACAGAGGGGCGACGTGGAGAAGGAGTTCGCTCTGCTCTTTATGGTCCACGATGAAAACCAGTCCTGGTACTTGGACGACAACATCAAAAAATACCTCGACGTCGACCCGAATACTTTTGAAATTACCGAAGACTTCGAGGAGAGTAACATGATGCACGGTAAGAGAGAAGACGAGAGGCGCAGAGGGGAAGACTGTCCCATCCATGAAAGCACTGGTTCCCGAACTGCGCACACACACACACACACAAACACACACACACCTTCATCTGCAATCTGTTTGCTCGGAAATGGTTGTTTGTAATTAATACAGAAGTGCGACTTCAGTTTGACATCTTACCGAAGAAACCTGAAGTAGAAACAGATTGCCTTTATAATGGAAGTATTAAAAGTTTCACTGAGCAACAGCGTTCAGTTCTTCCAATAGACTTTCTCAGGATTGCTTATATCCACAAGAATTGCTCCCTCGCTCCCCGATAACAAACAAAAACCTGAACATTTTCCACTGCAAGGAATTCGCCGTGCCGAGATATGCCCTCTTGCTATCTTCTTGTCTTTGTTTCGGTAGCTTGGTGTAGACCAAGTGTTTGCTTAAGTTTACCTGGAAGTCCTGTCACAAACTCGTCCATGGTTTGCTAGCGGTATAGAGCCATGGCTCCGTCATTTAGCCCTGTTTACAACTCTGGGCCCCCCTCTAGATTTATTTATCGATCCTCATGAGAAAAATTCAGTCACACCAACAGGAAAAGCATTTTTGGAAAAAAATATACAATGAAACTATTCTGATGCTTTAACTTTGTTGTTGGTGAAGGGAAACTCATCTTGAAAATACAGAGCAGGGCTGCAGCTAAGGATTATTTTCACTGTCAATTAATCGATGACTTGTTTGGTTTATAAAATGTCAGAAAATGGGGAGAATTGTAGATCAGAGCCCGACATGATGCCCACAACCCACAGATAATTAGTTAGATGTCATATTGGAGTAAAGAAACCCAAAAATATTTACATTTAAGAAGCTGGAATCAGAAACTAATATATAAGAAATATAAGACCAAACCCACCTGTGCACCAGGTCCGACAGTGAAAATAAGTAATAATAAATCCAATGTTCAAACATTAGTCAATCATGATGCAATTTGCCTGTGATAAACATTTCATGATACTTTTCTTTTGTTGTTATTTGCTGCGACACTTGTGTCTGCATGTCTGTGATTCTGTGTATGTGTGTGTGTGTGTGTTTTATGTGTGTGCTAACGTCACTGTGTCATTGTGCCTATTGAAGGGATCAATGGTAAGCTGTACGGCAACCTCCATGGACTGGAGATGACTCAGGGCCAGAAGGTGGACTGGTATCTCCTGGGAATGGGCAACGAGGTGGACATGCACACTGTTCACTTCCATGCGGAGACTTTTACCTACAAGGTGACATGGTGACATTCAGCACCGCAACCAAGCCTTACTATTGTTTTTCATAATGAAAACAGAACCAGGCAAATTACTCGTATGCTAATAATAGTAGTATTGTTACGATTATTTCTGATGGCGGATGTGGCTCCGTGCTCATGTAGGATGTGTTGCTTGGCCAGTTCTGTACTCAATGCTTATTTCCGTTTTTCTGTTCTCTGCTGCTGTACTGTTTGTGATGTTTGTGTGTGTGGGTTTGCCTGTGTGTGTCAGACGGACCGTGTGCACCGTGCAGACGTCTTTGACCTCTTCCCCGGGACTTTCCAGACCGTGGAGATGGTGGCAGGGATCCCCGGGACTTGGTTGCTTCACTGTCACGTGACCGACCACATCCATGCTGGCATGGAGACCACTTTCACCATTAAAGGTGAGGTGTCAGAGGGTGCATGCATGTGTATGTGTGCGAGCGTTTACATCCTCACTATGCACATGTGCATGAACATCTCATGGAGAAGAGTTATTCAACATCTCTTTTTTTTTTTTTTTGTCTTATTCATTTTGCAGAAACCTCCCCAATGGGTAAGATCCGTTTTCTTGACCAATTGTTGCACAAAGTATTGAAACACCTCACAACGCACAGCCTGGGTAGAAAACACTGTGTTTCAGCGCTGTGTTTAAAATATATGCGTCACTTTTTGCAGCTTATTATTGCACGTTAGTAAATCTAACCATAACAAAACAAATATTTTAAACATTTAAGTGTGACAACTGCGCTATTGTAGTGTAAAACTCACAAGTTCAAATCTAATACTGACAAAAAAATCATTATTATTAGCTGCACAGTTTAGATTGTAACATATTATTAGCGTACAACACAAGCATGTTTCAATAGTGTGCTATTAGAATTTCAAATTGCGTGTGAATGAAAAGAAGCCAGTCGTGGAACCTAGAACTAACGACAGAATACAATGCATCTATATTACTAATCCACCTGGTCTGTAGGATTCTAAGCTGTGACGTAAAACACAAGTTTTTTAAATAATACAAAACGTGCAGTGGTTCTTTAGTCTGGTCACGTTCGTAGCGCACCGGTCATTTGTCTTGTGTAGTTGAACACACGTCCGGACTTTCTCCGCCTGTGCTGTTATGTAACCGATGTGGAATGTTTGGCAGAATGTTATCTGTCTTGGCTTAGTTAGTATTGTCTAAAGGGGAAGAAATCTATTATTTGGGTCAGGCATTCCTCCAGAGCTGTGACGAGCTTAATAGAAGTAAATAGTGTAGCGTGTAAGATTTTTTTTATTTTTGTGACCTTCGAGACCAATATAGGTGAGGATCAGAGACTTTTTGAAGTGTCGCCAAACAGTGCCCAAAAGTAGTATTGCAGAAAAGATGCAAAACTTACTTTAGTGAAAGTGAAAGTCAATTATAGAGTTACAGTCGCCTCGATTTTCCCCTCCCAGCTGGGATATACAGTTATTAAAAGTGAATTCATCCTTTACCTGCTGCTGCCGTTAAAGTCATGAACTCATGAATGCATCACGTATGACTATTACTTGAGTAATAGTGTTAAAGGGGCTCTCTCTGTGGAACTCCTGTGTCGTGCTGGAAGCCGCCCGTTTACATCAGCAAACTCCATTTCAGAACTTAACGTCAGCTGCTGCTGCTCTCTGTTGGCGGAGCGGAGAGCGGCACTTAAGCGAGGCACTTGAGAACCTGCATGAAGTCACATCCTTTGGACTGTCGTGGAAAATCCAACCCAAGTCCTTCACAAAAAAAAAAAAAAATTCAAAGTCCAGCAGCATTAAACAACTTCCACAAATCATGTAAAGGCCTGTATGGACAAGTGGGAGAGACGTGGAAGGTCTCACGTCACGTCACAATCTGCTCTCATAGGGCCAATGATAAAGTGAATCATACATGTAAACAACTACAAATAGTCCATTTAGGGTATCAGATGTTGAATGTATGAGGTTTCAGAATTCATTTTCTATCAATAGATGTACTTGATTATCAAAGGGTATCAGGTAAAAGTAAATCATACACACATTTACATGTATGTACGGTATATTAGGGTTTGTATGGGGCCCCAGATGATCAGATCTTAGACTTATTTGTCTTAGAATAACCGTATTTTTATCATCATTTTTTATTTACAGAATTAGTGCTTGTTTTTTTTTTGTGTGTTTTTTTTTTCTTCAACTGACGATATAATGAATTACTTTCAAAAATGAGCTGCTCGGGCTCAGATGCAGCACGTAATCTGTAAAGCAACCAGTACCTGAAGTTATCAGAAAAGTGTAGTGGAGCAAAAAAGTTAAACGTTTGCCTTCCAAAACGTAGCGGAATGGAAGTTCATGTACTCGGTTACATTCCGCCACTGTATTTTTAGGAAATCCTGTAACACTGAATGCATCACTGAGCCAAATCAAAACACACACTGGTTGGGTTTCGACTCAGTTTGTGCACTAAAGACTGACGGATATTGCTCTAAACTCTTCATGTTAATCGTTTTGCCATTTTACTTCTCACGCCCTGCCGTCTCTCGCTTCCTCCCCTCCAGATGCAGCAGCAGCAGGAACTGAAGCCTCCACAAAGACGCTGCTGCTGTCACTGGCACTCTGTCTTGTGGCTGTGGGTGGACTGCACTAGATGAAGAAGGGACCCTTGACTGAGCTGAATGTGTGTGTGTGTGTGTTTGTGTGTGTGTGTGTGTGTGTGTGTGTGTGTGTGTGTGTATGCGTGTGTGTGTGTTTGTGTGTGTGTGTCACCACAACACTGCCCGTAAATGCACTTAATAAAAAAAAAACTAAAATCCAGGGACAAAATCACTGTTTTAAATTGCTGGAGGCTCTGTGTGTAAATAACGAGTCAGAACATACTAACGACTGTACAACCGTGTGTATAAAGTTCAAGATTTCATACTCAAAGAAGCATTTTTTGTGGGCGGGTTGTTTCTATGTTGCCGTTTTTACCGGCGTGTTGCACTGTGTTTGTTGTTTGTTTTTGGGTTGTTGTTTTTTTTGTTTTTTTTGCAGATTACTATTTCACCAAATATTTTATTCCAGTTATGAATGTGCAATAATAAAAGACCATTTTATCCAATTGTGTTCTGGGGTGTTTTGTGGCAGTGTGTCGTGTTGCTTTTTTGCCACCAGGGGGCGCTGACTCTTCTCGGAAAACTGAAAGTTGCCAAGAAAGCAGGGCTCCCTTTTTTCAACTATTGTCGATGCCTCTGTGACAATTAAACCCCAACTGTAACCTCACTCACTCGCATTCAACTCCCCCCACACACCACATGTAAAGGCTGAAATACCTCCCAGACTTCACACTTCGGTTCACCTGGCGGTGTCCTTCGTGACGTAAGGCAGCTGATCGGATCAATTAAAGGTTGTTTTTTTTTTGCTGATAAAGCTGCAGGAAATGAAAACACCACACCGGTGATTAATTGCATTATGTGTTGTAATGAGTCTGTAAACAGGCAGCGGCGGGATCAATTGATCAGTTAACAGCTGATATTCAAACAAGGCTGATTGGTTAATCTAGGATCGATAGATTAATTGTAGACGTTAGGTGGGGGGGTTCTTTTACAGGCCGCATTTGAATTTCAAACTAGTCGGGGTTTTTTTTGTTTTGTTTTGTTGTACCTTTAATCTGAGCTATTGATCACAGCAACAGCACAAATTACCACATCAGTGTCCATGCAGATGGTTCACTGTTGACCACTCAGTGATCGATCTGCATATAGATCAGCAGGTTTCAGCACAGAGCCGCGCACGGAAAGCAGACTTTGACTGTCAGCTTGCTGTTGATATACAACCATTATTCCTCCAAAGATATGGTCAAAATGAAAGATAAAAAAGAAGAAGTAATAATTGGGTTAGAGTTCCTGTTGCGTTATTTCGACGGACAAAGCAGTATCGATCACGCAAATAACAGCTGCTTTTCTTCTTCTTCTTTTTTTCTTTTTTTTTTATGTCTGCCCTCCTTCCCCCACCCCCACCCCCCGTCCACTCCAGCCTCATGGCCCGGTTTGGACACTGAACGCAACACGCGGTTAAACACCAGTAAACATTTTACGCAACAGCTGGAAAAACAACAGTGGGGGTCGCCTCTCCATCAATCCCCGCTATTGATCCGGACCAAAAAAAACAGCATCCTTTTATCTGAACAAGTCCATCATGTCCTCCACTAGACTTTGTTTGGCTTTTATTAATCCTTTCCTTCTCGCCCAGTTAAAGGCTTCCCACTTTGATAACATCAACCTAGTATTGTTATTCTCAGTGACAGAAAAAGGAAAATGTTTCTAAGTGTATTCTCTGTGGGCCAGTAAAACTGACTCCCCGATGTGCAAGCCCCCCCTGTGATTCAGATAAGACACATATGACAGCATGAGAGGTCTGCGTCCGATGTGCAGCCATCAGGCAGACTCTGGTCGACAGGGGGCGCCACGTGGGGCCCCTCCTGACCGTATATAAACCTGGCGCCCTCACAGACACCCGGTCACTCCACTGTTCCAGAGCACAACAGGAAGTTTGGAGCTGGACGTGCTGCTGCTTGGAGCCTGGAGAGGTGAGGAAGTCTGATTGCTCGTTTCTTTTATATTATATACTATATATATATATATTATATATATTATATATATATATATATATATATATATATATATATATATATATATATATATTATATATATATGTTATATATATATATACCTTAGATTTTTACTTTGTGTTGTTGAAAGAAAATGAATGAAGAAAGTGGGAAGGCATTTGTTTTTTCTTTTTAATTAAAATGAGAGAGCAGATAAACAGAAAGAAAACAGACTGTTTCTAATTATATGTTGGGTTTTTTTTCCCCCATGAGATGTTCAACTACGTTTTTCTCCTCCTGGTGGAGCAGATTGTGTGTGGGTGCACGTACAGTACTGTGTGTGTGTATGTGATTGTGTGTGTGTGAGAGAGGCTGGCTGTGGGGGCTGATTTGTTTATTGTCTGTCTGGCGGCATCCTTTATGGTTTTTTTGGATGCGCCGCAGTAATTGCAGAGGAAAGTTGCGCTTGGATGGGTCTGAGAGGACATTTGGGGGCTTTGCGGAGGGCGACAGACACAGGGGCCACCGAGGTGAGCTGTGAGGGAGCCCCATTTTTTTAAAAGATCCAGTTTGGACCGGTTCGCCCTCCCCGCCGAACAGCAGAAACTCTGTGATGCCTCCTCAGTTATTAGTTTCTATAATGTGATGTAAGAGCTTTGTCCCCTCAGCCGAGTGACGCAATGATCTCTGATCCAGCAGGGGGGTTAATAATTCGCCATCAGTTGTTAGTATTAGTTAGTTTAGCTATTCAGAGCAGCTGCTATTACTGTGCCTGTGTGTCTTATTAGGTGGAAAACTTAAACTGATAAGAAAAAGTTACAGAACATTGTGTGTTATCCAGATATCAGCTTCATTTTGCACCCAGTGCAGCCGGCTAGGTTGAAAGTTAACTGGTTTTTATCTTGTGATCTTATAAAAAAAAAAAACTGAACCTTCCTGTTTCAACTTTGCTGATAGGCTAACTGTAAAACCTCCCCCTTCCTCTTGTGGCTTTCTCTTCACAGATAAGTGATCAGTGATCCTTCATCCCGAGCGTCAGTCAGGGAGGCTCTGTCCAGCACCGCTCTCTTCTTCTCCCCTCTGCTCTCTCCGCTCTCCACACTTCTCTCCTCCGGTCCTGCATCGCTCATTTGGAACCATGCCTCCGACCCTGGCCTCAGCGTTCGCCAGGCGCTGGTGGATGGCGGTGACTGCCATCATCGAGAATCTGCTGTTCTCCGCCGTGCTGCTGGGATGGGGCTCGCTCCTCATCATGCTCAAGTCGGAGGGGTTCTACTCTTACCTCTGCAACGAGGAGGAGGGTGAGTAAACGACCGTTGTGTTTCAGCTCCTGCAGCTCGTGTGTTTTGAGACTTCTCCTGCCCTGGCGACGAGGGGGACAGCCAGTGCCCTTTCGCCTCTTCCATTCTCTGAGAAGAATTGCTTTTCTGTGAGCTGTTTTTTTTTTTTGACTTGGGAGATTAAACTTGATCACTTAAAGAGGGGAACAGTTGGCAAAGTTTTCCAGAGTTAAAGACTAAAGGTTTCCAGTGACTCCCAGCTGAATTGAGGGCATGGCAGCCAACCGAGTGACTGTTGGACTGTTGGTCCGGCTCAGCTGACCTTTTTGCAAGTTCCTCAGCTCCAGAAGTGGCGAAAAGTGCACACATTCTTTTACTTAGGAAGAAGTGCAGATAACTTCTGCAAAAAAAAGGACTCTGGTAAAAGTAGAAGCACTGACTCCATTTTTTTACTCAAGTAAAAAGTAAGAAAGTACAGGCTCTGAAATCCCAAAGACAATTAAACTTAAATGCATTTAAACTAAAGTAACAAAGCCTTTTTTGGGGGGAATGCGAGGAGTGGAGAGTACAGATGTTAGTGTCAGAATGTGGGGAGGGAAAGTGAAAGAAAAACAAATACTCAAATGCAGATACCTGAAAAATCGACTTGAGTACGCTAAATAAGTATCTTTTTACTTTGCCACTTCAAATCTGCTCAACTTTAAAGCCTCTTCTCTCTCTCTTTCTCCTCGTCCTCCATTTCGAACTAAAGTCAGGACAGTGCTTTGTGTGATTAAGTACAAAGGTGGAATTGATGCACACAATGACCTCAGTCAGGTAAGAGACTGAGCAGTGTGAGAGAGTGAATCCGGCCAGACTTATTCTTTGGACATTTAGGCATCCTGACTGCGGCGAGTCTTGCTAATCCTCTGCTGTTGGTTTCACTCAGGCAGCCTCTCCTTCAACAAGCAGCCACCATATCACCTTAGGAGTTTGCACAATTGATTTTGCAGGAGGACGTTTTTTTTTCCCCCAACTCCTCGTGTCTGGCGCCCGGCACCCGTCTTCTTAGTTTTATCTGACCGTCTGATCCTCAGCATCCCTAGAAACACACAATTCAACCACAAATCCATTTGCTCAAAATCTTATTCTAGTCCGGTTCACCAGCGTTTTACAGGACCCTTGAAGTGTTCCAGCTCCGGTGCTGACTCACCACTCGTGTAACGATCGAGCATCAACCCAGCTCTAGGTGACTTCCTGGAGCGCCGCCACCACAAGACGTCTTATCTCATTCTGGTGACATAAGAGGGAGAGGAATGGCAGGCAGCGGCCAGCTCAGCTCTTTCCAGGCGTGTGACATGCGATAGAGGGACGGAGAGGTCGGCGGTTTTATTGCTGGTAATATGGAAGTTCAAAGTCCACTGATAGAGGACACTTAGGCCGGGAGAGGAGACGAAGACTGATAGCAAAGTGATGAGCTGCAGAAATCCGACAGTAAAAACAAGATGGTGGTTGGAAAAAAAAGATGATGATGATGCAGTGGAGGTTTGGCCTTTGTGCGTGTGCAGCAGAAATACTGGAGGGGCGTTAAAGTTTGATATTTTATGGTTAGGTCAGCTGGGGACGAGTCACCGCTGGAGGGAAACCATATGGTTTAGCCCGACTCAAAATGTAGAACAAACCATACCTTGGAATTTATATTAGCTAATATCTCATTCATGGTGCATGTTATATGTTTAAACGTGCAATATGTGACAGTTGGCTACCTGTTAAACCCATTCTCACAACAAACGGAGGTCAGCGTATAGTAACCGCTAACCCAGCTCACCCAGCTGTAGCTGCCATTAGCTGGTAAGCTCAGTTAGCCATGCAGCTAGTGGTCCAGACTCAAAGGCACAAAGCTCTGGACTGGGACATGCCAGCGCTTGCGGGAGTTAACATGCTAAACATGCTTTGCAACACCTACATAGACGTCATAATGTCAAAACTGCCCCCCCCCCCCTCACCTTCTATCAAGAATCTTTGTTGAGCTTTGAATGTTTTCTGTCGAAAATCTTACATATTGCACCTTTAGAGGATTTATTTTTAGCGGCGGGTGAGTCAGTACGAACATCTTGCAGGATCCTGCCCGATCGAATCCGCAAACCAGCTGCTCCCTTTTGTTCTGCTGCTCGGCGTATGACGAAAAATTTTGGCACGTTGTCACGAAGCGCGTCACTGTGTTTCACACAGGGATGCCACACAGACTGCACACCCGCCTCCGGTGGTGTGAGCGAGTGCGGTCCCGAAAACATCAGCCTATGCACGGCCAATACGTCTCTCACTCTGGACTCTGCACTGTTCCTTCTCTCACATTATCTCCCGGCCAGTTCTTGTGATAGTGTGAAGTTTATTGCCAGCGCCGGCTTATCGTTTTCAACCCTGGCATTCCAATGTACTGATAAATGATTTTGATATTTCTGTCAAGTATTCCCCCACCCCCCTCCGGCCCTGCTCCTGATATGAGGCTCCTAGTTCTCACACGCCCGACTCTGCACGTGCTCAGTGCACATGTGGCCACAAGCGTGTCGATGTATCAGGATGGTGTGAATAAGCAGAACTGCCACGTTCAAATTTCGTCGTATGGCCTTACACGGCCATACGACTATTCACACATCTCAATGTTTATCGTTTCTTCAGGCAACAGTTCCAGTTACAACTTGTCCCAATCTGCCGCGCCACCGCCAACAGCTAATGAGTTCGCCGATTACTATGAAAGCGAGGGCGTCGTGGTTGGTCTGGGAGACGGAGTGGAGATGAGGCCCCTGGTCCCCATGGATGGGCCCCTGAGGATGAACGGCTGGCTGATTTGTAAAGAACAGGACGAGATGCTGAACCTGGCTTTCACAGTGGGCTCCTTTCTGCTCTCGGCCATCACGCTGCCGCTGGGGATTGTCATGGATAAATACGGGCCGCGCAAGCTACGACTGCTCGGCAGGTAAGGAAGGGAGAGGAGGGTTTGTCCAGACTGATCGTGACGACGTTGCTGGAAAGACTAGATGGGAATTTGTGATATAAAATGGCCAAGATGGACTGCAGCTTGAATCGTTTAAAAAGTTGTTTGACCTCGTCGTCTACTTTCAGCACGTGTTTTGGATTGTCCTGTCTGATGATTGCCTACGGAGCCTACCGACCAAATGGTGAGTCCGAGTGAAGAGTCCTCACGCTTTTTCTTTTTAACTGTATTTTGAAACAATGTTCAGCAGCGTGGCTGTTGCTAACATCTGTATTGTTTCCAGAACTCTCCGTCCTTATCTTCGTCGCCCTGACTTTCAACGGCTTCGGGGGCATGTGCATGACCTTCACCTCTCTCACAGTAAGTGTGTACTATGCAATCCACCTGCTTCAGAGCCTCTGCACCTGCTGCGTAGTGTTTTTTTTAATTTATTAATTTTATCTCTGTACGTGTTTGTCTCGCTGTCACCGCTCTCTTATAATAGCTTGCTGGCTCCCCGCCCGCCCCGCTCGTCTGGCAGTCTGTTTTGGGTTCTTTCTTTTTTTTCTTCTTTTTTTTTTGGCATATTACAGTGCACTCTATGTTCCTGCTGACAACCAGCCCGATCTTTGGGTAGCAGGAGGGAAGGAGGGGTGGTGGTTGAGGCAACAGTTCATTATCAGCTTTCACTGCATGTATTATTGAGCCTCAGCAAGAGCATCGCAGCGACTGTTGAGCTCTTGAAATTCATATTTGGACTTGAATGTACTCAAGCACAGCTAGCGGTGCAGCAAGGGAATAACAAAAGCAACGCATTAAGGTCCATTTTGTGATGGAAGCTAAAGGGGCGATATGTTACTATATTTGTGAGAAAAAATCTACGAAAATGATCAACAGAATATGAAGAAATAGCAGTTTTGACTTTATGATGTCTATATATTGTGTTGCAGAAGAAACTGTTAAAGTTAGCATGCTAACCAGCTATAGCTCAGTCCATAACTGCGCAGCTAACTGTGCTAATTTGCTAATGGCCACTAGAGTTAGCAGCAGTTAGTGGGTAATCTGGTGATTATACCGCCCCCTATTTGTTTGGAATATGAATTTGACCAGTGGCCAAGTCTTACGTATTGCCCCTTTAAAAGACTATTCAAACGGTGGACATCATTAAAGTAGCAATGTATTAAAATCGATGTCGAACCAGAGGTATCTTTTTTTTTCCATTCCTTGCGTGCATCTGTCTTGTTGCCAAATTACCCTGCATTCCGGGTTCGGTGCAACCCAAGACAAGTGTGACTGGTGTAAAGGCTTGCAAGCCAGAACCATTTCACCCCCCGAAACCAGAATGAGAATCCTTTTCAGCCGGACCTCTCTCAGGCATTCTTGAGAATCCCCCGTTTGAGCATAAGCGGAACCACAGAAAAACAACAGATGCTCCCCCCTCTCCGCCATTCCTTTGCATTCTTTCTCCGCCGTTCCTCATCCTTCCGTGCCTCCTTCCAGCGCCATCCGTTCAGCCTACTGCGACTCACACAGGAGTCCTGGGCCGTGCCATGGTGATGCCGTTCACTAGAGAGGGGCTCTGCCTCACTAAATCTCCCAATAAAATGCCCCGTTTTCTATACCACCACAAGCTGTTAATGTAAAGACCTCCATCTCGTCTCTGTGGTATTTGTTGCATCCAGCTGAATCTCTCATTAGTCGCTGCCACTGGCCTGAATGTCAGTGATGTAGTAAAACTGTAATTTATATCTTTGTTTGCTCTCTTTCTACAGACTCCATGTCCTGGAGGCCCTCCAGAGGCTGTGCATAAAACCATGTTTTCCCCCTTTTACCGCCTTTCACTCCATCTCCCTCACAAACCCGATGTGCTATACGTGAAAGCCTCAGCGTCAGGTTAATCATTAGACTCCGTACAGCTCCTTGGCTCCTTGGTCATGACTCCACCTCAGAATTACAGGCAATTATTCTCAGCTGAGGGCTGTTGGGTAATACTCCACAGGCTCCCTGCCAGTGTCAGCTGTCAAGTCACCTTTTCCCTTCAGGTTCACCCAGCAGCCGCTAATTTATCTGTGTCAAAATCTAAGGGGAACAGTTTTACAAGGTCCTACTGGTGATATTGCTGGGAGATATTGTAACTTGGGCGATCACACACACACACACACACACACACACACACACACACACACACCCCCTCTCCCCCAGCTTCCTCACTCTTATGTAATTGAATGTGCTTGTTGTTGTTCAGTCTCTTGAAAGCAGAACAGCTTGTGAATGCTTTTGTATCTGGATGTTTTGCCACCCACCGTCTCCCGTTGCGTGTCTGCTCTCGATCCTTAAACGGGAGTAGAGAAAAGAGGAAAAAAAATGTCACCTCACCTCAGCTGCCCCCCTCCAGCTGTATAGAAATTGCGTTTGTCCAGTGCGATCGGACAGCTGCGCGCGTTATGCGACGTTTTCGTACTGCTTCCCCCGTCACTTTGTTGTGTTTTTGTTTTCTCCGATGTTCTCTCTGCGCAGCCACGTCTGCTTGCTAATTGGTTTCCAACTGTCCACTCTGACCCCTGGTGTCAGTAGGCACCATCCTCACAGTGTCCTCAATCTGTCCCCGGCCTCGAGTTTAGAGCAGCTACACTGCAGCTGAGGCCGCCATTATCTTGGCAGTAGATGGCTTCACTCTTATACTTACATACACTGCGCGACATATGTAATTTCTCTTGCAAGTCTTCACAGCAACGACTTCATCGTAAGGTAGAATTAAGGCAGGATGTGATGATTTGATAATCTGAAAGCTGTATCTTTTTTTTCCTCTCTCTTTATCTTTAGCTCCCGAACATGTTTGGAGATCTCCGTTCCACCTTCATCGCCCTGATGATTGGCTCCTATGCTTCGTCCGCCGTCACTTTTCCTGGCGTCAAGGTAAAAAACACACCCAGCATACATCCACACACTATGCATTATGGCTGTCTCTGTATTTTGGTGAAAAACTCCATTCAGAAGCTGAACAACTTCAACATTTTCTACTGCTAAAGGTGCAGTATGTAAGGTTTGGCCAGCTACATAGAGCAGCAGATTCCGCCAGAGTGACAGCTAACCGTAGCTTCTGTTAAGCTAGTTAGCTCGGTTAGCTGTGCATCTCGCGGTCCGGGCTGGGAGCGTTGGTGTAAGAACCACTAGCACAAGAGGGCTAGCTGGTTAGCATGCCGACTGAGTAGATATCTCTACAACACAACACATATACACGATACATTCTGTTGAAAACGTAACTTAATTTGCAATTACTTTTAGCTCAAACTGCTTATTGCATATTCCTTTGAATAGATGATTTGGAGGATTTTTCAGGCTTGGCAGATGTATACACCCTTGATAGCATTCTGATTTCAGGTGTTTCTTGTCTCCTCTCTGTTTTTCGTTCTATGTTTTTCATTTTCACAGGTGATCTATGACCTTGGCATACCTTTCATCACTATTCTGGTGGTGTGGGCCGCCTGTGCCGCACTGGTCTTCCTGAACTGCCACTTCAACTGGCCGATGGAACCGTTCCCAGGACCAGAGGACATGGACTACACGTTAGTACCACAGATACATATAGCGGCACATGGAGACCACTGACAGCAGAAGTCCACGTTAACATTCAGTTACTCATTATTGCACCTTTCAGTTTTTTAAGAAATTTGTTGGATTCATAAAGCAATAGCAGTCTCTTGAGCAGTTAACATCACCCCTGAAATTTATGTAATAACTGCAAAAATGTGCAGTGTAATGCTGCCAGGTTAAAGTCTGCTTTCTTTTCATCCTTGGCGTTAATAAAAATCACCAGTTTTGACTTACTTGTTCAGCAAAAACGTTTCCACTAGACTGATTTGAGCATGACTTGCAGGATTACCGAGAAGCCTGATTCAACCCTTTTAGTGTTAATGGAAAATGCAACATTACCGTGTTTCCTGCACGTCATCATTTTCTACTTTTCTCCCTGCCACTGTCACTTAACTTTCCTCTGTTTCCTTAGTGTGAAGATTAAGTTCAGCTGGCTGGGCTTTGACCATAAAATCACCGGAAAGCAGTTCTACAGCCAGGTGACCACAGTGGGCCGCCGCCTCAGCCTGGGCAACAGCCTGAAGCAGAAGGAGCTGGCCACCAAGGACGGACACAAGCTCTGCCTCTCCACCATGGACCTGGAGATGGACTGCAAGCAACAGAAAGAGAGTAAGAAGGAGAAGTCAGGACGTCAGCGAAAGTTCATCCTCCCCCGTTTTTTTAATACATGTCATTAAAACTCTTCTCTCTTCTCCGCAGCCCAGTCATTCATGAAAACTATCACCAACCCGATCTTCCTGCTCAGTCTGGTGACCATGTCCATCACTCAGCTGCGCCTCTTGTTCTACATGGGGGCCATGAACAGCGTCCTGGAGTCGCTCACAGACGGGGATCTCAACACAGGTGTGTCTCTCTGCTTGCTGGTTTGAGTGTGTTTCTGTATCTACGTGTTGGTGAGAGAATGGAGATAAATATTGTGTCGATTTTTCGATTTATTTTTGAGATATGCAGATCTCATATATTAACCTTCTAGCTTTTATAAATCAAACAGTGTTATGACAGCATTTTCACTTGTTGAGGCTTATGTTTGAAATGAGTGTCATCTTCATATTGAAATATTTTATTTATTTAAAGGTGCACTACGCAGCTTTTTTTTCACAGGCCTATGAACAGACACAGCTCCTGATCCAAGAAATCACACTATGTCCCTGAAGCCATAAAGAGAATCTGCACCATTAGAGAATATAGGACTATATAGCCAATATTATTAGCAAAAAAGTTAAATAGTGCACCTTTAATAGTACTTACAATGTATTAATCAATATGTTAAATGACAAATTATCTCTATATAATCAAATATACCAATTATTATTATTTATCATTTTTCATATATTGTCAAAATATATAGTATATCAGTATATATTATCAATGTGTTACATTCATTACCTTATATTTTGTCTCATATCGTTAAAGCAATATATATTGTCAGATATATGTGTCTCCCTTCATAAATTAAATTGCGTTTTTTTTAAAAAAATCCATTATATTTTTCAGCATATGTCAATTTAAGATTGTTTGGTGTGATTGCTGACTCATGAGCAGCTGGACTTACTTGCTTTCACTCAACTTTTCAGTGGAGAAAATGGAAGTTGGTAAGACTAAAATCAAGTAGTTGTAGTCGTGTAGTAGATTATATAGGACACAAAAATTAGTACTTAACCTGTAGTCTTGTGTAGACTTGCCAGCACAATACTGCACACGATCCATTACCACCACTCCTTGCTGCCTTTTGTTATATGTAGTGCTGTTTTTCATTATTTGACCTTGACTGTTTGTCAGTAACCCAGTCCTTCAGCTTTAATCTGAAACCACCAGGTATCATTTTGTTGTACTCATTAACTAACTTTCGACCCTTGGCTCCTGCTCGTATGAGCTCTTTCACATGACACGCCTTTCTTTTACCCATTACTCCCCCCGGCCATAGATCCCCTCATAATGGCATCAAATTGACTTCTGAACAGCCGTTTCCCCTGTATCCACTGTTGTTCCACTCAATGTGGCTCTGCAGCTCAGGACTAATAATTAACCAAACCATCATAGTCATTGACCAGGTAGAAAAAAGGTCCTGAGCCCTCCATCTTATCATCATTTTATCCTTCCTGCTAACCTTTCCCCTCTCTTGTTTTTCCTTATTTTCTTATAATCATTGCACTTTTTTTTAAAAAAAAAACCTCCTTCTTATCTCTCTCTCAGTGAGCCTGTACTCCTCCATCTTCGGCGTGCTGCAGCTGCTTTGCCTGATGACGACACCCGTGATTGGTCAGATCATGGACTGGAAGCTGAAGGAATGTGATGATGGCGAGGAGGAAAAGGAGCCCTGCAGCAAGTGAGTCAAGTTTTGAGTTGTTCCTTCGACCGCCATAACCCCTTTTCTATTTATAAGCCCAGACGTGACTGGAGTGTTTATTTGCCAGGGCGATGAAGAAAAACCAAAGAAATGAACCCTTTGAGTTGTGGTATCAGTGACTGGTTATCTTATCGCTCCTTCTTCTGTTTGATTTTGATTACTAGGGAGCTCCAGAATAAGCCCAGAGACAAAACGATGCAGAAGGTGACTAATGCCTTGCGAGCATTCGTCCTCACCAACGTCCTTTTAGTGGGATTTGGGATCACCTGCTTGGTGCCCAACCTCCCTCTTCAGGTGAGTGGTTATCACTGTCTCTAAAAAGCTTCATTTTATTGTCTTACTGTTGGTCAAGTGTGTAGAAACCTTTTTTTTTCCAAATAAATTACAACATAGAGTTATCTTAGTGTTGCATAGACTAGATAGCCTACAATAAGATATCATTTGTTGAGTGGTTAGCTGAAGAGGTGCTAGTGAGATTTGGTTACCTTGGACAGAGCCAGGCTAGCCGTTTTCCCCTATCCTCAGACTTTATGCTATGCTAAGCTACATATAGCGTGCTGCAGGAATGAGTCCTTAAACCTGGAAAAATTAGTTCGCATTTTTGCCTTTAAGGTTCCCATGTCTTGAAGCCAGTGGGTTTTTTGTAATGGGATTTTGGTTGGATGACTTAAATAAAGTCTGCCATTTACAAGCTTCAGAGATTTTCAAGTTTTGTTTTATGCTAACAAGCTTGCTAGCAAGTAGCTAAATGAGAATACAGAGATTGTCGGGGATGTTACATGTGATTAAGCCAAACAGGGAAACTCTTCTACCACTGGAAAACTATTGTTACTGAAACGTTCCAACGTTTAGATTAATCAGTTCATAGTAATGTTTGTACGCCAGATTGTAGTATTGTAGTAATAAGCGTAGTTCGCTTATAGCCTAGCATTAGCGCTGAAGGTCAGGCTGGGAATGTCAAAGTCCAAACCTTCTAAAAAAAAGTAGTTTAATAGGCCTGGGCTGGACTATTTCTATGCAACAAAGAAAAACATTTCCAAAATTGTTGAACTCTTCCTTTAAGGCCCCCATAACTAATGAGTCTTGATTGCTTCTCATCTCATCTCCCCTCAGATTGTGTCCTTTGTGTTACACACTGTGGTGAGAGGCTTCATTCACTCTGCTGTTGGTGGCCTCTATGCTGCTGTGTAAGTTCTCACTGTGCTTTATGCTCTCTCTCTCACACACACACACACAAACACACACACACACACATACACACAACATCTTTATATACTGCATGTTGACGAGCCTTCCAACTGCGAAACTAAATGAAACCTTCTCCATCTCGCCAGGTATCCCTCCTCCCAGTTTGGCAGTCTAACAGGCATGCAGTCTCTGGTCAGCGCTGTGTTTTCTCTCCTGCAGCAGCCTCTGTTTATGGCCATGATGGGACCCCTGGGAGGAGATCCATTCTGGGTATGAATGCACACACACACTCACAAGCGCACACTCACATTATATTAATTAATTAATCAATTAATTATTAAGCCCTCTGGCATCATGGCTAACTCTGGTGTTGTACCACAGGTCAACATTGGACTCCTTGCTCTCAGCATGCTGGGATTCCTGCTGCCTCTGTACCTGATCTGCTACAGACGAACGCTCCACAGACAGCAACGAGAGAAGGAGGACAACGCTAAAATCTACATCAGGATCAACGGCTCAGACATCCCCGAGGCCTACGTCTAGAGGACCAGAAAGATGAACAGAGGATGAGGAATGATTTTATACTGGCATAAAAAAAGATAACTGGAATCTTAACTGTCTAGAGTATCACATTTAAACATACTGTGTAAATGTTATGGGTACACACACACACACACACACACACACACACGCACACACACACGCACGCACAAACAGACTGCCAGAATCCCACCAAGATAATCTGATGCTGCAGTTTTCTTGGGAGTCTACTGGACCGTCGCTGTGGAGGAAACTGAAAGGTGGAGTGGGAAAAGAAGAACAAGAGAGAGGAAAAGACTGTGAAAGGAAAGAGGCGTCAGCCCTCTGCATTCCCCCCAAAAATCCTCCGACTTCTCTTTGTATCCCCTCCCTCTCTCCAAGCGACGCATGAGCGCAGCTGCACGCCACACAAGACAGCATCAATATTCCCCATGTGAGTGGAAAAAAAAAGGGAAAAGGGATCTGGTTTGTTTCCACCTGTGAAAGAAGACCTCGCCATTATTTGGTGAATCAGTCCACTATTATAAATTGTGTTTTCTCTTTTTGTCTGATACATTGACTTTAAATCGTTCCTGATTGTAAATCCTATCACGTGGTGCTTCATATCTATTCATAAACTGGATTATGTGATAGATGGTGTAAGGTAAGTGCGGACTAAAATGGCATTAATGAGCGACAGGGAGGAGAGAAGAGCCCTACTGCTGATGTTTCTCGTGGAAGTTATGCTGTAGTTTTGGGAGTGTGTTCTGTGAGAGGGACATCAAACAAACCGGTGTGTTTCTTGTACGTTAGAGTATTTATTTTTGTTTCCTGCTTTCTTTAGTTTTCTTTTTAGCCTGTAACATGGGTGCCTTTTGAATACACCTGAGTAGATTTGGTAATCAGACAGCGTGTTCTATTGAATTTTTTGCATACCATTTTTTTTGGAGAAACGTAATATGCTCCGTTCATCACTCCCATCCAGATCCCTAAGCTTAAAGTCAGTATTTCATACCACTGTCATGAAGAGTTCAGCACTTTATACCAGTTTTTAAACCCTATACATTTCACACACATCAGCTCCTTTCAGCACTTCTCTCCCGATCCTTTTCTAGAGAAATAGTCCCTCTTTTAATTTTGAGCTCCTCCTGCCTTCTTACGTGTATTTATTTTTTATTTTACACTCATTTTTTTTTTTCCCTAACAAGTTTCATGATGTATTTTTTTAGTGTGCTGTGCAGGGCAACTACTGTCTTCTGTCATTGAAGCTAACGTACAGATGTTTCGTTGTGCAGGAATTCCTGTTTAAAAATGGAAGAATATGCGGGTGGGGTGGGGGTTAATAAAGATGAGTTGATCTCTTTAAACGTTCATGTTTTTTTCTTCATGAAAACGAAGAGAGATGGATTTACGAAGTTTGTTTTCGGCATTAAAAAAATCATTGAATCGAGATCATTATCATCTGATTAAACTTTCTTGTCCAAAATTACCTAGTGCGCCTTTCAAAAAAGTGATGCTATGTATGAGTATTAATAAAAATGTTAGTGACACTTTGCCTTATCTACAGTAGCACTACTGTAACCACTGCTGTTGTAGCACAATCAGTAAATCGGGTTGCACCTGGCTCCTATAATGATCTAATTAATTTAGATTCGAACATTTTAACAATGTCCCTTTGTTTTATTAGGCATCATTTCAAAATGTTGCAGTCGATGGAGTAGTTTGTCTGCAACCAACCAGCAGAGGTCAGTGTTTTGAAGGCCATCACACTGGATGAAGAAAACCAGAGTCAATTTTGATCCTTCAGGCCTAATTTTATTTATTTTTATTTTTTTCAATTCAACAGAAACTCTAAACATTTTAAGCCAAACCTGCACAAATGTAGTCACACTTTTCTGATGTGAGATTTGTCTTCCACTCTCACATTTCCGTATAACTGCACATTTTACACATGCAGTATGAGTTTGAATGTATCCAGAAAGTGCTCACAGGTAAAATTATAGTCTGCTCTAACAACAGTGTTTAAGACAATGGTGTCCCCTGACTCCATGTCCCACCGGAAACATGTTCAGAGGTGAGATTAAGAGTGTTTCTAGATGTTTTTTTTTTTTTTCCCCCACCAGATGTTCCAGGCACACTCTCACTACATGTTTGGTTTATACCAGGTCTGTCAGCGCTCGGCTCTGCCATCTGATACTGCACTCCAGCAGATGGTTATCACTTGACACCTCAGCCTCAGCCTCAGCCTCAGCCTCTGCCTCTCGTCACCTGAGAATAGATCTGAGGACGTCACTCACATCAGGGACAGTGGCTCCCGGAGCTGTGCTGGCCTGCTGCTGCTGTTTGTAGGCCGTCCGCCCCCCGTGGTGTGTTCAGGCACACAGTTCAAAGACACAACATGAGACCGCTGCCTTAAAAACTCACTGTAAAGCAAGTAGTGGGCCAGTCACCTCCTGTTCTGGTGAATGATCTGACCGAACACTTCTAAATTATGAACTGGAAGTACATACACCTGTGGATGCTTTTTAAAAAGCAGCTCTATTTTACGCCTCCTTTCGTTACGTTTATTGTCTACACAAATGTTTTTAAATAATTAATGATGAATTATTTGTGCATGTTAGTGCCAAATGCCTTTTTCTTTTTTACCAATGTGCCTCATTGATTCATGTGATCAGATGGAGAGCTTCACATAGTAATAATTTACAGGCAATCACTGTGAATGTCAAGTTATCTCTATGCTGCTATCCTGCCACTGTTAGATGATGTTAACTGGACTGACAGTGGATAGCTTATAACTGCACTTTGCATCTATAATCAACATGAGCTAGACGGACGGACATACAGACAGACAGACAGACAGACAGACAGACAGACAGACAGACAGACGGACAGAGTTGGAAGAAGTATTGAGATCCTTTACTCAAGTAAAATTACATATACCACACGTATTTAAAGTAAAAGGATGCAAAGTCCTCACATTTGAGATGTTTGAGCAATGACATGTTTTACATAAAAAACCTATTTAAAACAATTATCATAGTGACTTAGTAGTTTTCTGTTCACCGACTAGTCCTTTCAGATCTTATTTGTGAAGTAACTAATACCTAAATCTCTTCGATAAATGAATCTTAACAGTGTATCTCCCTCCCCTCCCTCGTTGTAAGGGAGTAGAAGTATAACGCGGTAAGTACGGGAACCTTGAATTTGTACCCAAATAAAGTGCTTGAGTAAATGTACTTTTAGACAGTGGTGGGAGAAGTAATCAGATCCTTTCCCACACTGTAAATGTAAGTTAAATCAGGAAGATATATCTAAAGTATTTTATGTAAAATTACCCCTTACATTTGAAAAGTTTATCATGATAGTTGCTTATTATTTTTCTGTAAATGGACTACGTGATTAATTGAGTATTTGTTTTAACTGTACTTAAATTCCTAGACAGACAGATAGATAGATAGATAGATAGATAGATAGATAGATAGATAGATAGATAGATAGATAGATAGATAGATAGATAGATAGATAGATAGATAGTCTTCCACAGTGCACACATTGCTATTCATTGCAGGAGGTGGTCTCTGTAGCCTGAAGCTCTCCTACAGATGACAAGACAGAGGAATGATAAGCGGATGTTGGCAGACGGATACAGATGCGCTATAAATACAGCAGCAGCGCGCCGTTACGTAATTCTAGATTCACACACACGCACACTCATCCCGCAATCTCCGGGACGTGGGGCTGGATTAGGGACCTGTGATGCCTTGTCATCACGTCACGCGTCAACACCATCCTATACAGACCCAGACCCGTGGGTGGAGGAGCAGAGTGCGCTCAGTGGACCTCCTAGGGGTCCTTGAGGGAAATACAGATCAACGATCCCTGGGTGGGTGTTTATGTGGATGGCCGCGCAAGCTTACCGGCCACGGCTTCATACCACAAGTGATCGATATTGGGGATAATGTGGAGCCACTGTAAAGATGAATACATGCCTTCATCAGCGGCAGACATGTGGTGGACAGGAAAGGGGTTTTGGATTTCTGGAGGCCGATAATCACATTAGATTCGGGGACTTTGTTTAAAGGGCTTAGAGAGCTGACGCACCGTGCGTCTGTGCCAGCGGTGGTGGTCCCCGTGTCATGCCCATATACACTCTGATGGTGAATAACCATGCTTCTACGTCACCCGGACAGCGATGACGCAGAGAGTGTAGCACACTCTCAAGAAAAATGGTTCAGAGGATCTCATTCAGCACAGAGAGTGCTTCACATTTGATGTATGTTAGGTGTTATGTCTGATTTTTTTTTTTTTGTCTGTTTAAAAAAATTATTATTATAATCCACTGTTGATCTGTTTTATATTCTAAGTTTCAGAACTCAAACTGGATCCGGTCTGGGATCATTTCTGTAACTACTCAGTATTTTGTGTTTCTAAACTTTAAGGTACACAAAAAAGTAATTAATGATTAAGTAATTAGTAATGAATGAGTATGTACTGGTAACTACTTAATATTTTTACCTTTACTTGAAGGTACACAAAAGACTAACTAATGGATAAGTAATTAGTAATTAATAAGCTACTCAATGGTGGCTGGTTCATGGTTAATTAGAGCCAACCGACAAAGCCAGAGGTCACAATGTTGATTGACAGATATTGATGAACTTATCATTACCTAAGGATTCATTAATATAGTTCATGAAGTAACACATCATTATCTACTATATAGTCCTATCGAACTTAAACTTTTGGTTCATTTATCGCTTTTTCATCTGGCGTTTTTTCAAGTGAAAGGGTCAGGGTGAGCTTTTCCCGAGTCAGACATTGTCTATGTCAGTTATACATAGATGTGGGCTATGTTGTACACTGTGGATATAGATTTCATACAAGATTCAAACAACAAGTATAAGAAGTATAAAATATAGAAAGTATTCAAATAAATATTGTACTGAAATATACAAAGATTTTAAAAAATAAATAAATAAATGCGTACATAAAACTATAAAGTAAGATGAATATTTTTCTCTATAAAAATGAGATATCTGATATTTGCTCTCTGGCTGATGAAGTCTAAATTGCACGGACCCCAGCAGCACAAACACCCCCCACCCCGCGCTGAGGTGAACCATCCCTTTCTGTGTGTAGTCTGCTCTGCAGGCCTCCTCGGTGCTCTGCGCGCAACAGCAACGCCGCGTCGCGGCCCCGATCAGGAAGTGAATTTGAAGAAAATAAGCGACTGTGGAGGTAGAATGACATAGAGGGGGAGAGGTGGGAGAGAAGCAAGCGGAGAAAGAAGAGACTATCGGAGGGAGGGATCGACCCTGTTTCTGGACCTTTGCATTGGAGCTGCTCCCCTGCTGGGATACAACCGCACCGCCAAAAAAAATGCTCATAAAGGAATTGTAAGTAGCCGTGTGTGCATGTGTGAGAGAGGTGGAGGCTGTGTGCGCGTTTATCCGGCTGCTTTTTTTTTTTTTCCCTTTGCAAGCGCTGACATTGTGGCCAGTCGCCCGAGAGTGGAATTACAAGAGTGCGGCCAGGGTGATGTCGACATCCCGCACCCGGCTCGTCTCCATGGCCGTCATCCGTTTTTATTTCACGCATAGCCTCACAACTCTCCATCAGCCCCTCGAGCATCCACCGAATAAATAGATCGATTCTATTAAAAGCGGCGGGTGTAGTTGCATCAGCAGCCGGCGCAGGCATGGCTGTGCCCTTCACGTTTTTTTTTTTTTTTTTTTTTTTGCATCAAGTGGAGTCGTGAGGCTTTCACTCACAGAGAGGGATGATAAAACGTCCTTTGCTCTGGTGCAAAAATGAAGGATGCTCGAGAGGAGCGGTGTCAGTGGTGGTGCTGAGGGAGAGATGGCTGGTGTAGCGGGCTAAGCCGTGCAGTGCCGTGCCGTGCCAGCGTCCATCCGTGCAAAGCCGCTGTGGCCATGTTATTGATGCGCGGTGAAGGTGAAACGACTGATGGGAGCATTCCGGCATTTACCTCTGGAGGAATGGAGACGAGGAGGTGGAGAGGGAGCCCGGAGGTGGAGAGGGATGAGATGAGGTGGGGGGTGGGAGCGGGCAGGTAGGGGGAAGATGGTTGGAAATAAAATGAGTTAAAAAAAATGCAGGCAAATGTCGAGGTTTTGACGCACCAGACATTTCTGAGAATGTGACAGCTGGGGCCGGAGGGACGGGATCGCATGCAAAGTAGGATCGTGCGTGCGAAAGAGGACGATTCGGGGATTTTTGGGTTTTTTTTTTTTTGACACGTTACTTCAACACGTCGCTTTTACAGCAGGCCTCAGTGTGCTGGGGGGATAAAGTGACTGAGGCCTGCTCACAGTCAGCTGGTGGTTTAGAATGAGGTCGACGGATGGTAGATGATATTGGGATGATATTGGCCTTGAAATTGAAAAAAAAAAAAAAAACATTAAGTCGCACATTAAGTCGTGGTGGTCCGCCTCGGACAGGAAGCTGCCTCCTTCAGGTTCGCGCTCTCAGCTGGTGTCAGTTGTGCACGAGACACGTTTAGCCTGAAGGAGCTCGTGACCCTCCTGGAAAAAAAAAAAAAAGAGTCACCAGTCTGGTTTCCTCCAGGATTCAAGGGTTACTGCTGGGGTGGCAAGAGGTATTAGAATGTCATGATAACACAATACAATCAGGAAATATCAATAGTATTGCACAGTTATTATTATTAAAGTAACAATAATAATTATTATCATTATTATCATCAGTTACAGTGACCCTTACAAGAATGAAAACATTTTGTCATATTTTCACAAAATATCATGCAGTGTTGTACGAAGTAACCAAAAATCTTCCTTCAATCGTAAACGTAAAGATGTTAAGTTGAAATGTGACCCTGGTAACAGTGAAAGTCACCAACACGAATTTGAGCAAAAACTCTCAGATGAGCTATCTGACAGTAAATGTACATAAGTATCAGAAGTTATTTGATTTGTTTATTCGTTTATTATCATTATTCTGATGGTCAGAGTCTTTTTTTTTCTTATTTGACTGCAGAATAACATTAAATACATGTAGAATATATGTTGTGTCGGCTCTGATGCAGCGTGTAACCTGCACAGTAACCAGAAACAAACTTTATCAAATAAATGTCGTGGATGTAAAAAGTACAATATTCGCCCTCAAAATAGTGCTAAAGTACAGTACTTGAGTCAATGTACTTAGTTACGCTCCATCACTCATATTATGTCCTGACAGACAAAAAACTTGATAGAAACCTGAAATTGGGATCTTTTGCGGTAGAATTCTGTAGATGAACACATGTTTACCGTACACCGTAAAATATGTACACTGTAAATTCAAAGTAAAAAACTGGCAGCAGGGTTATCTTACTGTTCATTTCACAGCCCTCCTACTGTAATCTTCTTTAAACACACCTTGGCGGCACACTGAATTCGAGGACATTGCTGTATTTTCTAGATTTTACAGCAAACAACTGGCTGCAGGGTTTGCGGTCTATCACTGCTTTTTCCACAGCTTGCCTACTGTATTGGTAATTTACAGCTTTTTCCTAGTTTAAAGGATGCATTATGTAATACTTTTCCACCTGTAGAATTGTCATACTCACAACAAAAAGGGGGGGGGGGCAGCATGTCACTGGAGTAACCACTAACTGCTGCTGTAAACTGTAGCTGCCATTAGCGGTTAGCCGGCAGCTAGCGTTCCAGACTTGGGAATATCTGAATACCCGAATACTTTTGACATAACATACATTGTGTAGCTTAAGTTAACTAAAATTCAGCAAAAACACTCAATGGAAGATAAGAGACTTATAGGATAAAGGTTCAGTTATGGACATTATTTTGAAAAGGCAGCTCCAAACTAGACAACAAATAGGTTTTTCCATTGCAGTTGGAAATTTACAACACAACAACATGGCACGTTAATATTCATTTTCATTCTATGGTATACCTCGAGCCAGGTGGACTGCTGCAACCGTGGTTACAGAACCGTTTCAGATGATTTTGTGCCATACAGTCCACGGAATTATTAGAATATTGTGTTCTGCCTTTTCTTCCGATGATTTCTATTGTCATTGTTATATAGAGCTACGCTGCTGTAATCCGGCAGCTTCAGCCTCAAAATAACAAAATCTGATCTTGAAAAATCTACATTGATCGGAGTCTGGCTATAAAAGGACCACGTTCATCGATGTTCATTACCGTCTTGATTTCTCCACCACATGCATTTAATCAATTAATGGCCCACCACAAAAAAAAAAAAAGCTTGGGATGAGAGTGATGGCATGGGCTAAAGATCTGAAGTGATTAGGGAGAGTCTGGGTCTCAGCAGTCTGCCTGGAAATTAATTAAATCGGTCACGATTAAATGCTGAACGCGGTTGTGCGCGCTGCCAACACACACAGACCGCCGACATGCACACGCATACATCCACCAACGGACCATTATGAGGGGTCAAGAGGCGGTGACTTGATCCATGTCTCCTGCTCTTTTTGACTCTGCGCTGCTCACCTGAACCACTGACCTAAATCACTCCTGGACCACTTTTCTTTTTTTTTTGCCACTTCCACGAGCTTTGGCAGGTGTGCGGCAATCCACAGGAGCCACTCTGCAAAACGCAGCGTGTGTGATGAAGAGAATGGGAGGGGAGGCGAGTGAAAGAGCTGGGAAGATAGGGCCGAGGTGAGGAGACTGAATGGATGTGTGTTGCAGGAGAGGAGAGGGGTGTTTGTTTTCTGAAGCAACAGAGAGACACCTGATCTTCCTGTCAAGACCTTTACACCAAGGAGATTTACAGAGAAGCAGAGAGGGAAAGAGAGAGAGAGAGGGAGAGAGAGAGTGCATTAAGGTGACTTTAATCCTTGTTCAACTAAATCCCAAATTCTACTAAGTATTAAAATTTGCTCTTTTGAACATTAACCCCATATTAAGCCACGCAAACGACTCATTTTGAGAGATTTACTCATCGAAAGAAGTGTGAAATCTATATTCTATCTCCCTGACTGACAAATAGCTGCGACACTTCATCGTATAGTAAATGAGAAGATAAACTGTAAGTTTTAAATTGTCGTTTGACATCAGAGACAGTGTTTTTCTTTTTTTCCACTGTCTCTGCCTTCCTTGCAGCATCTGGCCTCCCATCCACTGTCTGGCGGGGACTCAGACCCAGATTACACTCAGTGGCGAGTGGGATGCGGGATTATCTGAATTTAGGCATACATTGCACAGCCACAGAACAATCAACAAAGCCGCGTACTGTACATGAGCACAAGTGTCAGAGGAAGAGGAGGAAGTGCTGCGCATTTAAGCTCTTGCTTCCATCTGTATATGATATAAACAGGCTCTGAAATAGTGTGTGTGTGCATGTGTGTGTGTGTTTCTATACATGTTGTGGGCAGATCTGTAAAGTGTGCTGGAGCTGCAAAGTATCAAACCAAATATGTTCCAATTTCGAGTTCTCCGTCACCATCCCCACCATCTTTTCCATATATCAGATTCATCAAACTGTGATTATATTCCATGCCGTGCCCAGCTGTGCCTGATGTGTTATTTTCATTTTATTTCTTACTTCTTGCAATTCATAACAAGCCGCAATAAGGGATTTATTACATTACATTTCATTCTGTTACAGCTTATTGCATTAGATATTAGATTACAGTATCAGGGGGAACATTAGTGGCTTTTCAAACCAAAGCAGCAGTGCTGACTGTGGATCAACACATTAACCTCCTTTTTTGAGATATCTTAAAGGAGACATATTATGCTCTTTTTCGGGCTCATAATTTTATTTTTGGGTTAATACTGGAATATCTTTACACGCTCAAAAACTCATCACTCTCCTCATACTGTCCAGAGCTGCATCACTGAATTCCCTCTCCGTTTAAGCTCCTGTCTCTTTAAGGCCCCCTCCCCACCTCCTGAATACCCAGCCTGCTCTGATTGGTCGGCTCACACATGCCCGAACCAGCACCACTAACAACAACAGAGCGGCTGTGCAAGTTTAATTCTAATGTGCCAAACTAGCTGCTAGGCATAAATCGTGGAAATGTGTGATATGCTGACGCAGTGTGATGTCACAGAATAAAAGGCGGGACTACTGACGAGGCGTTCAGGAGTGATGTTTTTCTGTGGGTGTGAGGAGCTTCTATTGGTTAACTTTCGAGATCTTTACATGCATGAGAACTTGTATTAAACAATGAAAGAAAGAGAGAAAAAAGCTAAATATTTCCCCTAAAATTGAAACACTGATCATCATATCTCAATGGATAAACGTGTGGAGTAGATTTCTCAGTGAAATACTGTAGGCAAAGGCGAATGAATAGTGCTACAAAGCGTATTTGACCACAGAAAATCAGTACAGCTTGTTGACAGCCCTTATAATGGATAACAGAGTCACTTTTTTTATTTGCATTGTTTGTGTAGTTCAACATGCTAAAAACATGCCCTAAGCTGAGTGTTTTACCTCTATCTTTTATTTTTAGTTTCACTTGGCTGGCTGCCACCTTGTCAATGTGCACAAAAGCAAATTTGCTCTTGGCTCGCTCTGAAAGAGCGCGTTGGCACAGACGTCTTCATTTTGTCGGTGCGCGACTTGTGTGACCGTTTGTTATCCAGCTCCATTTTCCCAGCACTCTTTTGTTAACATGGAAAAAGTGTTTGACACAATGTTTGACACAAACTAAATACAGCAAAGGACAAAACAGCAGGAACACAAAATGCCATTTTCTACATGATTAACATCAATGTGAAGTGGTATTGTCCAAAAGAAATCCATTGTGACCATGTGCCTTTTCAACAACCAGATACGGTTCAGCCACTGTTGGCCACATGCGTGTTTAGTTTAGGACCGCAAGGAGGCGCTGGTGTTCACCTGACCTCCAGGAAAAGTGGAAGCAATTTATTGTAACTTTGAAAACAATTAAAAACTACTAAAAATGCACTAAGCAGAAACATCCACACAGATGGATAACACCAGAATCATGAGCATGAAGAGCAGCTGGGCAAACAGATTATTTTCACTGTTGATTGTTCTGTTGATTATTTTACCCGATTAATTTATTGCTTGTTTGGTCTACAAAATGTCAGAAAATGGCGACAGATGTCAATGAGTGCATCCAAATGCCCAGGAGGTTGCATGCTACTTTCTTGTTTTCTTCTCAACCATCTACTGTCATAGCGGAGTAAAGAAACCAGAAAATACTCACATTTAAGAAGCTGAAATAAGTGAATAACTTGGGCCATTTTTTTTCTTAAAATATGAGTCAAACCGATGAATCAGTTTTTCGAAATAGTTTGCGATTGATTTAATAGTTGACAACTGTAACGGTTTTGCATCTGGCAAGGCAGTTTTTGTAGTCTTAGAATGGAAACTTTTATTACCTTCACAGAGGAGGTTATGTTCCTTGGGATGGTTAGTCAGCAGGATCTCACAAAAAAACCACCCAACAGATTTCCACGAAACTTGGATAACTGATGGGCCTCGGCCCGGAATAGACCCCATTAACTTTTGGTGCCGATCCAGTTGATGGGACAGACCCAGGATTTTTAAATGACTTTGTTTAACATTGGGAGAAAGGGCGCTTTCAGAACATTTTTCGGGGGAAATAATGGAGGGGTTTTGATGAAAAGAATCAGGCATATTAAGGTGGCTGTTGTGTGTGAGTGAGTAAAATTTGATATGTATCCAAATTATGGAATTTACGTTTATGTTGGAATGAATAGTTTCCTTTTATGGTGGGCCTGAAAAGGGCTTACATTTTGCTATAATTAATAATAAGGGGAAAAAATTAGCTTTATTTGTATTAGCCCCCAATACAGAGATATGACTGGGTAGTGCTGCATTTTACAGATTGTTGTCTTGATTCTAGATAATTAAAACTTATTATGAAATCTTATTAGAAATGACCGTGTATCACCTCCTGTAGGAGCTGTTGGAAACCTTTTGAGAAGAACTGCTCAGCCTGAAAACCGTCTCTTTTCATCTTCTCTATGAATATATTATTCATTCTCTCCTGGTGACTCAGTGTTACAGTGTCAAAGTGAAATATGTGAATTTCATACTTAACAGGCTGTTAATTGTTTCATTTTGGAATGCATGGTCAATTTTGTAATCCTACAATTATTGCTAATAAAGAGGTAGTGTGCCATGGCAAAATAATTCCAAAAAACATTGAAGGTCGTCTACTCTTTATTGTGGAAAAAAGGTACAATTCCTCGACAGCTTATACGGTATATAGACTGTGTTCGAGCTTAATGAAGTCCGTTCATGTAGCTCATATAGTTCCTCATTCTAAACCCCCTTTGGTGAGCGTCCTCCGAGACAGCATCACAGAGCTCGGTTTTGTCGTTCACAGGATTACTCCAGGCTAATGGAGTTCACAGATAAAGGTTATTTATTACCAAATTATAGCAGGATGAATGTCATATTATCATCTAAACTGTCGCAGGCTTAAACAACAATCACACCACAGACAGTCTGAGAGTCGAGGTGATTAAAACGATCCAAAATAAACTGTTTGGTTTTCTTTCGCTCGTGCTTGGTGAGAATGGAAGCCTGTTGTTGAATCCTACGTTAAGCCCAGTGGCATTTAGGTGTAGGCTAATACACAAACTGATCCAACATGCAGGAGGAGAAACATTTTTGGTTTGATTGTTACTTTAAGATTAAAAAAAAAAAAAAAAACTAACTTCCCTCTTTTTTTCTTCTCTCCTAGTCGAGTGATTCTTCCTATCTCTGTGGAGGAGGTAAGTTTCATTTCAATATTTGTCAGTTTGTGTGTGTGCGTGTGTGTGTGTGTGTCTGTCTGTGTGTGTGTGTGTGTGTGTGTGTGTGTGTGTGTGTGTCTGTGTGTGTGTGCGTGTGTGTGTGTGTGTGTGTGTGTGTGTGTGTGTGTGTGTGTGTGTGTGTGTGTGTGTGTGTGTGCGTGTGTGTGTTAGCTAAAATGGCTCAAGGCTCAGCTTTTGTTATCTGATTCTTTGGCTCACTGTATTCGGAAGAGTGAAGCACGAGCGCCTTCCCTCACTGAGGCTGCTCTTTTTGGGGGGTGACCTCTGGTCTCTTAATGTGTTTGTACTAAGTTCTAACACACACACACACACACACACACACACACACACAGGACTGTAATCACACACTCGCTGTATGCATAGAAATACATACACAGCGGCAACCACCAAGTCATGATAAAACTTGTTATCTCTATGGACTGTGAATGAATGCGGCCTTTCACCGCCCTCGTCCTCTTCTTCTCTCTGCGTCCCTCCGTCCCATGCTATCCTCATTTCCATTGCAGTTTGCTGCTCTATTCAGGCCTGCATCGTAAATGAGACACCTGAAACTACTTCCATGACTCCGACTCATGAACCCCTCCCTCCCTCATATTTATGCATTATTTGTACTGACATGGGAGTAATCTGGTTTTGGGGGAGACATTTGACTTATAGATAAATATTTGATGACGACTGCAGACAACAAGCACCTAATCTGCTCTTACACACTTATGAACAGTTTCATCTGTGAGCGTAAAGCAGCATGCAAAGCCCCAAAGACGTGATAACCGGTTTTACGGATGAGATTAGAGCGACATATCCTCTTTATATTTCCCATACATACTCATATTTTTGTCACACATAGAAAGGGAGAATATATGGAAAATCTTTTTAATAATTTTCAGAGGTTTAAAACCGGACTGAATCTAGTTTTTCATCAACATCTCTGTTGTGTCTGGCATGAATGAAAATATCGTCTGACTGCTCAAATCTGTGCTTATTGTAAGTCAAAGCCAGAGGATGGAGCAACTTACCGCCCTGTTTTCCTTCCCTTGCATAACCTCTGGTTTATGGACAGTGGTGGAAAACAACGAAGTACATTTACTCAAGTACTGCGCTGCCGTACAATTTTGAGCTACTTTTTTTAAAGTAAACTTGAGTATTTGGATTCTATTTTATGGTTTTTATATTGGACTTTTTACACTACATTTATCTGACAGCTGTACTCATTAGTTACTATGCAGATTTTGATTAGTAATAGAGTACAAAATGTAACTTGCTATGATGTTGGCTATCATTATCAATTAAGCAACTCTGCATCAGCTACATCTTAACCAGCTGCAGCATTAAGAGAGCATGCACATTAATCTATAATTATGATCTAATTATATATAGTAGGCCATTTTGCATAATTAATATTTTTTCTTTTGGTACTTTTAAATATTTTTGATGCTTTTAGTATTATATGGAATTGTACTTGTTATCAGAGTATTTATACACTGTTACGCTGCTATTTTTACTTAAGGAAACAGTTCACCAAACATAAATATTCAGTCAATACCTACACGCCCTCATGTTGATGGCATGTCGGGTGTAGTTTCGTGGTCCACGCAACATTTCTGAAGATTCCCAGCAAAACAGCATCACAGATTTCTCCTAAACAACTGAAGCAGATGGGGACTTGTATTTAAAATGTAAATAAATAACTGGAAAAAAAAAGAAAAAAAACAAGGCCCCATTCAGCTTTTTTGCGATAATCCAAGTCTCCAGAAGCCCCCAGATCCTAAACTGATTTGAAAAGATGTTATTTACACCTGAAGCCTAAATCTTCACTGTAGCTGCTAAGCTAAGAACATTAGCACGCACCTTCGCAACTTCAGACGAAGTGGGTGCACAAGCTCGTCCACATGTCTAGGGTGTAAATGACGTCCTGTCAAATCAATTTCAAACCTCTGGGCTTCCAGAAACTTGGATTATACCACCCAAGCTTCATGGAGCCATTTAACGTTTTCTTTGTGTACTTTTAAAACAAGTCATCTTCAGTTGTTTAGGAGAATGCTATGTGCTGAAACACTGAAGCCCCAGAAACGTTTTTTTGGACTACAAAACTTCACCTGATTTTCCATCACCATGATGGCCTGAATTTCATTTTCGGGTCAATTTATCCTTTAAGTTAAAAATCTAAGTACTTCCTCCTCCACAGCTGATGGAGGCTTTAAATCTACAATAACGTGTTGCTTCTCATTCACAGTGCATGTTTGTAGCCTTTATCCTCATCACTTCTCTAAACGAAGCAGCAGTCACAGTCAGCACGCTCTGTCACAATTAGACACTGGAAAAATTCTAAAAGAAAATTGTTTGACCAAAGTATGACCCACAGAGCCTGAATACAGTTGAGTAATGTCCCCTGTCTCTGGAACTACATGTCAGTGAATCACATCCCTCCGGACCTTTGTCTCCTCTGTCTGCCTGTCCACATCCTGACTCTCTGAAACAGTGATCTTCAGTCCTTCAGGACCGTGAACGATTAAGTCCATCACTGATTTGAGTTGATTCCCATTCTTTCAATTCTTTCATTTCTTTGCCCACAATTCAGTTTGATCAAGTTAGACCTTTTTTCAAAAACCACATCAGTTGTAGCTTCACCGGGGACGGGGATAGATTAATCTCTTGAACAGAGGACTTGTTTTGTTGGATGAGACCGTTCCAGCTATTGAAACCCCTGGAGTATTGTGTGAATCGAGTTTCCTGTCTGTGAACCTCTTTCCATGAGTCGATCTGAGCTCAAAAGTGTTTGTTTTTTTTTGTGAGAGAAGGAAGTTCTGGTATAACCGGACGTGGCCTCATCCCGCAAGCCAAGGTTGAATTATATTTGTCCAACACTGTTACCCAGGAGGCCTTGTTGTTCCTGCATCCCATTTGTTTAGTTGGCAGTTGGGGGAAGAGTCTCTTTAAACCTGTTTGGCATGAGTTATCTGTGTCTTTGTTGCTGTGAAAGAGCAACCTATTATATGCAAGGGAAAGGTCTAGAGGTTCTGGATAGAAGGGGCTGAAAAGTGACTGTTCTGTTCACTGATGCTATGTTTTGGTCACCTTCTCAACACCCAAAGCAAATGACTGACACTGAACATAGTGAGGAGCTGCCATCAACTAAAGGATGTATGGGCAGTAGTTAAAGCCTAACCACCCAGTCTCCCTGCGAGTATATCTGGGATTTGGCCTCAATTCACTCCCCCGGTTGATTTCACAGTTACAGCTATAATGATGTATGAATTATCTGAAATTACTACCAAAGTCTAATCACTTCTTTGCTTTCCTGAGGGCTCTAAGTGGTCAGAGAAAAATCGGCTCCTAGAGCTTGGAAATTTACTGCAGATGGTCAAATTAAATAACAGGAGAAAACGTTCTTGATGGAGGAAAATCAACGCTTAACATTAAAAAAGACTTGGAAAAATTAAAAAAGAAGATGTTTTTGGTTGCTGTAATGGCAAAAAATAACAATCTACAGTTAGATTTGCAGCTGAAATGATGGCACATAGAGCATTACATGTACATATAGGAGAGGATTTTTATTTGTTTTGTTTCCTTTTAAGGAGAAAAAGTTCACAGGAGCCTTGATCAAGCAGTTACATTCCTGGAGCCTTTACCGATTTATGAACCAAAGGGGAAGTTTGGCCTATATTTAGATAAAATCTGAAGACTGTCAATATAGATGTTTAATAAAACTATTCAAATTATATTACAATTTCAAATGAAACATGCAAAATAAGGCAAAATCTATTTTGTCAGACTGTACTCATTCACGCACAATGTCAAAATGAATGGACAGATTTCAGACACACCGATGAAAAATGTACACTATTGTTTTTAATAGTTAAAAAAAAAATTCAGACTTAAGTATTTCTAAGACTTTATTTAGTTGGCAAATATTTTTTCCTCAGTTCAATTTCTATTTCTTCTTCATCACGATGCTGTGCTTATGCTCCGCTGAGGTTTAGGCACAAAGTCCACTTGGTAAGAGTTAGAAAAACATCATGGTTTGGCTTAAACCAGACTAGTGCCTGTACTGGTCGCCACAAAAAGTGACTGGAAATCAAAAAGGTTAACTGCTAGCAATATATCCTGGTGACTGGGCTGCAAAGACATACAATGATAATAATCAACTGGACTTGTCCCCAAAAACGAGGTTTTTGGGGATCTGCCACAGGGACATTGTAGTCCCATTTAAATGGTTAAAAATGGCTTTCAAATATCTGTCCACTGCAGGGGACGGCATGCATACAAAGAGAGAAAATGTATAGCTATTATGGTCTTTGATGGTAGACACTTCAGCAATCCTAAGCAATGATGTTACATTTTTTTTCTGGAATCCCTTATTTGTTTAAACATTCAATCAATTAATTGTAGAAGGTCAAGATAAACCAATTTCATCACAAACATCAGAATTGACTGTCCACATGTAATTTAATCCACAACACCATTTCAAATATAGTTTGTTTGTACTTTTGTGCAATAACTGAATTTTTCTGGAAACCATCAAAAAACACATATAGGTAGATTTTGTATAGACTTATATACAGTTTTGTCATGTTTAAATTGACCCGTTTGTATTTAATGTCTTTTTACACTGTCCTATATGTTCTTTTATGCTGTGCTCATCTTTAAGCATTATTGTGCTCCAATATACAGCATGTACAGTATTTATATATAAAGTGTCTTTTTTTTCGTGTCAAATCGTCTCTCCTGGGTTTTCTTGAGGTTCACAAGAGGAGAGTATTTAATCACCATTTGACTCTGTCATGAGACATTCTGTCAAGTTGTGCATTATAAAGAAATAAAACACAAGGACCATTCTAACAAAGGTTGTTTATCCTCAGCAGGATGAGGGACTTCTCAATGACAAATCCGCTCTGGTTCATAGATTTACGTTTCTTCTCTGTAAAGATGAAATTTACCACGGGGTTATGTGTGCGTAACCTTCCCATGGTTTCATTTAACCGAGTGCTGTCTTACTCACGCATAAATAATAACTGTAATCTCTCCAGTCTCGTAATTCTGACCGTATCCACTTGTTCCATCTTTGTGATGTTGTAAGTGTGTCTCGCTCTGGTCCAGCTTTGTGCAGAGGTTATATGGTGGATTAGAGGTGATTAAGAAATGAAAGGAGCCATTGTCCTCGCAATGCACGAGATGGAAGAGTGAGAGGACGAGAGGGTTGAAATGAAAAAAAAAAAAATAGCGTGCACTTTGTGTAACCCTGGAAACAAACAGTGTGGGTTCAGAAGAAGAAGTAAATCTACCATTTAAGACTGAAATTGATGAGCTCCTTGTTTTTCTCCCATCATGCACTCCTTCTCCCTCGGTTCAACCTGTTCTTTTTTCCCTCTTTTTTTCCAGTACCAGGTTGGCCAGCTGTACTCTGTGGCTGAGGCCAGTAAGAATGAGACGGGTGGAGGCGAAGGAGTGGAGGTGCTTAAAAATGAGCCGTACGAGAAAGAAGGAGAGAAGGGACAGTACACACACAAAATCTACCATTTGCAGAGGTAAGCAGTCGTGCGTTCGCTGAGGACGACTATTTCCTTCATTTCTCCCTCCGGGCCACATCTCTTGGCTCTTGTCCATTACTTTATGTTCCTCCTTCAGTCTGTTATCGCACCACTTGAAAGTCTTCTTCCTCCTTCCTCAAACTACCACTGCTTTTCAAGGAATAGTTTTGGGAAATAAGACAATTTGCTTGGTTAACAGAAGTTAAATGAAAAGGCTGAGACCACTCTCGCTTGTGGTCAGCCAGGCTAGCTTAACTTAGCATAAAGACTTGAAGCAGCGGGTGAACCTGACTCTGTCCTAAGTTTTGACTTCAGACTAATGTTGCTTTACAGACACATTAGAGTTCGAAAAATGGATGACCTTTCAATAAAAAAAGGCCGCTTGAAGTCAGTATTCCTTTTTGTAAGCTCAGAGCAAATTCATCTACCAGTTATTCGACATCACACAACAATGTCAGCACCCATGGGGGTAAAATTTATATGTAGACGACGCCAGAATTTACATTCGGCTTGTGAATGAAATATTTAGATACATTTTCCATATTAAAAGTGCAGTAAAATATAAAATGCATAATGGCAGCTGTTATCTCAAGTGTCGTTTTTTTGTCAACATTTGCCCTTTTACTCGTGGAACACCTGGGAGGGCAAAAGTTTCAACTTGGAAACTCTGGCCTCCGACTTTGACTGACAACGCAGCACTAGCCCTGTCAGGCTCTGTGGGACTGTTGCCTGCTTTGAGCTAAATGCTAACGTGAGCATGAAAACACGCTCGCAATGGCTGCGCTAACACGCTGATGCTAGGCATGTACAATGTTTACCACATTCACCATGCGGGTTTAGCATGATGTTTCTCCCCCTTGCTTCCAGGCTTTATGTTGGGCGAAGCTAAGCTTATCATCTGCTGGCTCGGGCTTCATATTTATCTTACTGACATGTGAGTGATATTGTGCTTCTCATTAGAAAAAAAAAATGGACATTTCCCAAATTGCCATCTTTCCCTTCAGCATGTGACTGCACCATTGTACACATTCATTGTGTATTTACAGGCTTTAAGTACAGGTCTTGGTATAAAGCCTTCTGTGGCCCAAGATGTAATCTGATAAACTGCCTATAGTGATGTCACTCAGTGGCTAAGGTGCACTGTAGGTAATGAAGGTAGGTCACTGGTAAAACGGTCAAAGGTCAAATTTGAAAGAATTTAAGGACATTTGAACAAAAATCAATCTTTATTGTATCGTACATCATCATCAGGTTAAACTTACCGTTGTCTGTTCCTTCCTCCCTCCTCCATCATGAAGTAAAGTGCCGTCATTCGTCAGAATGTTGGCTCCGGCTTCAGCTCTCAACATCCACGAGAAGGCCTGGAACGCATACCCATACTGTCGCACAGGTAACACACACACACACACTCGCACACGCACATAAACCTTCAATTAGCCTTCAATTCAATCATTACTTATGATTAGTGATATGTTTTATTCCTTATTTTCATACTACGGCACCTATTGAATATGAAACGTTCACCGTAACTTGCTTTTGCCACAACTGACTCAATGAGCTTTACAGTGGTACACCAGAAAATGAGAACGCTCATTACCACTGATGGCATTTAAGTTTTATTGATCTTTTTTTGCTTTTGTTTTTAAAGCAAGGTCTAGTACATAGCCCGCAGGAGGTTCAGTCGACAGTAAAATGAAAACAGGAATTTTTTACGATGCCTGAAATCTAAACAGGCACTCCATCGATCCATACAAAGAGGTCCCAGGAGGAAGTCCCGTCTTCCTAACTACCTTTTAATCTACTGAGCACAGACAATTTATGTCACTGCATTTACCCAACCTTTTAAAATCCTGCAGTATTAGCTATTTTTTAACGCTTTAAACTCTGGAGGCTGCAATCATACCCACCATACTCACTGAAATCGCACATTAACCCTGGATTTCTGTAACTGTTGTGACCATTGTCCATTTTAAAGGACCTCTTTGCCAGCTGGAGGAAATAGTGATGCTAAAAATAATCTTCACTTTGGTCCTTAAAATGTGTAAATAGGATTGACTCAAATGACATCGAGGTCACATAGATGCTGAACTGTCAAAGAGATTGTCATTCTCTGGTACCTGTCTGTCTCCTCCTCTGTCTCTGCCTCTGTCTCTCTTTCATTTCTCTCCCTCTGTCTGTCTCTGGCTCTCTGTCACCTTGAAGGAGTCGCTGAATAATTAACTGTATGTCCAGTGAGAAGAGCCATGCAATCACTCGAGCCTTTCAGCCTGAGATCACACACACAGACACACACACACTGCGAGCTGCCTGACAGCCATCTGTCTTACCAGCACACGGGACGTTCACAGGCACAAACCTGAACACACACACACACACACACACACACACACACACACACACACACACACACACACACACACACACACACACACACACACACATATTTCTACGTCCCCTCGACCTCTGTACAATGTCCAACGCTGTAAATGCTTTTTACATTTTTCATATGTTGCTCAACTGTGTTATTTTTTTTTTCTTTCTCTCTGGTTGCTCCTGTGCTTTCTTACATCTCGCTGCTGGCGCCGCAGTTATCACTGTAAGTATCTTTTTCTTTTTCTCTCTTTCTGCCTACACATTTCATATACGTTGACACAAAGGACATATTGATGCCCATTGAGGGAGCAAATTAGCCTGTAAGTTGAGAGAGAAATTTGATCTTTTGCAGCGACACAGCAGCAGCGGCAGGCATAGTCGGACACTATTACTTTATGTGGTTGTGTTGGTCTGTGTGTGTTTGTATGAGAGCGGGGTGTTGTTCTACGTTTTTGACTCAGTTACAGATCGTTCTGTGGACTCGCTGTTTTAGACTCCCATGGCTACTTCTCTTTTCTCTCTGCAGAACGAGTATATGAAAGACAACTTCTTGATCAAGATCGAGACATGGCACAAACCTGACATTGGACATCTCGAAAATGTAATTTAAGTTTGTAATGATCCGTTTGTCATGTTTTTGGGATGACTTTTTGGGATAATGTTCCAATATATAAATGAATATGATTATGAAAAGAAAAACTTTGAAAATGCAAATCTATAAACCCATGAATAATTTATCTTGTTGTTCACTTGCGTCATATTATGGGCTTTTTTTCACGTGATCAGTATCAATCTGTGCGCTATGGTTCTCTTTCAGGTACACGGTTTGGATCCAGAAACCTGGAAGAAGGTGGATGTAGTCTATATTGATATTGCGGATAGAACCCAAGTGGAGCCGAAGGTGAATATGCGCAGCTTGAGATCCGTGTTTTATCTACGTCGTCCTCGTCACCTCATCCGTGTTTTGTTCACTCTGGGTTTTCTCGTCTCTCACCAGGACTACAAGCCAGAGGAGGATCCCTGCAGGTACAAGTCGGTGAAGACAGGACGAGGCCCTCTCGGACCCGACTGGAAGGTGCAGTGTTTTGTTGGCGATGTGTTAGTCGGTTGAGACACATTTGAAGCCAGTGAAATACATGATAAACAGAGACCTCCAACCATATTACTGTTTACTATTAGTATTAGTGTTGATGATGATAAAAAGTGCTGGTACTTGGTAAAAAAAGGAAAAAAACATGATGTAACCAGGGCGACAGCTACTTTTGAGGACACTGAAGTCGTGTTTTTCAAGGAATTTGTGGGTTTTGGCAACCTGGTGTCCAGCCACCCACTAACAGGTGGTGGATATTCTAGTGTTTATTTTCAGCTCAATATATTTAAATTTGACTATTTTAAACCATCAAACAGCTAAATGATAAGATAAATGAAGGATTTATGCACAGCCAATGTAGAAAAGTTAAATTTACAAGGCGATAAATAGAAAACTTTTGTGAATCAGGGTTTCAACAGGATATTTTAAAGATTCTTTTAAGATCAGTATGAATGAAATCTGAGACCTATTTGTTAAGATTTTAATGATGACCTGATGTCTGAAGTCTGAAATCCAAAATGCAAACAACAAAGGGCATGCAAAGGAAAGTCCAATGAAAAAGATTAAAGTTGTATACTGTATATATATTCAAATATATATTGAAGCAACACCAGAAGCCAGAAAGAACAAAGCAGGAGCAAAGAGGACAAAAAAAGATGACAAAAACAGGCACAGGAGACGCAGACACCAACAACGAGTGAGGGGAAACCACAGGCTTAAATACACAAGACTGATTGGCTTATGGATCACAGCTGTAGTCAGAATAAGGGCAGTAAAAAGACAAAGACAGGAAGTTTTAACACAACACACAGATATAATCTACAAAATAAAATAGGAAACAACTAACCAGAATCCCAAACAGTGACACTATTTCACATCCATACTGGAGCAATTTAAGGTCAAAGGAAACCTGCAAACTAAATCAGTTAATTCAACTGCTAATGACAACTGTGCAGCCCACAGAACACCTAGCTATTGTGTCGTGGGCCGCACAGTTTGCATTAGTGGTTTTTGGTTCCATGTGTGGTTTTACAACAAACCTTGTCGAGATCGTATTCAAACACTTTTAGGCCTAACATTTAGAAGAAACCCCCAGGATATACAAAATAAACTTGTTGTAATAGATGTCAGAATGTGTTAGGCGGTTGGGGGGAACTCTCTTATCTATTTATACAAGTGTGGCTATGACCCTGAATGTAACCGATTAAAAGTAAAATATGAATGGAAACTCTTGACTCTTTTGATGTTTTATAGCCCAGCGATCTTTGTTAACAATTCAGTATTCCCTGTGTCTTGCAGAAGGAGCTCCCTAACAAGAAAGACTGCCCACACATGTGTGCCTACAAACTGGTCACTGTCAAATTCAAGTGGTGGGGTCTGCAAAATAAAGTGGAGAACTTCATTCAGAAGGTTTGTGTACAGTTCGTACAGCAGTGCATACCAATTTGTCCCATTATGAGCAATGTGACATCACAGGTCAAGGTCAGATCATTGGCGGCAAACATGATGTCGCTCTTACAGGGAAATGTGTGTGTTGTTTCCCTTCCTGGACTATACTTCAGTTGTTTGTGTGTTAAGGACTTTTGCACCGCAATGTCTCACGCACTGTTCATGAACACAGTACATACACTGTCTGACATTTTGCTAGCTTGAGGTAATAGTGGAAAAGTACCGCTCACTGTAATGCTGCAGGCTGCACCAGCCTCTAGTGGACAAACAGGGTAAAGCAGGACTGAACGAGACAAAATCAAACTTTTTTTTTAATCATTTTGCTCTTACTTGAGACTCCTAATGATTTCTCTTCGTCCTCCTTTGTTGCTTCACAGCAAGAGAAGCGTTTGTTCACTAATTTCCACCGTCAGCTCTTCTGCTGGATCGACAAGTGGATTGATTTGAACATGGAAGACATTCGTCGCATGGAGGAGGAGACGCGCAAGGAGCTAGATGAGGTAAGCGACAAGACAGGAGGAGGACAGAGCCAGAGAGATTAATGACAAACTGGTAATCTCTAAATCAGGGAACATATTAGTAAGATAAAGTAATTCAATTGCGGTCTCGTATTGATGTTGATTTGATTGTCTTGCGTGTGTCACGCAGATGAGAGTGAAGGACCCAGTGAAAGGGATGGTGGCTCTAGAGGACTGAGGTTGTGTTGGACTGTGAATGCTGCTGCTCATCAGGTGAGAGGGAGTCAAATGTCTCACGTGACCTTTCATTGCACCTTATTTCATCAACAAAAGTTACTGCAAGAGACTAAATTATCTTGTTTTCTTCAAGCAACCATCTTGAAGACAATGTTTGTTCAATAGATTATCAGTTTCTTTACTTGGCTGACTTACTTGTGGCACACAGAGTAAATAGAACAGATCTGTCTGAACAATCCAATGGGTTAACATGGGCACCAAAGGAAGCAAGCAGCACTCTGAAGCACTTCCAGGTGCTTCTGCCTCAGTGGCGTGATATGGAGAGGGCAGAGGTACACAGGAAAAAGTCACTGACTCGATTGAGAAGCGTGCCAGTTAATAACCCTTTATGAATCTCTCGCTCTCTTTCAGACCAGAATACCCAGACACCAGCGGATTCACATCCCCCCTCTATTCCAACCGACACAACACCTGACCGGCCGGTCCAAACCCTACAGCCCCCCCCCCCCCTCCTGTAGCCCCCACCCGCCCCGGTACAGTCTGGTTTTCAGGGACCTGGACCCAGTTTTCAGCTGATCTCCTCCACCACATCCCACCTCCCTCGACCCCCATCTATTTTCTCTTTGTTTTTCCATTCAGTGTCCCCATCTTATTAACTGCTCTGAGGCCTCCAGTAGCAACACTATAGATCTCGTCAGTCAGTCCTCTCAGTCTCTAAACTTACGGAGAATAGTCTAATTTACTGTATCTCTGCGATTTTAGGGTTTATTTCTATTTAAGATATCCCAATGGTGTGTAAATACAGTATACCGTATAACGGGGAGCTGAATAATTGTATTGAAATATACAGTATATATAAATATATATATAAATATATATAAACAGGGTTTTTAAAATGATTTTGTCTGTAAGTTTGTCTGTGGATGTTTATTTTTGTTCCAGACCAAGCTGTTTCTGCTCAGTGTTGAGTTTTTTTTTTGTTTTGTTTTGTTTTTTTCGATTTGTCATCGTGCTTCTTTCTCTCCATTTGTGTCACGCTTTCTGCAGTGTTTTCCTTTTTTTGTCGTTCAAATGAATTTTGCAAAATCTACAAAACTGCAGCTGTAAAGGTCGGGATTGTGCCGAGAGTGTGCTGTATGATGTCTCTGCCGTACTCCTGACCTGCCAGACAGGAAATTTTTTCCCCCCTAGTATTCCCCATCTTTAGTATGTCGAGGCATCCTCTGGCTTTTTTCTGCTGCTTTGTGAGTTTGTGTGTGCGCGCTTCTGTTTGTGTGTGTGTACTGTAAATGTGTGTGTGTTTCTGTTTGTGTACAGTTTCCTGCCATTTTTTTTCTCTCTCGCCCAATCATTTCTATCTCCTCAATTTCATCAGACTGTTCAAACAGAAAATGCAGTAGTTGAAGATCAAGTCTGAATTTAAACATACAGTAATGCACATACATGCACACACATACATACAGACAGATAGTGTATAAGGATAGAAGTAATGTATCAATCAGTGAAGGGGAAATGCACAGCAGACCAGCCATAAATGAGCCTCTTTTTATCTTCATGTCTGACAGTCTTCCTGTCGACAGGCTTCATACGCTTTTTAACTGCAATACTTGTTATCGTGGCGGCGATTTTACCCATTAGCGGTCGTGCGGCTCTTTTGGCTTCCTGTAGATAGATGAATGGTTCTTTGAAAAGCAAAACGTACTGCTTCAATTCTTGCCCTGTCACCCATCCTGTCACCTCCAGTGGATAAATGGTCTTATCCAGCGATAGCAATAACTACCATGACACGTTGGTCTCTCCCGTATCATCGCAAAAAATTCAATCTACTGTTTGTTTCCGGTCTTGGAAAACAGTTTTTTAGCATAGAGGAGCCCCGAGCTGAGAGTCGAGGATGGTTAAGTTGTTGATTAGTTATTTATTAAATGCTGGTTTTAATTTGTGTTCGTCTTTGGATCCGATTCCGAAGCCTGTTGTTTGTTATAGTGTGGTTTTTTGGTGTATGCATGAGTGTACATGAGTGAAGTACAGTGGCGTGTCTTTGGAGAGATCTGATACTGGCTGGGTAAAAAGACAGGAGGAAGTAATATAGCTGGAGGAGCGATAACAGCAGGAGCCTGCCCTCTTCCTCTCGTTGACGTCTGTTTGGCCTCCTCTGTCGTCACTCGGTTACTTTTACCATCCTCTTTTCCATCCTTTGTTTACTTTTCCCTCCGCATCTTTTAACCGTGTGGACACTTTAAAGAGCAAGCAACAGATAAAGTCCAAAGGCAATTAATACATTTTAATCATAAAAAAAAGAGTCAATGCTAAAGAAAACTGCCACCAGAACAATCAGACCTTCTGTCTAAGCACTTTAAGTGCAGGGGTTTGATTTATTTGAGGTCCATATCTACTTTTTTGAAAAGAGGATGTGAGCAGCCGTTTTGCTCGATCTCTATTAAAGGTGCAATATGTAAGAACTGTTGCTGTCATTGGCTAGTTAGCTCAGTTAGCCATGCAGCTAACAGTCTGGACAGGGAGCGGGACGGGCTGGGGCTAATTTCAGTAGATATATGTGCAACGTGATACATCAGCGTCAATCAGCATTCTGTCGATGATTCTCAAATGTTTTAAACTTAAATTCTTACATACCACACCTTTGAGTTAATATTAATCAGTGTCTGAAAAATTTTTAAATCACCAACTCAATCAAATATGAGCACTTACACCTTTTTACTTAAAAATGTAACAATGTATGTACATAATTGATCTGATTAGAGCATTACAATGCACACTTGCATGGAATGTCTGTTAAACAGTACGTAGATCAATTCCACTTAAGGGCTTCCCATTGGCAAGTCCAGCTTTGAAGAAGAAGTCTTTATTGGCCCAGTGTATAAGCATTTTGTAACTGATTTTACTTGTTTTACATTTTATAGGTCAGACCGTTGTAGCGCGCAGCAGAGCGACATGACAGAGCGGAACATACTATAATCCAGCCAAACTGCCAGAATAAATGTTGGTAGTGTACGTTTCTGCAAATCACAGACGTGTCGAAGCCTTACATTTCTTTATGTTGCAAATTTATTTTTCTTAAGATTCAAGTTCAGCTTTAGATGTGCAGTGCTTATGCTCTGGTTAAGTTGAGGCACGAGAACCCTCTGGCTAGCGCCAGGAGAAGATCGCGTTTCGGCTAACCTGGTTCTGTTGTCACAAACACGGCTGTAAAATGTCAGAAACATTGAGTGGTTACAGTCATGACCAGTGCTCTCTGGCTTGGCAGCTGTAACTCAAATCCATCCACCTTCTGACATGAACGTCAGCTCACACACATGTGAACGTGATATGACATATTGTAGAGATGCTGATGCGATACATATGACGCGTAAGAAATGTGAGTGCATCAGTGATTTGCAGAAACGTAAAGAGGGAACTTTTCATTTTTGTCGTGGTTGACCAGAAGCCTGAGTTGCTTACAGAATTAGGGTGGATTTTTTTATTTTTATTTTTTCCATTTTTAGAGTGCAGCATTGACGTCAGCCCGGGCCTGCTGAACTGCAATGAGTCACATATCACCGTTTTGTCGTCAGCTCGGCAAAACGCAGATGTTTTGCAGCATATTTTTCAGCAGCTGGTGTTCAAATGACAGAGAACTTAACTTGAAGGATCACATGAAGGGATAATGCCATTAGACTGTACATATATGTGTTACAGCTCAAGCCCAAGCACAGTAGGCAATAAATCCAAATTTCTTTTATTGGCCATAAAAACATTAACAACTGCTCAGGGCAATATTGGCAACTGTTCAAGCGTAATACTTTAGATTTGCTTTGAAAAAAACCTTCTTTGTAACAACTAAAACATTTTTTTTCACGTCTGTGTATATATTTACGTTGGTTTTTCTGTTGCCTCCTCTTTAAAGAGAACACTAACCCCTTCTTTGGACGTCCAGCCCCTTCCATCTCTCTCTCTCTCTCTCTCTCTCTCTCTCTCTCTGTCCATCGAGCATCTCACTCACTGTCTGTGATGGGGCTACCAACTGAATCATGGAGATTTGTGGATGTACTGTATGTATTGACTCTGTAAATAGTAAATAAAGTAATGTAGATGAACACATATATATAGATCGGACTGTCCTGCCAAACCTGCAGCAGCACACCCTCGATCCTCTCGCGTTCCATCTAGAGCTAAACACTCAGCGCCCGGACGGACCCACAGCGGCCGAGTCGCTCTCACAGACGTATTAAGAGTTACAGTTGCTGAAATTTAGTGCTGATAAGATATTTTTGAGGATTATTGTCAGCTGTAGATATATATTTAAAAAAAAAAAAGAGTTGCTGTGTGGTTTGTAGTCGGAGGCAAGAAAAAAATATTAAAAAGCAGCAAAAAGCCCCATCCCACTTATCTCCTCTCCTCACGTTCCTCCCTCACAGGGACCACCACCTCTCATTGGCAGGACAGTGTATAGATATATATTTTTGTTCTGAGTGTTGTTGTACCTCTGTCGTCAGTCTCCGAACTACACTCTCACCGGACAAAAAAAAAAAAAAAAAAAAATGGAACAAATAACGGCAGCTTGGGTCAGTTCATTGATCCACATAATGAGCTGATGGTGTCAGCCTCGGTGCGAGTTCGATTTTGCCCTCCCCGTGGTTTAGCGACGGGGATCGAGGGGGAAATTATTCTACATTTAAGGAGCCGCTTCGACCGGGTACCAGAAAGGGTTGAAGTTTATAGCTACACAGACAATAAAAAAAAAAGACAAAAGAGAAAACAAAAACAAACAAAAACAAACAAAAAAAACGCAAAGACAATTAGATGTGGATACTGACAGTAGGCCCATTTTGACGATACCATACGAACTTGTGAGAGAACAGAGACAATCTCATAGATATCCGTTGTTTGATTCCTCGATTTGTAATCAGAATATGAAACCAAATGATTCCACAAAACCCCAAACTGTTTTTAAATCTCTCTCTCTTTCTCTGTCTCTCTCTTACTCTCTCTCTCTCTGTCTCTCACTCCTGTTAACTTGTCTCCTGTTTTTCTTTCTTTTATTGTGAATTTGTGCCTTTTTGTCATCTTATCTTCCAATAACACTACTGTACATTGGAGACGTAAAGAAATGAATAAAAAGAAGCAAAGCAACTGTAAATATGCCTCCATGTCGTCGTTTGTTTTTTTTCACTGTAATGTGTGTGTGTGCTGTGAGACGCGAGCGATGATCATGGCGGCGGAGATACTCAGTTTGCTTTGCCGGGGAGCGTCAGGAGGCCAGAGGACAACTGATAAACCAACTTTAACAACATTTATCAGGCTAAATGAACAAAACATTAAAAGGCGTTTCAATTATTTTTTATGAAATTCTTTACCGTTCTAATTAACTGACTTAATTGACTTATTAACTATATCAACATTGTACAAGGATTGAGGCCAGGCCTGTTTGACAAATGAATCACATTACATTACACTGGAAAGTGTTTACACATTTTAACATAACCCACCACTCAAAGACTGTAATGATCCCTGAACATTAAACATTAACTGCTCCTGACAAGGACAGAATGAATAATACGTGCAAATCGCTTCAAGTGTGAAATACATATTTATGGGATCAGAATTGCTCTCTTTTACCCATCTTTTAATTTAATTTTTTTTTTTTAACTAAATGGTCTACAAACAGACTAAAATTTTCAGTGTGAATCAGTTTATTTTCAATGTGAATAAGACAATGGTCAGCGGGCCAACCAGCATCATGTATTGGGCCAGATTTGACCTGTGACCCATAAGTTCAGTATCACTGTCAGCTTCAGGGGTTTCATAATTAAACAGACACATATTTGACACATATTATCCACATATCTGTAAAGTTAGTAATATGGCAAATTTACCTGAGGATTAAGGAATATTGGAAAACCCGACATACTGCACCACTTGACAGGTTATGGAAAATAATTGTGCTATATTAGACAATAATGTTACTGTTTTCACTTTTGGATTCATCTGAGCGTGCTATTGAGCCTCGCAAATGGTTGAAAAACCTTCTGAAAAGGTGTTGATGATTAATCTATGTACATGAAAGCCTATTTACAAAGTGACTGGACACAAATTGAATAGAGAGGAAAGATGGATTACCACAATAATCAGGCCATCCGAACAATGCATTTACAGGGTTTAGGTTAATACCGTGACAGCCTCTATGTGTAGAATCTGTCCTTGGCGCCCCCCGTGTTAAGTGTCAAAAACGACATTTTGGCAGACAGCAGCAGACACACACACTGTAGGCAGGGCTGAATTAATCAGGTTTAGATGGCAAAGATTACTTTAAATCCTGATTATGGAGCGGACGAGGGGCCAGTGCAGAGCTGCTACACATTTTGTGAGATGTTGATGAGACTCTACATGATCATGTGGTGGGAGTCTGAGAGGAGGACATCTGTTAAACTGCAAACCTTTATGGAGTTTATTCATCCTATTTCTGTCTTTTGTTTATTTCTAATGGTTAGGCACTCAAGAATAAAAGGGAATCCTGTTTTAATAATGTTTTCAATTTTGTGCCCAACCTTCATAGAAATATGGTAAAAATTAATAAATAAATAAATAAAAACTTGGGAGGTGGTAATTCCCCCTTTTCACTTACATGGCAAGTTAATGACTTTGTAGTAACCCAACAATACCAAAGTAAGAAAATAATTGCTATTTAAAGGAATAGTTAAACATTGTGGGAAATATGCTTATTTGCATTCTTGTAGAGAGCTGGATGAGAGGATTGATACCACGCTGATGTCTGTACTTTCAATAGAGAGCCAACAGTAAGCTTAGCTTAACATAAAGACCAGAAACAGCAGGAAACAGCTTGCCTGACTTTTCCAGGGGTCACAAAAATCTCACAATAAGCATGTCAATGAACATTATGTTCGGTCCACACTAAAACTGAAGTGCAAAAACAACCATTTTTGCATGTTCAGGTTATATATGGGGATGGTTTCATGGCCTGATACAATGACGTCCTTTCTGTGTAGATTAAACAAATTAGCTATCACATGCTCAAGGACCCTTAGAGATGCCGGCCAGTGGACTTAGTTCCTGCCGGACAAAGCAGGGCAGGTTTTCCCCACCATGTTTAAAGCACTGATGCTAAACTAAGCTAACTGTTTCCTGCCTGCTTCATACTTGAAGGACATATATGCAAGTACAGATACAGAGATGAGGCACTTGAGGATGTATGTTAAGCAACGACATTCGGACTGTCAGCATTAAACAGCTCGTATAGCCTACCGAGAGAGACGCGGAGGCCTCGTTTTTCACACCACGTTAATGTCAAATGTGGCCAACAAAAAAGTGTTAAATACATATACATTTCCACAAATTCTACATGGAGCCTCCTGAAAAGCCTTTTTGAGATTCGAATAATAGTTTGTACTTTCATCATAAGTGCTTATCATGTGAAAAAAAAAACCTACACATTCCATACGGTTAGGAAAGTAAAGGATTATTTCAGAACATACAAAGACGGCTTTAGAGCAACAAATACCTCGCGTCATGGTGACATTCAATAAACAGACATGTCCATTCATGATTAGATAATACTTTCTCACCGGGTTGTTAACCAACCTGGGATAATAGCTTGATCCGATGTTATGCTTTAAGTCCAGAGCAGGTTGTGAGTGGGACCTTGTACCCAGAGCAGCTGAGCAGAAGGTGAGGGAACCAAAAAAGAGCGGTCAAACGACGGGACACACTGTAGGAAAGCAGATCCAGTCTCTCGACTCCCCTTTGGAGAGCTTCGTCATCTGTGCACAGGGGGTTTGCAGCTTTTTCCAGACTCCACGACATAGAGACAAAGACAAAGGTACTGTACTGAGTGGATGATCGGGCTTTTAACAGAAGATACAATTTAGTCCTCAAGAGGGACAAACCTGATTCATTAGAGTGAAAATGTCTGAAATTGAGAGAATTATGTTGTTCTTGTTGATGCAGACCAATCCATGTCACACAAGTTTTAGTATTTTAGTTATAGTAGCAGTTATGATATTATTAACCTTTTTTTTAAGTTACAGGACACTGTGGAGGAGGCAAATGTGTTTCCTTTTTTCAGTCTGAGTAGAGAATGTAGGTTCTCAAAGGTCACAAATGCAAGTATGACTGTCCAACGGGGCCCTAAAATTATTTTTTATAATGGGTTGACTTTTCATAATAATGGCTGGACCCTGTCATTAGTCTGCAATGTTAGTTAGAAAATCTAACACAAGCTTGTAAAACCGCTTTTCGGAAAAATCTAGTAGGGATATTTTAGGAGTCGTCGGTTCTGTTGTGTTCAGTGTTCCAACGTGATCCTTCCACTCTCAGATACCTGTAGTATAGCAACAAATCCAGTCTTTTTATTGGTGTGTGTGTTTTAATAATATTGTGAGGTCCAAGACCATAAAGTGCCCAAAATTATTTATTCACTAGTTGTTACGGTTTCCAGACGTTTAGCCCGAATGTATGGGCAGTCGGGTTTGGGTAGAAAGCGGTGGTGGTTAAAACAATAATTGCCTAATCAACATTTATACATAAACAATATTTATTAACAATGGTTTAAATGTCTCGCTCTCACCGCTCTCATCCACCTCGTTCCAGCTGTTTTAAACAAACAAGCTCTAAAAACCGACAGCAGGCCAATACTAGCGGCGCAGTACTCAAGAACCGACTAACAGTTAGCAACTAGCTAGCTGGTAAACATAACAGACAACTCGGGACACACACAAAAAAAACACATATTGGATAAAAGGTGAGTGAAAATTGAATAGAAACACAGCTCCAAATTTTGCTTTGAAACTTTGCTGCTCGTGTCGCCAACTAGCTGCTAGCTTGCTAATACATTAGCCGTGAGATGGTAGTAGTAGGCTATGTCAGCTTGTTGCACAATTGAACATTTTCAATTATCATGCCAGAGGCGTAAGAATATCAGAGTCATGACCACAAGGACAAAAAAAGGCGTAAATGTGTAAGTTTACAGAACTTACAGGTGCATTCCAAACAACTGGACTTGAACACAGCATACCTTACTGAGAAATGTCATGCCCCTCCTTCAAGTCACTTTGAATGAGTGTTGAGTGGGCGGGTGGAGAACATAAGCACAGTTGGCTGAAAAGGGGTCAACTGAGACCTGGATCCATATTTTTCTGTCCTGATAATGTGGGGGAATTAATTAAAACAAGACAGCGTAGACTATAACCAACTGCTTGTGTACAGTCACAAAATGATCTAAACTAATTGTACCTGAAGGCATCAATTCACACAAGGGGGAAAAATACGATAATACAAATACGATAATTAGGATAATTGGATAAAAATTCTAGGCTAAGGCTAATGCAGGTTTAACACAATGTCTTTAAAAACGGTGTGTCTTTTACACACTAGTCACACATCATTAATACTGTAGTTTCCTGATTATAAGCCAGGTTCTTGTACAAGATGTTATGTATGCTATGTACTATTCAAAGGCCTCAAAATACTGCTTTTCGGATTAGGATTACGATGGCCACAAATGTGTTTTACGCAACCTGAAATATTTCTGCAGCATGTGTTTTTAGCTCACAATTAACATATAGACTTTTAGACAGTAACTGCCAGATATTTGCCATAAAGAGTTTTACAAAATGAACTCTCACGTGAAGTGCTTCTGTTTTTATATGTGACCTTCAGGGCACTGTCACTTTAACATGAATGAAGCCAACCGCGATTAGACGTGATTAAAAAACCCATTTCAGAAATGACTTTCAGGCATCCCCGTCGGCTCTGTCATACTGGGCACTGCTCTGTGCTCCTGGTAAACCGGCTGTAACATCGAGGCGAGCATTTAGGTGTTTCTGTTTGCTTACACTTTGTTTGTCCCTACAGGGGAGAACATGAGTGCTGGAAGAGGTCGAAGTGGAGGGAAAGACAAGTGCAGGTAAGACCACAATCCCATTCGGATGCCTCTTCCTCTTCTTCTTTTGTCCAAGGAAAAGAGCAGGAAGGAACAAGAAGAGAGAGAGTATGGTGATGAAAGTAATTGTGAGAGAAAGTACAGACTTCAGGCAGAAAAGTGAAAAGTGTGTAGAGGCCGAGAGAGTCCAGAGAAAGAAGGCATGACCCTCTCATACAATGTCTGAATTGCCTAATGTTCATAAGTAGCTTTGAGGCTGCTGGTTTAAATTTAAAAACTTAAACTTAAATAGCTTCTAATTCATCATTTTTCCAGCGGAACGGCGAACCCCCCTCTGTTATCCACTTAACACCTCCGCTTTGCTGAAGAATGTGCCCTAAGTCTGTGCATGTGACACTGTTACATGAAGTGGCAGGGAGAACTGGGGCACCTAAGATTAACTTTTTTTTTTTTTTTTAAATTTAATTTTGTAAAGGGGCAATTCCTTCTGGTTGTTTCTCCCCTCCAAGATTGTTTTCATCCCTCGTTTTCCCTCATATAGCGTTGTCCCCTGCAGCTCTCTAAAAATTAAGAACGCTGTTGACTTTCTGCCATGATTTATCGCTTGAACTCTGCCGCTAACGACTGAGTCATATATTAAGTATGAGCAGATACAGATTTCTAACTCAGGTAAAGGTGTTTGGCACTTACAGTAGATGCAGCGCTGTCCAGTGGCGGACTCAGGATGGCAGGGGTGGGCACCAGCTATAGGTGTCGGCGCACCAGCACACTGAAAGGTCCCAGGAAGGGCACACGTTTATCATGTTTTATAATGTTTTATCATGTTTTATCTACCTTTAGGGCATCCAAGAGGGCAGTTTTTCCGTGCTATCCAAAATTGGATGAGTGGTAATTTAAATAAAAGAATTACAACTGCAACGATTGCACAATTAATTGATTTACTCCATTAGTTGTCGTATATAAATTAACTGCAAACTATTTTGATTATCATTTAATTGATATGAGTTATTTTCTAAGAAAGCTTCCAATTCTGTTAATGCAATTTGGCTTCTTTACTCCTGTTTTGACAAAACAATGTCCACGTAAAGAAATGTTTAATATTATCATCATGACTTTCTCAGTGATCTAGTAATGTAAGACTCCTTTCCATAAAGGTAACAATAAACTTTAGGGTTAAAAAAGTATGTGAGAAATTCACAAATTTCCCCGTTTGCAGGACTAATAAAGGAATTCTAATTCTGATTGTGAGGGAGAACATTTTTATTGTACATTTGAGTTTTTCTAAATAACTGTCATTTTTTGTTTTTACCAGAGAGACACAATTTCCAACACTGGAGACTTTTAATTCTGTTCAAAGTATTACTTCACTGCATTCACGGTTTTGAAACCTTTAAACCATTCAGGTATTAGGTGAAATGCGTCAGTGTTGCTGATTGCTTCACGTGCTCTCTGCTTCTAAAACTATTATGCAATTTGCCCACTATTATCTGTGCCGTAACACTTAATTAATTACAATTCTTTCAGCTTTTCTTCTTAAGCGGAAAAATACTAAAAATGAAAACAAAAACAAAAAAAGAAAACTGCCTTTAACCTTCCACTCCTCTGCAGGTTTACAAAGATAACCTTTCCCCTATATGAGGAGAGACTGGATTGAGGCCAAAAGAAGCTAATGCTATTGTTCGCTGTTGTCCCCTCACTAATGCATGCCTGTAACTGCGGGGTTGCATGCATTGTTCAGTGTGCTCAGCTGATAGAGAGAGTGCTGGTGGTAAACCTCTTAGGGATCTGAAGGGTTACCCAAGTCTTGCAACAGTGATGGAGGATCAGCCCTCCGGTCCTCCTCTTCGGCCCTCTGTGACTACAATCGAACACACACGTGTTCACATGCCCGTCTCCTGCCTGCGATTAGAGTCCAAGTCGGGCTCATTATTTGCCCTGGATTCCTGAGTCGACCCCACTGCTTTGTCAGTTGTCGCTCCATTGCTGCATGACCACACGGGCTGTGCCGCAGAAAGGGCTGCACCAGCACGAGCAAGCTTCACCCTGGGCTTTTGAGTTTTTCATCCCGGATCTAAATCAGACGCTGCCTGAGAGATTTGACTAACTACGAATCAGTTCTTGTTACTTCCAGTGGCCTGGGCAGAGTGGAGGACTCTCGCATCAAATGGCTGCAACCAAACCAGCCAAAGAAGTCTGAGGGGAAATCAAGCCAAAGGCATTTCTTCTACTGCATTTTGGCTCCTTAGCTCTTGCAGGACGGTGTTTTTTCAAACCTCCCGACCTTTCCTGACAAACAACAAAGCCGACACCAGGAAGACCCTTTTTTTTCCAGTCTAAGATCCAAAGATGGACTCCTTGACAGACGGTCCACGCGTGCGCTCGGACAGCATGAGCAGCTCAGCGTCTCAGAGCTCGAGGTCCAAGATGCTCCTCCGCCAGCGTCTGTCCCAGCTGCTGACCTGCATAGAGGACCTGAGCTCTGACGATGAAGCCAGCGAAGAAGTGTCCCGCACGCTGGACGAAGCGTTTCACCTCTGTGGGCGTTTTGTTCCCACGGACGCGTTCAGGTCGACATGTGCTCATTCAACACGTAGACAAGTTAACACGGACACACACGCACAGGAGGTGTTTAAGAAGTAATAGGAATTTGTCTTCACAACCTTTAGAGGAAAGGAGTCGTGCAGTAAAAGCTCAAATGTAAAAAGAGTTTAAAAACTTTGTTTAAAGTATATCCAGATCATACCTGGGTGTCTTCACAGTTTGAAACTTCCTTGGTGGTTCTGAATAATTTATATTAGATTTTTTTGAAGTATGTTATTTATATGTTTGTGTTTTGACTTTACTATTTTTCAAATGTGTGGGGAGACAAAACAAAGTGATAAGCCAGGAAAATGAGTAAGCAGGAAGGAAAGTTGATGGAGAAATGAAGTGAAAAATAAAATAATAAACTTAAAACCTACTAGGATTTGCTTCCCGGTTGTTGTAGCTTTTAAAAGCGTTTAAATGTATTTTCAAAAAAGGAAATTTCAATAGTAAAAATGACTATAATAACTTCATTAAAATGAACTAACCAAACACTCTGACAGGCTGCACATGGTGACCTGGAACGTGGCCACCGCAGAGCCTCCCGAAGACATCACCTCTCTGCTCCAACTGGACGTTCAGCCCCCCGCAGACCTCTATGTTATTGGGTGAGAGATGCAAAACTTTTGCCAGGGACTGGACTGAAGGACAAAAGTGTCTCTTTTAATGAATCAGCTAGAAAAGAAGGAAAAGGGTCAAGAGCGTCAGTGTGTGTGGTTGTGTGTGTCCGCAGCCTGCAGGAGGTGAACGCCACCCCGGTGAGGTTCATCTCCGACATGGTGGCGGAGGACTCCTGGAGCCACGTCTTCATGGACACACTGGCACCCAGAGGCTTCGTCAAGGTGAGAAGGGACAGAAAGGGAGAAAAGGGAAAACAGCACTGTGTGGACTGGTTACACACACTTGGGTCCTATGGGTTTATGTTGATGTAAACAACTGGTATGAATAATAGTATCTTGAAGGCTACCTCTGAAAACTTACATAATCACGGGGTCACTTTGCCTAAAAGTCTTAATAATGAGTGCGTGCAGTTTTATACTGGTGATGTTTTGTTTCATTTGGTGTTATCTTCAATTAATTGTAGTTTTCTTTAGGCTTGCACATACTCGTATAATACAAATAACGATGTGTAATATTACATATATCAAATTTGAAATGAATAAATTAAGCAATAATTATAATAATGAACTATTAAAATCTATTTCCATCTCTGTGTAGGTCACATCAATAAGGATGCAGGGTTTGCTGCTGCTGGTCTTTGCCAAACAAATTCATCTCCCCTTCATCAGAAAGATCCAGACCACCTACATTCGTACTGGCATCTTCGGGTACTGGGTAAGAAATTGGTTTCCCGGTTAGCCCCGAACTAAGAATCCCACTGGCATCCGATGCTGCAGAGATTAAACTCTGTTATGAAAGGCCTATTGTGTTTGTTTAGTGGAATGTGCAACAGCTTTGACCAAAATCACAAAGAAGGACCACTCGAACTGGAGCGGTACACTCAGGCAAACACTTGAAAAACAAACTGTCTGAGTTATAACTAAAAGGGTGATTACGAGGTGCTTTTTTACTATAGTACACTTAATTTTCTTGTAAACACTGCGGTAAAATGTATCTGTAATAATACTTACAAGCTGGGATATATTATTCCTCAGAGATAAAAAATATGACTTTAAAGGTTTCCATATTGTAAAAAGTGAGATTTTCCTTTTTTTAATAATTTCTTTTTATTATCATTATTATAAAACTTGTCTTGGTGCTTTTTAAATATTGTGAAAGTATCAAAGGCGTAAACCCACAGGGAATTACACACTGCCCATATTCAGAAACTGTGCTTTTCAACAAGCCATCAAGACTTCTGTAAGATTGTGATGTCACAACTATACAGTCACCGCCCACAGCCACGACCCCAGCACCAGAGGTGGGTAGTAATGTGTTACAGTTACTCGGTTGGAGCTTATTTGAGTAAACCGTAACTTTTTTAAAGCGGCATATGTTTATCCTTTCCTGAGTGGATTTTTTTATGAATCAATACCTTTACCTCTGTTACTTTTGGCAACAGTCATCGCACTACTTTAATTTATCATTTTATGCATTCATGCACATTCTGTCAGCTGGTCTGCTGGCGCTTAGTGTGCCAGTGTTTGTTTTCACTTCACAAGTCACTTTGTCAGTAAGCATTTTCGATCACTAGTTTAACTTCTGCTTGAGTTCATGTTTTTGAAACGTAACAGTGACTTTACTCCGGTAGTTTTTGGCTACTCGGGCGGTGCCAGCTCAGGCTTGTGAGAACTAACCAATCAGAGAACCCTAGGTTATTTGGGAGGCGGGCTTCAAGGAGACAGGCACTAAACAGAGCGCTCATGAAGCATGTTTTATAGTAGACACACAAAATGAAAGCACATATTTCAAAATTAGCATTACATGGTGCCCTAAAACTTTAAATTAGTCTTTTGAAATCCACTTTATCTTTGCTCCTCCTCTGTGTATCTGTGTCAGGGTAATAAAGGAGGAGTGTCAGTGCGTTTTTCCTTCTATGGCCACATGGTGTGCTTCCTGAACTGCCACCTAGCGGCTCACATGAACTACGCTCTGGAGCGTGTGGATGAGTTTGAGTACATCCTGGAGTCACAGGACTTTGGCATCTCTGACACCCCAAATGTGCTGGACCACAAGTCAGTACGCACGCACACACACACACACATGCTGTGAAATAAATGCACTGAGGGTTGTCTTACAGCAGGTATAATGAAGCTCCATCATTCTTACACACAGGGTGGTGTTCTGCTTGGGAGACCTGAACTTCCGTATCGCCGACCACGGCTTGCACTTCATCCGCTCGTCCATCACCAGCGGGCGCCTTAATTTGCTCTGGACTAAAGACCAGGTGAGGTGCAAGGATAAGCGCACAAACACGTACACAAAATAATGCACACGTACTAATCTGTTTCACGTTCCTGCAGCTCACCATGATGAAGAAGAAGGAACCTTTCCTGCAGGAATTCGAGGAAGGGCCGTTGAATTTTAAACCCACCTACAAGTTCGACCGTAACTCCGACACCTATGATACCAGGTGACGCTTGAGACAAACAGATATATGACACACGAATGCTCAACGCATTTCTCAAACTTCGTCTTCGGTCTTGTTTCCGTTGGAATTTTTTGTACAGCACTCCAAAGACATGGTTGGGTTTTAAGTAAGACACCCTACGTTTTTTGTGTGTATGTTGCATGCCCCACATTTACTTATTTCTTAGTCACGACACCATCTGTCCTCATTTCAGAACCTTTAGTTGGAATTAAATATGCAGCCCCTGGGACACACTAAGCAGGAAGACAAACTTTGACGTATACAGATGAAGTTGGGAGCAGCTCTTTCTGTGAGTCGTATCCATCCCTGACACCAGCTACATGTATGTGTCTGTCTCAGAAAGAGCACTGTGGCACTGCCCCTAACCATGTACAGACCCAGGCCCCTGCAGCGTTGCAGCACCACCCTCTTCTTCCTCCTCACCTCCCTCACCTGGGGGCTGCTCTCGGCCTGGTTGGGGGCCTGGTACAGGGAGCTAGACCCGCCAAGGTGGGTGTCTCCATAGATGTGAAGAATACAGGGAGAGGGCCCTATTGTATAGAAAAGGCACCATAATGGTTGTATGTACAGTATATAACCTACAATCACATCATTACCGGAGACACTGATATAACACAAAGGGCTGATGTATTACAGAAATTAAGACGTCCTTCACCCTGCACCCCACTGCTTGTTCTCGCATATTGTGCATGTGTGGCTTTATATAGTAAATGTGCATGTACATAAAATGTAATACCATGTACCAAGTGGTATTGTCCACTCCTAACATCCGCCATTCCTCCACAGCATGCTACACTGTAGGTATAGCTCTGCACTTCGTGTGTGTGTGTGTGTGTGTTTGTCTGGTTAATGTACTTAAAAGGAGACCTATTATGGGTTTTGTTTTTTTGTTTTTTTCCTTCAGTGTTTATGTATGTTCTTGCATGTAAAAGATCTTGAAAGTTTTAAAAGGTCAAAGTCCGTGCCAACAGAAGCTCCCCTCTCCCACAGAAACAACTGCTCCTGAAACGCCTCGTCTGTAGTCACACCTTTAATTCCGTAGCCCGTCACCAACTAGCAGCTAGCTTGGCATATAAAAAGATTTAGCACAGCTGCTTTGTTGTTGTAAGCAGTCTTGGCTCAGGCGTGTGTGAGCTGACCAATCAGAGCAGATGGGCTAGTCGGGAGGGGGGGACTTGTGTTTTTTTGAGCATTAAAGCATGTAAACTTATTCTAGTAATAACCCAAAATAGAATTAGGAACCTGGCATGATATGAGCATGATATGTCTCCTTTAACAGCGCTGTTTCCAATATAAGTGTTGCTTGTTAAATTAGCAGTAATGAAAATGCGTCTTGTCAGGTAAGCAACGGAAACACCAGAATTCAGCTCATCCTTAAACTTGAAACTGTGCCGTCATCACCTGCCTTTGCTTTGCTCAGTGGCAAGAAGAGGAAACCCGCCTGGACCGATCGGATCCTCTGGCGCATCAAACCCAAACCCGTGCCATCAGAGGATGATGACGATGAGAAGGCATCGACTTCCACTGATGATGGGCTCGATGAGTATCCAATCCTGGTCGCTCAGGACAAATACACCAGTGATATGAGCTACGGAGTCAGTGACCACAAGCCCGTCATCGCCACCTTCAGCCTGGAGGTGAAATCACACTCGCTCTAGGATGCGCAGCTCATTTGAATCTGCCTCTTTACCGTCCACTTAATGAAGAGTTTGTTCTTCATTAGCTTCCCTTTTCCTCCTTCATGTCTCTCTCACAGCTGAGGAAGTGCTTTGACATACCACTGGTGCACATTTCTCCTGTGGGAGTGTGGAGCGCCGACCAGGATGCACTTCTCACCTACACCATCCAAGAGGACTTCATGTCTTCCACATGGGACTGGATTGGCCTGTACAAGGTACAGACAGGACAGACACAAAGAGAGAAATAACAAACAAGACAGATTTGATCTCATGGGGTTGTTGTTTTTTTCTGCAGGTGGGATTCAAGAGCGCGTCCGATTATGAAACCTTTGTGTGGGTCAGAGAGAACGACCTGCCAGAGATAAATGAAGTCATACAGGTAGAGTGCAAGTATGGCATTTGTGTCATGTTTGGACAAATACTACATGTGTATGAATACATGCGTCATTCATTTGAATGTACATATGCGCGTCATGGTTGCAGATATCAGTGGATAAGGATGAGATCCCTCTGCTCGGTGGACAATATTTGTTGGGTTACTTCAGCACAAACATGCAGAGCCTCCTTGGTCTCAGTGCTAACTTCCAGGTGAGTGTACCACTTTTACATCTGCAATCATATTTTATAATGTATGTTAACCTTTTTATTTTGTGTTTACTGAGAAAAATATTGTGTCATTTATGCTCTAACATCACTTAGTTTTAAACTACCCATACTTGTTTTGATCTCGCAGATACTGGAGTCAAAGCGCGCCGTCATGGAGGGCCTCGTTCCTGAGAATGTCAACGGAGTCAACAAATAAGAACAAATTCACCTCAGTACCGCATCGTGGAGACGCACTCAGGATTGACTAAGACTTTTAAATGCTCCCAAGCTCAGCTCCGTCGTCTACTGGACAAGCTGGCACAGTCATTAAATAGAGGCCACCACACTGTGCCATCACACGGACTGGAAACTTCAATTTGTCATTACCAACTTTGCCTTTAAGGAATTCGCCTACAGTCTGTAAGCTTTGTCATGTAACAAGTCACTGTCCAGCTCATCCACAGGCCTTTTTGTGCCTGTTGGAGTATAGAAATACATTTTTTTTTTTTTTCAAAGTTGGTGGACACGTACGGCAGGTCAATACAGTCCTTGGTCAAATTGAATGTGAAAATACATTTGTTTTATGTTTTGTTTTGATCTACATTAGTGCCAATACAGAGATCTGCCAATGTTTACTGTATAGAGAAGTATATGTTAATGCAGGGTGCTTTACTTTATCTGTACTGTAATAATGCAGAAAGATGCTAATCTGGTAATTAAATATTTAAAAATCTCACTATGGATTATTTGAACCATGCATCTGTTGTAGGTATCTGATAAAGATGAGAGAAAGATCAAAGTTAAAATGCATACATGAGTGTGAGCATGTGGACGTCTATGCTCATATATTGCTTTATAAGAAATATTTGTAATGTATTTGAGATGATATAGGTCTAATATGTATCAGTGAACAGAATCACGAGAAAATTGCATTTTGAATTTACGTTGACAATAAGATATCAATTAATTATTTATCGATCTTCCTCGAAACATCTTAACTCAAATTGTTTTCACATTAGTGCAAGGCAGAATGCTTTTTTTCATTTAACTGAGCGATTGACTGATTGAATAAACAGCACTGCAGCAACAGAACACAATCAGCTTGTGCTATGTGTAGTGGCATCTTGTGATCCATTGTGCTTGAGAACGTCTCTTAAGTTAATCTACGACCATAATGACAGGATCTCTGTTCTCTTTAGTAAAACAACCCAAAATGTTTGAAGTCTAATTAAAACTGAAAATCTGCAGCTGACTGTGAATGTTCATTGACATATAAGGCTACATAAGATGCAGTTAATTTTTGTTGTTGCATTTATCAAAATTAAACAACATGTTTTCAGCTCCAGGGTCAATGAAGAATCAGTCAAATTATACAGTAGACTATGACATATTGCACACTATACCATGACATCACACTATACTATGACATATGAAAGTATTTACATCACGCATTGCTATAAATTATGGCAAAGTCAAAAGATGAAAAAATGCTAGCAAACAACACAGGCAGTCCAAAACAAATGAGTGTCATTTAGCGATATGGTTTCAGGCTAGCCTCTAATTTAAAGAAAGCCTTCTGTTATTATTTTTCCTCTTGAATCTATATACTTATCACACAGGATAAGTTCTTAAGACACAGATTAAAGTAATCTGGGTACATAGGAGTTAGAGCAACATCCGGCAAAACACGACCCCATTTACCAGTCATTAACAATTGTATCTCTCCATCTACATAAATGTAATTTATCACACATATGCCCCTATATCATGAGTGATGCTATCGGATTCCATATATGTTAGCTATAAGACAAAATGTGATTATTATATATAAATACTTGGATATATGGAATTAAGAGTTTTACAATGAGTAATACCCATGGTACAATTTCCACATGTACATATATGAAAAATGTATATATGCTGAATTTGTACATAGTATTATATGCTGTGGCCATACATGTTAATAATATAGACCTATATGTAATATGTAAAGATATTAAAGTGTATAACATACATGACATACCCATAGTAAGATTCGTATAAGTACATATATTCAAATAATATATATGATCAATTTGTGTGTATATATCTATTGTATATTACACATTTATACAAATATATTTATCTTATATGTATAAACAATTATGCTGTATATGTGACATATATGCCAAAATATGTGATTTACATATATAGACAATAATCTATAAATTCTATAATATGTTTCATATGACGTTTGTTCATATATTCCATATACGTGCATTACATTTTTCAGTTACACTTTTGATGGATAAACTTATTTTGATGGTGATGATGTTGTAGGTGTGTCTAAGTGTGTATTAGAGTCAAAGTAAGCCAGAGGTCTCATTGTAACATCACGCATTTTTTATCCAATTTATTTAGAAGCAATAATACTATTCTTGAAATATAAATGCAGAGAACTTACAGAAACATAATAAAAGTGGAGATGAGCACCGGCGACAGTTCCTCCTTTACCCACATTACTTTCCCATAATCCATTGCGCGACTCGGTTCACTGACATGACAACGCCGGCTCCTTGTCACATCTTCTTTTCAAAGGCTCTTTGGTGTTACACACGTGGGGCGTTTTAACACATCGACACATCGCTGAAGGTAAAGTTTTAGCACATGTCTTGTCAATTTCATATCATATAAAACTGGACACAGTTGTGCAAACAAGTGACTGTTGTCTTACTGCCCTCCGAGCGCTGCTACAATGAATTAGATGCCCTAAAAGCTAGCTAACAGCAGGCTAGCGGAGTTAGCTTTACTGGTTAACACCATTGACTATGGTTGACAGCAGCTAAGTTAGCTCAAAGTAAACTGCTAAAACAGTCAATTTTAGGTTGTTAGATGTGCTTCACAGCTTTGTAATGTCAGTGTCGGTATCAATAACATTGCTCTACAATGTCCTGTTCTCTAACGTTGGACCGTAACACAGTGTGCATGTATTTGTCAGATAGTTTAGCTAACGTTAGCGTTAGCTGTAATGTTGCCCTCACGACACGACTGAGAAACCCGAAGTGAATTATTCACTTTAATTATTTTGACGTCTTGGTTTGGCTGTAAGTGATGCAACATCCCAACATTTAACACATGATTTATCGATTTTGTATGTCTTAGTAGGAACTGGTTGTGGTCTTTCATCAAAAATAAATATTTTACAGCATTGAGATATCTGCCAGAAACACTAAGAGGAAACTAAACTGTACTTGGAGTTTAGCTGTATAGTTGTGACGTTATTTATTGAGAGCATGTCCATGAAAAGATATAACTGATGTGTTTTTGTCTCCATCTATGTGCAGACATATCCTTGTTAGATTTGGATCCAGACTACACAGAGGATGATGAGTGAGGACGTGGAGCGGCTGTTGATCCAGTTTCAGGACGAGGCTGGGGAGGTCCTGGGTTCACCTTTTGATGTGCCTCTGGACATCACACCAGACAAACTGCAGCTGGTCTGCAATGCGCTGCTACAGAAGGTACCCAGCTGGCATTATGTCGCAGAAATACAGATTTAATTTGTGATCGTAAACTGTACACATCTGCACATGAAGACACTTCAGTGATTAATATGTAGCCGTTCTACAATAATTCCCTTTTTAAATGAAAAAGTTGTGTCTCAATGCTTGTGTAATCATTTTAACAGTGAGAGGTCAAACTGTATACATGCTACAATGGCGATATCACATGCCGCAATCTTGAACACCTTTCTAACCGACATCCACATGTTAAATTTCATAGAATAAGGATGAGGTCAGAGATAAAGTTGTTTTTTTGCTGTGCCCCTGTGTAGGATGAGCCAGTACCGCTAGCATTTTTCGTGCGCGGTGAGGCTGAGGTGGTGTCCAGTCTGCGCTCGTGTGTGAAGGCTCTCGGGGTCGAGACGGAGCAAGTCCTGCCCGTGGTGTACCAGCCACAGGCCGTGTTCAGGGTTCGAGCTGTAGCCCGCTGTACCAGCACACTGCAGGGACACACAGAAGCTGTCATCTCAACAGCTTTCAGCCCGACTGGCAAGTGAGTACCCGGACAGCTGCCGACTTCTCTTTCCCTGTTTTGTTCTTGATTTATTCAAGAGTCCTTAGTTTATAACAAATATTAGAGGGGATGAGACTGAATTGTGTTCTGTTCGTCTTGTTTCAGATATCTGGCCAGCGGATCAGGTGATACCACGGTGCGTTTTTGGGACTTGACGACTGAGACGCCTCACCACACTGCCAGAGGTATGCGGTCACTTCTGTAAGGCATCAAAATGCAAATGATTTATTATAGCGCTGGACACTAACGAGCTGTATTATGCTTTTATTCTAGGACACACACACTGGGTACTGAGCATCGCCTGGTCACCTGATGGGAAGAAGCTGGCTTCAGGGTGCAAGAACAGTCAGGTGGGCTTCCAACAAACACACACACACACACACACACACACACACACACGTCGGATCTGTGTTTTTACATGATTGATTGTTTTTTTTGTGGGGCTGTTTCTGTAGATCTGCCTGTGGGATCCAGTGACGGGTGCACAGATCGGGAAGACTTTGACAGGACACACCAAGTGGATCACTTGGCTCTCCTGGGAACCTCTCCATCTGTGAGCACTGAATTTTCTCATTTCTGCACACTGCTGCCTATTTTACTGCTGTTCTAAATTACCATTCAGGTGCAGCTTCTGCACAGATATATTTTATTTGTGAAACTGTTAAATTGAATCATGGGAATCGAATGCCTCCAAGCTTATCGATTATTTTTATTGACGCCGTTGTCATCTTCTGAACGTCGTCACAAACATTCACATCAAAATCATGCTTCTAAGCTGATGGAAACCTGGAACAGGAGCATATTGCAACAGGGCTCGTTGTAATCCCTGAAAACGTATCATTTTAAAGTAAGGGAGGACACACCGGCTATATGCTGGAACAAATTTCTACGCAATTTAGTGACCAAATGGGCTTTAATTCCAGGAATGCCATGTATTCAATATTGATATGATGGATATGGATGAAGCTAAGATAGATGACCAATGTACAGACGCTACCACATTGGTAAATATTCATGGGAGTTGTAGTTTTTTCTTATACTAACAAATTCATCTTTGTTTTATTATGCAAAAACAATCAAACAAATGCTGAGTGAGAAATATCATTTAGTTGCAGACAGCAGTGGAGTAGATATCACCCACAATGTGGCGTTAGGGCTTCAGCTCTACATCATGTATACTTGATTTTGAATTGGGAAACATTGCCTTTAACATTCTACCCCTGCTTTTTCCTAATCGCTCCTCTGTCTCTCCCCGTCAGTAACGCAGAGTGTCGGTACTTGGCCAGTAGCTCAAAGGACGGCTCGATACGCGTTTGGGACACTGTGTTGGGGCGCTGTGAGAAGATCCTGACCGGACACACTCAGTCAGTCACCTGCGTGAAGTGGGGAGGAGATGGACTTCTCTATACGTCCTCCCAGGACAGAACGGTCAAAGTCTGGAGAGCCAAAGATGTGAGTGTGCGACTGAGAAACGTATTACATTGTTGATCTCCACAGACAGAATGAGTTGTATAAGAGGGAAACATCTGTGTTTTAAAGAAAGACTTAAATGTGTGTCTGTAGGGTGTCCAGTGCAGGACTCTGCAGGGTCACGCCCACTGGGTGAACACCCTGGCTCTCAGCACCGACTATGTCCTGCGCACTGGAGCTTTTGAACCAGCGACTGCCACCATCAACCCCCAGGACCTCAGTGGATCGTGTAAGGAACTTTTTATAACAACTCACATGGGAACATTTGTTACTAGAAGAGCCAGCTGTCTAGAGGATGTTTTCATTTAACAAGCTTTTTGTTTTCACTCCCAGTGGAAGAGCTGAAGGAGCAAGCTTTGCAGAGATATAATAAAGTTCGGGTAAGCGCTGTTTCTAGTCTGTATTGACGTGTTTAAGTCTGTGCGTCCCTTGTATCAGTTCCCTCACTCCTTGCTCTCGTGCTGCAGGGTCAAGCTCCGGAGCGCCTGGTGTCCGGCTCCGATGATTTCACCTTGTTCCTGTGGAACCCTGCAGAAGACAAGAAGCCTCTGGCACGGATGACGGGCCACAGCGCTCTGGTCAATGAGGTGCTCTTCTCCCCCGACACCAGGCTCCTCGCCTCTGCCTCATTTGACAAGTCCATAAAAATCTGGGATGGACGCACTGGAAAGTAAGAAAATCTCATGAATAAATCTGCATGTAATAACCCTGTTGTCCAGGTGATGGTGCTGCTGGCTTAAGATATGTGTGTATCACTGTTAAATGATGTCTCTGTTTGTCCACTCACCCAAAGATACTTAATGTCCCTGCGTGGCCATGTGGGATCTGTGTATCAAGTGGCGTGGTCGGCAGACAGCAGGCTGCTGGTCAGCGGCAGCAGCGACAGCACGCTTAAAGTCTGGGACGTCAAGACCGGGAAGCTCAACATGGACCTGCCTGGCCACGCTGATGAGGTGAGTGACGGGAAAGCTATACTTCCTCATAGTTGTGTATTGGTCGCAACTTACTGTCTAACTGTCTTGTTTCTTGTGCGTTTAGGTTTTTGCAGTGGACTGGAGTCCCGATGGACAAAGAGTGGCCAGCGGTGGGAAAGACAAATGTCTCAGAATGTGAGTGAGAGGCCAAGAGGCCATCTTTATCCTTTCTGGCAGTTAAAGGGACAATTTGCCACATTTTATGTAGCTGTTCATTTAAGTCAGTTGAAGCAATACATTCCTCAGTTTGACCAAGAAACCTGATGTTGTACCAGCAGTGCCTACATGTACCAGGATGCATTATGAGAATAGAATTAAACGCAGCAGCAACACACACACACACACACACACACACACACACACACACACACACACTGTGCCTCCATGTACTGTTGGAATTATCGGAAAGACGTTATTCCAAACGGAAAAATTCACGTGAACAACTCTGAAACTCTGCTGCATGAGTTGCCGAGTTGACGTCATGACGTTGGAACACGGCGTATGAAAGTGAACATTGGGTTGATCGTCATTGACGATCTTTCTTGGTACTCAAACACTGCAGTGCCTGTCAACTCGTTGTTTAAACACTTGCGCTCTCATGCTGCTCCCTCATTTCCACATGAACACACCAAAGTCAAAAGAGTGACCTCCCAACTGGGTGAAAAAAAAAAATCTGTGGAGCACATGAATGCAGCAACACACCTGTGTGGATCCCAGAGCCAAACAGTGCTTTGTATAACAACACAGCTAATGCTAACTGAGCTAGCGCTACCACAGAAAAAATAGTTACCCGCATCCAGCCGAATACTCCCACTATTCAAATGAGGCTCAACATTCACAGTTTTCTTCTGACTCTTTCTCACACAATACAACAACTATAGTCCAACTTCGACCAAGACTGGGAGTAGCCACATTAGCCAAGCAGCATGCCAGTGCCTAATTCAACAGGCTGACCTACAAAATAAGCAGTAAAACAACATAGAACGTGGCATTACGTAGTGCTACTAAGTTTGTACACTAAATGGCCCTATTCCTAATGCAGTCCATAGTAGAATTTGCATATCTGTGAGCTTGTGAATTTCAGGGAGCAATACTAACACAGAAGTCAAATGTTTTCCAGTGCTTGTGGTGACGTTTTCGGCAATTTTCATCAAAAATGAAGTGTAATCCACCGGGTCTGTACATGCTCAGATGAAGTCGTTGAAAACTTTTGTGTTGGTTCCTGCTGCCATAAACAGAGCAGGTAGTGTGCTTGGAATGCGCCAGATATATCCTCTTGAAGGGCTAAGCCTCCTTCTGTCTCCATTGCATTTCTTCAGCCGTATACTCTGGCTCAAGTAGATACACCTGAACCAGCCAAAGCACAGTCGGTTGTATCATCATCTATACCAACATCCTCTGCACCCACATTTTGGGAGGCAGTTCTTGCTGTTAGAAAATGTAGCTAGTTTAGAAGCAAGAGAACAAGTTGATTTGTCAGCACCGACCCAGTAGCTATCCAAGCTGAAATTACCGGGGGTTCCTCCCTCACACCAACTGTGTCACTGTGTCATGTTTACTGTCAACACTGAGTGGTCATCCACATACAAACCTGGTCAAATTTTCCCCTTAAAGCTAAAAATGTGCTTCCTCATATTTAACCCTCTGTTTTTTTGTGTTTTATTTCCAGATGGAGAAGATAGCCACACCTCTGTTCCCCTGTCCTTACTTCAGCAGGTGGATTTCACGTCTTCTCCTGTCGAGAGAAGCCTGACAGCTGGAGCGACAGCGGCTGGACTGTGCCTAATCCCCCCCTGTTTGGCTTTACTACACCGTCTGACAGTGACGGCATTGTGTCAGGAAGCTCTTGTCCATTCATGGAGTTGCCTGTACAGGTTCAAATCCCACGTTGGAGTATTAACAATGCAAAAACTGTAATGGTGTTCAGCTGAGCGTGCGTGTTAATAATCATCCATCCTTTTTTTGAGATCACAAGTAAATGTATGTCATCCCAAATTTGACACATGTATGAGTTTCCATTCATGTACAATATTGTTTTGTACACATCAAGGGCCCTGATATGTCAAACTTAAGCGTAAAGCCTTATTATAACCTATATGCTGAATGTACAAACAGGGTTATATGTTAAAAATGAATATATAACGTTTATATATGATATATAGATAGAACGAGGATGTAACCAGCACAAACTGATTTCTCAGCAGCGTGGGTGTGTCCCCTCCTTCACCTTGACACAAACTATACATTGTAGGTGACAGGTGGGCCGGTGAGTCAACAGGTGGGAGCTCTAATACCTTCCTCTGTGATGTTAATGCTGACCGCGCTGGCCCTGCTCCCTCAGCCTTTTAATCTCCTCTGTCCTGCAATCAGCAAAGCTTCAGCCTGCTGATTTTCTGTCTTGCGCTACGGTGAAGCTGAGGGTCACCAGCCCTCTGAACTCTCTCGATTCTCATCCCAGTGAAGAAAGAAACGGGTTCAGCATTTCAGCGGGAATAACCAGGGTTTTTTTTGTTTTGTTTTTCTGTATATAACTGGCTTTGTGAATACTTAATTTGAAGGAATATTCACAGCACAGCTTCTACCTTGTCAATTAAAAACCAGGGAAACTGTATTTGTCTCACTTGACCTCACTTCTGTATACTGTACAACCACACTCACTCCATCTTTTTATTAGCTCAGTCATCTAAAATATATAACCAACTGTTTGTCTCCTCACAGATCTGGCAACATATGAGTAAATTGCAGTTAATTTCATTAATCTGATGTCTTGACACACATGTCCATAGTCACACAGCTCAGGTTTGTTAATGACAAGTTTATTGAAACCAGTGAAACCATGTTATGTCCAAATACGACTCTTGACCAAGAGGATCACACTGACTGATATGCTGTACGATGATTTACACATGCCTGTTCAGAAAAAGCAGCAAAGCATAAACACGAGTCTAAACAGTACAAATGTGCTTTCGTTAATGAAACAAAATGGTAGGGACATAACGATCAAACAATACTTCCTGTTGCACTCTATTTAAAATGGAGTAAAGGTTTGCTCCTATCAGGGACGTTACACTGGGTTCTACTGGAGTGGTTTGGCAAAGAGGAGTAAAAGGCTTCTGTGCAAAGGCTGTGTGGTGCGATCAAAACCGAGCCTTGCTTAAAAATTAGCCACTTTGTTATGTAGTCCAGCCTCTGACACATCCGATGTCCTTCACCACATATGTAAACACTATATTAGCCAAGAATGAGTGCAGTCAAAGACGACTAATACAGAGTTAGCGTTCGAAAAGCTCCCGGCGCAGGTTAGCTTGAGGTAAATAAAGAATATTAAGTGACTAGGGGACAGCTTGATGAGTGAACGCTGAAGTCGTATGGCTTACATAGTCAGGACATGTTTACATCTCATGTAGCAGGAGTGGATTCACTGTAGACTGAGGCTCTGAGCGAAGCATTCAAATCTGTTAACAAACTCGGCTTTCATCATCTGCATGTAAAGATAGTGCTACATATGGATTTGTTTGTGTTGGCGCGACCAGACGCTACGTCAAGATTCATGCAGCCATACTCGTACTTGTTGTCAGCAGCGGCCACAAAATGCACAATGAACAGTATCGAAGGCTCATCATCATCACCAACGCTGCGAATGTTGTGCGATGAGGCCGCGAGCGAGGGCGGGAAAGCAATCACAACACCGACTTGTGTTTGAAGTACTGCGCGGATATTTGTTTTACTAAGTACTACGGCGAGCTTTGTTTGTGTCCAGTAGCGTTCTCCGCTCAGTTTAGTAAGTACTCAGTGAGTCAGAAGACACATTTATGGTTTCAGTACAAAGTGTTCACTCTACGTCATGTTACGGTAACAACAGTCATAGAAAGCTAAAACGTCAGACACGCGTAATTTCCCTTTTTTTCCAAGTTAGTTTTTCCTCTCTCTAGTCTGATCCTTTGGTTAATAATGTATATCTGTCTCTAAATTGCTAACGTTTCTGGTTAGAACCCTCAAGAAACTTGAATTTGGTCATTTGACTCCGCCTTTTCCTGTCCTTCAAAATAAAAGAATGACTGTGCAGTCGGCCAGCTCGAGAGACGGAAGAGAAAAATGCTAAACTGATCCCTCCCTGGATATGTCCTGCGAATCATTTATGTAACGTAACGGAGCAGAGACTTGTAAAAGATGACACGTCGTCAGCTCAGGGCGATGCAGAGAGCTCGTATGAAGTTGAGTAGAGGTGTTCAGTTGTGCGTAGCATGAGGCACTGCTCCGTGCTTCCCCTTCCGGACCTCGGGCCCCCCGTCCGCCTACTGGGTCTTCCACACATTGTTGAGTAGTTTGACTACCTCCTCGTAGATGACGAAGACTATGGCCACGTCCAAGCAGACGCGGCCGAGCCTCGGCACTGTTCCTTTGTAGAAGCTAGGGGGGACAAGATGAGACGAGATGAGGTTGGATGGCTATAATAGCTTGCATCAGGAGTAGTGGGGGGCAAATCTCCCAAGTACAGTTGGATTCGATTCCCACGTTCATGTTTTTTTCTTTTTTTCCAGTTGATTTCACCGCAACAGCTAAGTTTTCTAAAATGTTACAGGCAATCATGATGTCAAGAATTGGATTTAAAGTTCCAACAATTGACAATTAAGCAGTGAGATTTCGCCCAACGCCTACAGTAACAGGATGAGGGTCAACTTACGCCTGGGGTCCTTCTTGCTTCAAGATCTGAAAGGCACAGTCCACTGTGTTTTTGTAGCGGTGAGCCTCCAGACCCTACAAAAAGGGGGAAAAAAGTGTCTTGTTAAAACTAGAAAACCTTGTGATTTGGCGGCTAAATCACTACGGGGGGTGATTTCCTACCTGCATCCTCGTCTTTACCACATCTAAAGGAGTGTTTCCAAAGACACTGGCAGCTCCCGCCGTCGCTCCGAACATCGCTGTGACAATTGGGTGCATTTCCTTTCTGGGGTCGTCACCTTAAAGAGGCCAAATCCAAAAAGTGAATACATCGCTCGCTCGGATTGGGAAAAAAAGGGGCAGGGACATTTGATTTTGCTTCGCGATAAGTAGCTTTCCTCACCTTTGTACCAATTGCGCAATAAGTTCATCACATAGAACCGGATGGCCTGATTGGTTCCTTGTTTCAGCACGGTCGCTGTCAGACCTTGATACGTCCCCCTCACACCTAAATGAGTTTGACAGATTGTGTTTTATCTCTGTGCACAAACAACACGTGCATTTTGGCCTTTACAAAACTCAGCTCTCATAACCAGGAGCCGAAGCGACCGCCGATCCGTCCTGCCGCCTTACCCTGCTCTCTGATAATCTCGCTGACGCCGTGAAAGAAGCCTCTGTAGCGCGGTCTGAGGGAACACTGGTCGTGGATCATCTTCACCTGGAGGACAAGGGAAGATTTCATCAGTCTGTTGCTCATTCAGTAAAAAAACGGACATGTTTTTTTTTCTGGAAGACCTTCCTAAAGTACACCATCCAGTTCCACTGACCTTGAGCGTCTCCATGGGGCAGACGACCACAATGGCCTCCGCTATTCCTGCTCCTAAGCCACACAGGAGACTCCGCGTGTTGTCTAGCCGACCCGTGTGATCTCGCATCGGGTTGCTGAGCATCTCGAACGTGCCGAACCTGACGGGGAGGTGATACATTCGAAATGAAATGACAAAAAGGGGAACATTTGTGTGATGGAATTCCAGCGTCGCGTGAACCGGCGACTCATTGGTCGGGTCAGTAAACCTGCTCCAGTGCGGTTGCAGTACAGTTGATGGTCAGCTGACTCACAGAAAAGAACCTATTGATCACTGATTGGTTTTTAAATCGTTAATTCAATTTTCAAGCAGAGGAAGCAAACAATTGATGGTTGCAGTTTCCCAAAGGTGAGAGTTTGCTGCCTTGTATTGAGGGTAAATTAAACATCTTGAGGTTTTGGTCAGCTGGTCAAACAAAACAAAACCTCCGATGAGATCACTTGAGCTCTTGGAAACTGCCACGCCACTTTTCACTGTTGTCTGATGTTTTATGGACCAAAAAACAGCCAAATATTTGAGATATATTCAGAAATTGCTATTTAAATAGTTGTTGAAGCCCCAAAAACGTGGCTGTCTTTCACTTAAAGTACAAAGAAATGCTGTCACTGCTTTGACATCAGTCAAGTGTTCAATTGATTTCAATTTACAAAGAGGGAAATGTGCTGTTCCATCTAAGCCAAACTGTGTAGTTGTACATCAAGTCTGTCACATAATAACTACTACATATATATTTGTGTGTGCATCATCACCTCACTGCAGACTTGGGTATTGATCCATAGAGCAGGGAGCTGAGACCTCGATACAACCCTCTGAGCCCGTGATCCTGCACAGTCAACTTCACACAGTCGCCTGCGTACACACACACACACACACAGCATCCAGGAGTGAGTAACCCAGCAGAAGACGAGCACACAAACCCGACAGTCAGTCAGCAGTCACACATGTCCCAGTGACCTACCGATCCCTCTGTATCTGGGCGGGTTGGCTCTCCCATCGAGCTGCAGCTGGGTCTTCACGTACTCTGTGGGGAAGGTGATGCAGATCTCGATTCCTCCTGCGATGCCACCTGAGTGAGTGAGAGAGAGAGAGAAGCACAGCCGTGGAGATTTGTTGACTCACTGTGCGGGATTGTTCCTGAATGTTCTTGTCAGGAAGGGAGCTCCCAGCATTTGTATTTTCAATTCATCACAGGGTGGTGCTGATGCTGGGTCATGCCCGGTGTGTCTTTTGTGTTCAGTCAAATGCTGATGTGATGTGGATCAACGGCAGTGTGTGTGTGCTGAGCTGCAAAGACCAGCTGAGGGCAAATTAATGTACAGTATAAACGTAGCATAAGAGCATATTTACACGTTTCACTGAAAATGGGATGGCAAATAAATGCAGAAGAAAAAACCCAAATGCATCACGCAGCTGCTGTAGCATCACTCCTGACTGGGTGACCCAGTTCTGCATGGATTGCCTTTAATGGGCGACAGATTGAGATTACACTGCGCTGTGCAGAGAGCAGTAGGCTAACATGATGGGGGTGTGAAACCTGAGGGATGAATAACTGCGATACAAAAACCAACCTGCAAGGATGGCCTTTCCAGGATGCGTCAATTTCCTCCCTCCGATCGCAGCCGCCGCCAGGTTTCTCCTCGCCGCGTACGAGCGCTGGTGGGCCGGCAGAGAGCCCGGCCCCGCGGCGGCGGCGGCGGCGGCGGCCAGACGCCGGGATGAAGGCTGATGATGCGGAGCCGAGCCCGGGCATCCTCGCCTGACACCGCAGCTCTCGCACGGCCCCTCACACACCGAGAACGGCTTCAGCAGCGAGGACATGTTGGTGGTTGGTGGTTATAAAAAAAAAAATGTCAATGTCACACAACAACAACACAGAGAGGCGCTGAGGGGAGCATCAATATTCAAAGAGCGGTCAGGTGATGAGGCAGGCCATTGGCTCAGCGCGCCGTCTAATGCCATTACTCATGTCACGTGACAGTGCACGACGTCTGCGGACCAATAGCGTGGAGGATGCTGTTTTACTGATGTGGCGAGACTGTCAGCTACTATCATATTCCACAACATTTAACACCCATGTTAAGTAATATTACATCACATTAAAAAAAAAATAAAGATTGTATCATTACAGATCAAATATCTCTCAATGGTGGATAGATATAATTAATAATCAAAGCTTATTCAGTGGTTACATCATTGTTAAAAATCGAAATGCTTAATAAAACATTAAAGGTAACTCCACCAGTTTTACGAAATATACGACTGCACATGTGGGGGGAATAAAAGTAGTATATATCATTTTGTGGCAGAAGCTGGATGAAATCTTGAATGCCCTCCAGTGTCACTTAGCGGCTAAGTTGCATTGTGGGTAATGGGGGCACCAGGTTTTAAAAATTTAGAAGAATGTGCAAAATAATAATCAAGGCCGGTCTGTGTTGTTTTTTTTTGTTTTGTTGTTGTTGTTGTTGTTTTGTTCTGTGATCTTGTAGTCACACGGCAGCCATTTTCCTCAGAGTGGGAAATCATGAGCGCTGGGATGATGTAATGCTGCTGTGTTGGACGTTGCAAGTCATATAAAAGTAGGTAATCCGACAAGTTGTTATCATTTTACAGTTTGCCAATTTATCAGCAACTGAAAAGCTGATATATAGTAAAAAATATATAGAAAATCTGGAGTCCCATTCAGCCATAGTTCAAGGTAAAACACGTTAGCTGATGTTCATTCAACAAATTCCTGGCTAATGTTACCATTTGATTACACCCTGTGTATTTCACTTCCAGGTTTAGACAAATGCCTCTGAGACGCATCTTGGTATTTTCCGAATTAATTTGCCATCATATCGTCTCAAAACAGCTTTTAACCACGAGAATGTGTCTGAAAGCTGATTTGCAATGGAAGTTAATTAGTTATAAAAACCTGTTGTTTTACCTTGAAATATGGTCCCATGTCCCTCCAGAATAATAACAGTTTGTCAGATTGATTCGACATTTGAATTTACCAAGAAGATGGGAAGATGTGGAAAATGGCCACTCATGAAACAACATTTTTGATTATAGCTTCCGTTAGACGCAAGCTAATGTTAGCATTTAGCCACTTCCTGGCTAACATTACTGTTTGATTAGGCTACATCTAGTGCATCTAATTGTCCAGTATCTGAGTTGATATTTTAGAATTAATTTCTGCTTTTCCTACTGTATCATGTAAAACTCTCGAACAGTTATGCTAGCAAGGAGGCTGTTGAATGCTAACACCAGCTGTTGTGAGACAGAATCTTAAAAAAGGTTGTTTTACATTGAAATACAAGCAGATGTCCCTCCCATTTTCACTATCCCTTGACTTTTTGCTTACTGATCAATCAGGGAGCTGTGAAATTACATACATTTGTCAGAGCCCATTTGATATTGGACTTGCAACGTGGATCAGAAGAACAACATTTGAGCTTCCCATCCTGAGCGTTATGTCAGAGGAAAATGGCCGCCACATGAATATGGCCCATATAAAGCTGCAACAGATGTTTATAAACCTTAGCAATTGCTTAAAACAGTGAAATCACTATTAACTAAAGTTTATTTACCTAATTATGTACTTATGTAAACAGCATCTTGCTTGTGCAAGGCAAGAGGATAGCAATAGGCTGTGGCATCACGCTACATTGGAATTGCCTGGAATAGAATGGAATCGACTGTACGTTAAATATATATCCAAGTATGTAGAGGTATTTATAGTGCGTGTTCAAGCATGTAATAACAGAGGGACTAATACTTGTATACTCAGAGAGATGTTGTAATCATATTAATAATTAGGAGAAATTAGCTGAATAAGATTAAAGCCGCACAATAGACCTAACTCCCTCGGTAGCGTGTCACGAGCCTACAGTCAAGAGCTGAGCATATTGCTGCCGCCTCTTAATCCCAGCTCCCTTAAATAGTGCTCTCGCCATGCCAGAGCACACACACACACACACACAGACACACACACTGCTTCCCCCCGTCACCCATTATAATGAAAGTAGGTCAGGGTTTCCACACAACCCCCACCTCCCGGAGAAAAACATAGACGGGAGCAGTGACAGTCACTGTCAGAACTCCAAAGCATAACAAACATTTTGTTTAACAGATTTGTTAAACAGATGGAACACATTTACTTTATTTTTGTATCTTTATGTGTGCTGGTCAACTTCGCTCCTGATAACTGATGAACATAGGGGTTGATGGTGGCATTAAAATCCAGTTGATGAAGGAGATGCAGGTGGGAAGACATCATCTCCTTTAGCTGTTCTTCTTTCTCTGCTACTCGCTGAGTAGATTCTCACCTGGAAGACATCAAGCGTTAGTTATCATGGTGTGAAAATACATCTCAGTAGCTCCATGTTCAGATTCAGTTCCCGTTTCCCACTCTAATCTTGTTGAGTGAGTTTCTTCGACTCTTCTGACTGATGTGCGGCAGCCTCGCCACGGTGCTGATATCCAGGAAACCAGCTCCAGCAGCTCCTTGTCCAGTGATTCCCTCCTGTTGCTCAGGTCCAGGTTACTATGCTACAAACAGACATTCACACTGTTTAAATGCACTAACCTGACTGCAATTAATTTGGTTCTTCACAGAAATGTCTCCAAAAAAACACATTCATTTCTCCAAACATGACTTATAATTCCATAAATCTACTTTGAATTGTCATGTTTAGACTTTTCAAAATATACATAAAACTCATTTTGCTGTTCTATTTAAAATACAGATAACAATGTTCTTGTTGAATCCAGTTAATCCAATACATCCATAAGGCGACAGTTAACACACTATCCAAAGTGTGATTAATACATGTAAATTGCTATAAATGGTTACCAGTACGTAGAAAGTACAGCTGAGGCTGGTGGAAAAGCACTTAGCTTTGAGAATATTTAGTCATAAATTTATGAAAGCATGAAATTTTGACCAAATGATGCTGCTAGAAGAAAAGTAAGGGGGATGTCAAAGTTACTACACTTGATTTTTGAGGAGTACCTGAATTTGTGGAGCAAATTTCATGGTAATCCATCCAGAATATTTGCTGAGACATTTCTCTCATAAGCACAAATCTGAACATCATAGTGGCGCCCGCGGTCCGTACGATTCATCCTCTGGCAACCATGGATGTCTGACAGTTCATGGTAATCCTCATCAGTTGCTGAGATATTTCAGTCTGGACCAAAGCAGCAGACGGACAGGTCCGACCGACATTACAGCCTGTCAGTATCCAATCTGTGCCAGCTGCCTGATCAAAACAAACATCAGCATCTCTTCTCAGACATAATGACGCAGCTACTCGTCACGATCACCCATAGAGTGACATTTCTCTACACTTTGTAACGCTGCATTGCTCAGCGCCCTGACCTGAACACAGCGCCTGCACTCAGTCAGCATGCCACAGCGGAGAGGCCTGGCGCTCAAGTTTGGGTTTGGTGGAATAGGAAGCTGTCATGCTGGATTCTGTCAAGGGAATCTCAGGCAGAAGAATCCTCACAAAGCAGTAAGTGTCGACGGCTTGGTCCCCCGTAAGCCCGACGTTCAGGTCGGGGCAGCTTGATGTCAAAATTGCCCGTGAGTCACCGCTGACCAGCTTGAGAGAGAAGATGAATCAGAGACTGAAGTGGACAAAGGAAACCTGAGGAGGGGTTTCATTTTCACCAAGGGGATTTTATTTTTTCCACACTTTTTTGCCAGCTCAGCATGAGCCCACACCCAGGGTGTATCTTTTACACTGATCTTACAACAACTACACTTTTATCTTGCTAAAAGCAACATGTTAGTGGATAAGCTGGCAAAATGATTTTAAACCATTTGGGCCATGCAGGCTTCCCTGGTTCCATCCCTGGTTTTTCAACGAAGGCCTTCGGTGCCAACACACTTTGGCCATGTACGTAAAACAGTTAAGTAGTTTCATTGGGGCTAATCCAGTAATCCCTTTATTTCTTGCTTACCTGCTCGTCCAAAACGCAGTCAATGGGAAAATCTTTGCCAAGTCCTCCCGTCTTGCCGCCTCTGTCCTTCTGTGACTGCTGGAGAGCTGTCAGCAGCTGGCCTGACAGACAGGCGGAACTCAGGCTGAGGTCAGCAAGGCCTTGAGGTTGGCTCAGGAGGTGAGGCACGTTGGAGTTCAGGGAGACGTGCACAGCATCGGTAGAAGAACCCCCTCAAGTCCAAAGACGAGATGTAGCGGGGGGGTCAGTTTAGATTCTTAAAAACTGCTATCAGTGTGGCTGGTATTCAATACAAGTTTGATCATGTATGATTAAAATTTCACAGTAACAATAGTCCACTGTGAATTTACACTCTTAAGTTTAAGTTGTATGATCCAAAATGTTTTAACAACTTAAAATTATTCGTTTCCAGTTTCCTCGATCGTTTTATCAAAACTACAGCCCCTTTGTCAGATTTTATAGTGCATTACCTTTCTCCTTCCATTTTAAAGAGACTCGACTCAAATAATAGTAGAAGATTCTCCACTCTCACAGTGGAATGATGTTTATTACAAAGGAATTCAGGACAGCATTGAGCATTTCTAAATAGATGAATCAGTTTAGTGAAATTACACTGTAAAATCTGCAAAATTCCTCTTTTCCCCTGTTTATTCTAAATCTATGCATAACTGTACTGCTTGCACTCTACCACGACCTCATCTTTAATTTTCTCATTTTTGTGTCTACACAGCTTGTTTGATTGTTTTCAAATTCTAAATAGTTTGTAGTTTCTGTTGTCTGTATTGTGTTGTGTATGTTCGGGACCCCAGAAAGGCACATTCACATTTCTAACTGGGATCCTTGAATAAACGTACATTTAAACGTCTTGACAGTTTCCGTAAATTGTGCTGCCTTTAGGAAAGCTTTTTTCTAGAGTGTAGAATTCTGTAAACAATAAATGAGCTGTCAGTTATTTCTAATGCAAGAAGCCGATTCGGTGAGTGATAACTGATGATTCAGTACGCTCTGTCCAGCTCGAGGATTCATTCAGTCAACGATTCGTCCACTGATATACTGAACACCTCTGGTCCTTTAGACCTCAGTTAATGAGATCTGGCTTATCTTTTGATTACCACCGGAGGCAGTGACATATCTGCTGATACATTATCTTTAAACTGGTGTTGCACTCACATGACTCATGTTGTTTTGCATCCTGTTCAGATAAAGAGAGGTGAGATTTGAGGATCCTCTGTGGAGGAAGCGGATCAGACAGTCTATTAAAGAGTTTCTGAGCCCCAAGATCCAGGAGGCTGCAGTGGGGCCTGTACTCTGTGGAGACAAAATAACGCTCAGTCCAGTTGAGGTGTTGAATTGTTGTGTTTGGCATCCAGAAAACACGCTCCTTAACCTGGTGAGCTCAGAAAACAGCCCGCTAAAGGCTACCTGCAGTTGCCAGGCTGCCAATGACATGCAGGGAGGACACACACCCACCTCAAGCCTCTCCAGGTGGACTCCCAGAGAGTGGGCATAGGCCACAGGGCACTGCCTGGTTCTGGGCCTCCATGCGGTTGCGCCAGAGAGAGGGAGAGCGCATGACATGGTGCCAGTGATGGCAAGCCAGGTCTGCAATCAATGCGATTGAGGTTAGGAGGAAACTTGCCTCAAACAGCGATCAGGAAGTGAGCCAGGAACTGTATGAGACAGACTCAGGGCGTTCATCACCGAGACCTGAGTCGTCTTCTCCACACTAATCTTCCTCCTGAGGGCCTTCTTCTCTGTTTGGCACTGGGACAATGTCCTTATACATTTTTGTTTGAATTATCCCTTTATCCTGAGACATTTTGGATTTCAAGAAGGGAAGCTGCAGCTTAAATTATCAGTCCTGCTGTCTGTGAGAGGTTTTTTTATGTTTGTTTTTTGCACTGGCATGACCATGTTTGTACAAATTCCAATCAGAGTAAAACGGGGGTTATGAAAACCGAACAAGGCAATGTTCCCACAGCCCTATACTGTCAATATTTTTCAAATTTAAGGTGACTGATCATCAGCACACATGTTCAGTAACCCAAATAGGATCTTTTTATTGCTGTCACAAATATTACAAACTTCAAATTTCAGTTCCTTTGACATTTTGACACAACAGCTAAAACCCGAAGCAAGTTCCAAATTACATATGTTTTCTTAAATGAAGGCTCTCAGGGGAGTTTAAACTGAATTCCGGGAAGTCTGCTAATACGCTGATGATGTCGCTTGAACTCTGTGCAGTATATTTATCAGACACATGGTTTCAGGACAAAAAGCTTTGAGTTAGAAAAAGTCCTGTTTATACATTCTGAAGTGATTATCAGACCATCGTGAAACACAAAATATATATATAATGCATATAGAATAAGAACCCTGAAAGAAAAAGAGGTAGCAGTGCAACAAGGTACACAAAAATATGAGTAGTTACTAATGAAAGAGTGAGGAATGATTTTACTAAGTGGGCCCTCGTTTATTCATGATTACCCCGATGTGGACCCGCATATAAAAAAAAGAAACAGAACTCTTTCTTAATTTATACTACATAGATGAACAGCAAACAGGGGCCTACGTCCTCCCTTTCAATAGACCAAAAGAGGATTTCATTTCATTGACTCGACATTTACTGACTGTGTACACATGCAGTTTATTTGTATTAATACATTGATAAAAATATCACTGAAATTCAACACCAAGCCTCACAATGAAAGGAATGAACATGGCTAAGCTGAGGTGTAAACAGACCGTTGTTTACAAGCAGAAGCAGTTATTGCACACAGCTTGTGGGCGCAACATAATTCCTGAGAGCATTAGTACGCAGAGAGACAGCATCATTCTTCGAGGGCTGCGCGTCGACGCCTGTGTTTATTTCTTCGAGCTCCTCAGCCCTTCAAACAGCAGACACTTGGCCTGTGCAGGGAGATAGACAACAGTCAGAGGCCCCTCGAGCAAACGCTGACATAAGCCGTGGTATGTTTGGTGGAAACTGTGAGCCTGTCTCTATTTGTGTCTGTGTGTGTTTACATGCGTCTGTGCCAACCTCATGCCAGCGCAGTGTGTCAGCGGGCAGCCCCAGATTGCAGTGAGGGCAGGTGTGCGTCTGATCAGGCACCTCCTGGTTTCTTTGCCCCCAGCAGGGCCCCTCGCTGCCCCACAGGGGGCGACATGTGGAGTGGGAGGACCAGGCTACGCCAAAGTGAGGCCGAGGGTCCGTCTGGTAGCTCACTCTCTGTCCACTAGAGGGCAGTGGTGACAAAGGATCCGAGTCCTCCTGCAACACAGCAACAGGGGAGAGGGAACTGTATAGTGTAGTTTCCAGCTCATGTTTGAGATTTGAACCAATCGCAGCAGGTCTTACATTCAGAGAAAAAACTGAATTGGACGGAGTTTATCAAGCACATGATTCAGCACTATGATTCAGTCTCCTAAATGAGGAGGTTAATGAATAGTAGAGAAGATTGTTTACCTATGACGTTACCAATAACCTTTATTGTATTGCCATCAAAAGGAATAACATCAAGTTCTAACAGGATATTTAAAATGGCAAATCTCTGACAATTGAACAGATCTTTCTGCACCTTTGCAACTCTGGAAGGAACAACTAGATTCCTTAGAAAGCTGGGACTGTGGAACTCTGGTTCTTACTTCTAATATCTCGTCTTTGCACTGTACTCTGTTTTTATTTAACTTTTGCAAAGCGTTCCAACTTCTTTGGAATCAGGGTTGTATTTCAGCCACACATCATATCATAAATCTTTGATAAAAATTATTTGTTCCATTCAAACTTACTGTCCCCCCACAGAAAACACTACTCCTGAAACGCCTCGTCAGCAGTCCGTCTTTAATTCAGTGACTTTGTGACATCATATTATGTCACCATGTCAGAGATTTGCATAATTCATGCCTGGCAGCTGGTTTGGCACATAAGAATTGATTAAGCACTGTTGCTCTGTTGTTGGTGGTTAGTAGTGCTGGCTCAGGCGTGTGTGAGATGACCAATCAGAGCAGACCGGGTATTCGGTAGGGGTGCCTTAAAGAGACAGTAGCTAAAACAGAACACAGCACTGCCTAGCAAAAGTTTAGGGTTCACTATCTCGCCCAAGAACGCCAAGTGGCCGGACGATCGGTGGAGTGAACTACTGACCACCCAATGAGTAGACTAAGCACTCCGCCTCCTGAGCCATTATCACTCACGACGCTTAAGGCCACTGGCCAAGCTGACATGTTTGACGAGCTGGCAGTGAGAACACGTTGGCCCTATCGATATCAGGCCGGCAGAAACTCTACACATCTTCTGTCGCGGACTGAAAACTCATCTGTTCATACTGCACCGTGGCCCATTAAATTTCCATGTTTTATAGCATATTTGATGAAGATGATGCACTGGTTCTTAAAAGTCTTGGGCTGTATCCACCTGGTTGGGTGCACGTATTGTAAATAGCTTTCAGCTAAATAAATGTAATGTTACAAACAGTGTTTCCTCTTATCATGTCTTGTGTTATTTCTTATTGCCCGTAAAAGTCAACAAGGCTAATGAAGAGCTTTGCCCCTTTTTTCAGTGGATCCGTCCAGCTCTGTGTCAGCGTCATGAAGTGTCTAGCTCAGAAAAAACCTGTTCAGGAGTCTCAGGACGATACTCTGAATCAAGGGACCTCAGGCAGTACCAGCAGGGTTCAGACGGGCGACCTGTGGAGACACAGACGTATTTACTGTTTCCCTTTTCACCAACCGAGGCCCCACAGGTCCCACATGTCAGTCATTTGTGTGTATGCGCGAGTGTGTGTGACATACTCTGTGTGTTGGAGGGATGAGGTGACACTGAAGGGGGGGTCAGCTCGTCCTGTGGTGTCTGGGGGGGCAGGGGGAGACAGTCAGCATCGTCCTGTGTGTTTGTGGCTGCCAGAGTCTCCTTCGCGGGGGTCTCTTCGTCAACGATCCACAGATACTCCCCGACCTTTATCAATCACACGCAAACCAAGGTACACACCAATATCTTGAGCAAAAAGTGGAGTTGGTCCCCCAATGACCACAAATGGTCAAATGGTTGGCAATGTACATTTTTCCCTGTCAAACCTGACCTGACTGGCCTCCACCTCTCCGTCACCGGCCCCGCTGTCACCCTTGCTGTCCTCCTCCGGTTCCTGGAGGTTTTGGGAGCCTTCGCTGTCCTCGCTGCCGTTCTGAGTCGGAGCATCAGCCTGGGTAGAAGTCGTCACACTGAGGTTCGAGAGAGAAGCAGCAGAATTAAAAAACATGCCCTCCTAACCGCCTGACGAGAAGGTTATCAGCCAATCAATCTTCAGCTGATTACACCAGCACGGCCTCTACAGTTACACTCAAGACGAGCACCCGATTAGGGGCAAAACATTCAGACTGTCCTTGCCTTACCTTTGGGTGCTCTCTCCCTGTTCCTCCCTCTCTCCCTCCATCGCTGCTCATGTGTCCCCCTCCCAGGGTGCCGGATGTTTTTTTTTTTTATTTTCTCTTAATCCCACCGTTCTTTGACTTTTTCCCTCCACTCCTCCCGTGTGTCCTCCTCCCCTTCTGTCTGCCTCTGTGCTATCTCCCCCTCCCTCCCTCGCCGTGTGTGAAACGGAAACTCCTGGCTTTCAATATTTGATGTGTCTGAATGGCTCACAAGCAGGTTTCTGTAAAGAGTAATCAGGTGAGGGCTCTGGTGACTCTCTGTGGTGGACTCGGCTTTGACATAAACAAGCCTCTGGAGACCAACGCCGAATGCAAATTCTGCAGATTCAGCAGCTATTTAGTGGCCGACAACTCCATACAGCGTCCTGAGAGGATGAAATGTATCGGAAGCAATTGCGTTTGTCTTGTTGTTGAAGCAGTAGCATATTCACAGTACAGTTAAATGTTTTTCTTTTGTTTTTCACTCATATGTCAATGTCTTTTTCTTTACATAACTTTTCTGTTTGGTACAGTCATTGGTCGGTTCAGAGCTGAAACAACAGAATAATCATCGATTCCTGATAACCGATAAGTCAGTCGTGTCATCTTTTAAGCCAAATATGCGAATGATCCTTGTTGGATCTGATAAGAAAAAATATTCTTATGATGTTCAACATTTAACAGACAAAACATGTGATCATCTTATAGAACATGATGCATTGTTGTAGATTAAACTACCCAACGGTGTATAACTGTAGTTAAAATGCCCCTTAAAGGATCAGTTCACTCAAAAAGTGAATATTCAGTGACAACGAGTGTGAAGTTTTGTAGTCCACCAAACATTTCTGGAGCTTCACAGCAAAACAGCATTGCAGCATTCTCCTAAACAACTGAAGCAGTTGGAGACTCATTTCAAATTAACGAAAGAAAAAGCATGAAATGGCTCCAGCATAATCCAGATCCCCAGAAATTCTAGCGAAAAGACGTTACTTATGCCCTCGATGCACTGGCGAGCATTTTGAAACGAGTTCCCATCTACTTTAGTCATTTAGCAGAACTCTGCCATGCTGTTTCACTGCGAAGCTCCAGAAATGTTTTGCGGTCGACGACACTCCCAAGTTCGAGATCCAGGTCACAGGTAATCAGAAAGCTATTGGGTGCACCTGTGATGTTCTCCCTTAGCTGGCTGCAATCAGTCAGCTGGGAGACACAATGAGGGGGCTGCAGCTCTCCTGCTCAGTTGGTTGCGTGTTTCGGGGATTCAAAACACCATCAGTTGGCTTTCTGCGTTTTCTGTTGGGTTGAGAGTGTTTGAGCTTTCTTTCTTTTGGCCAGTTTTTTATACATTTTGTCTCCCCCCCTGATCAGTGACTCCCTCTTCACCTGTGTTTTTTTCAGTCAAATGTTTTTTTTTGCTCATGACCCTTGACCCTTTTGTGTTTTGCGCTGTACCTTGTAAGTTTGCCAACCTACGACCCCTGTCCTTCAAGTTTAGTTTTCTGGGGGAAACGTAACACTTCTACGTACAGTTCTAGCGTTTACGATTTATCGGCCTCTATCTGTGAGGTTGCAGATTGCAAACCAAACGACCGCCCCTGGTCTCGCCCCCGACTACAGCAGCCAGTCAAAGTGTGGGGGAAAAAAAAGCATAAAAAAGGCCCACTCTGGAGCCCGTGTGTGGTGTGTAGACCTACATCCTACAAACTGGACCTTTTTAAGTTGGATTTGGACTTTTACTTGTGAGGGAGTGTTTTATTCTGTCGTATTGGTAGTTTTACTGAACTAAACCGCTGGAAACTTCTTCCACCTCTGTAGCGAACCGGAGAGGATAGATGAGCAATTCTTGTGTCGGCTGCAGCTCCGTATGTGTCATTCTGTACATTGTGTTCATCCAGGACTGCCATCTTGTGCGCACAAAAGCCAACATGACATACAATGTAAGTGACTCACTCCTCCAGCAGATGGAGGAAGAGCTTTTGCTTTGTGGCCCTGCAACTGTCAGAGGACAGAACAATACCGGAGCCACATCACTGCCTCTGTCTTCCTCTTCTTTTGTCCACGCTATCCGCCGGTTATTTCCATTTAGTTCAGGAGCGTCTCTTGCATGAGCTGTTGCCCTTTAACTCTCCATTTCCGTCCTCTAACTTTCTCATTCACGAGTTTCTTCCATATTTAAAAAAAAAAAAGGAAAAAAAAAAACATTACTCCTGTGAGACATGATAGGCAGCGCACATCAATGAAAGCGATTTTCAACCACAATTATCAACTAAATTATGTGACTTGGGTTTTAAATTTCTGGGTCTTTTTGAAGAGCGGTGGAATGCGTGTATGTGACAGTGTGGGTCTGAATGGTGTGTGTGCATGCTCGCGTGTGTTTGTGTGTGTGTGTGTGTGTGTGTGTGCATGTATTTGTGCGTGTGTGTTGCATGTGCCAGCGGCGCACTCGCCGATGCGTGCCTGCGCGTGTCTTCCTGTAAGTGCGCGGCAGGTAAGGAGTAATTTGAGTGTTTTTATCCTGTATGTGTGTGTTTTTTTGTGGGAGGAGGGAGGCAGGAACATAAGTGGTCGATGACTCACCAGTCTTTTGTGACAGTGGTGCAGAGAGAGTGCTTTTCACCCATTTCTCTCCCTTGGGGCTTGCATACAAAACAAGAAATAGAGAGAGGATGAAGAAGAAAAGGAGAGGAAGATAGGGTGTTAGGGAGCATTAAGGAGGAGTGTGGTGGTGGTGGTGGGGCTGGGGGGGTTGTGGGGGGGTAATTGAGGGAAAAAAGGGGAGAAGATGTGGATGAGGGTAGAGAGCAGATAAAAAAAAAGATGAAAGGAGCGAGCAGGAAGACAAGGGTTGCAGGGATCATAAACAAAGGATGCGTTTTCAAGGGAGAGGCCTTAGCGGCTCTGCCTCTGTTGGCCCTAATGGCTGGTGAAAGCAAGGTTGATGAGGCATATTATGTGGCACAGATCACGTTCAACAAAGGTAGCTAAACAGACAACAAAATTCACAAACGTGGGGAGGAGAGAGCCGCGCCGACGAGGTTTGGATCTAATTCGAGAAGCTGTCTGAGGTCACGGGGCGACGTTGTACGGAAACTGCAAACACTTTGACTCTTTGAGTTGCTTTCACAGCGACAGAGAGATCCAACAGACATTTGAATTTAAGCTAAACACGTGTATGTATGGATGCGAGTGACAAACTCTGCTGTACACGCTTCAAATTCACATTCGCTGACATGTATTTTGGTTTGCGTGTCAAGTCGTTTTATGATGCAACACTAACCCTCCATTTTACCCCAGAGGTGTCATTTTGCCATATCTCGTGTTTTTTCTCTGATATTTTCCACTCTCACAGCAGCTTTAACTTCCTCGGGCCCTGAAAAGCTGACCAAAATTTGAAAGGAAAAAAAAAAACAAGCTCAGAGAAACTCAGCCAGAATCAGAATCACTATTCCTTTATTGTCCCACGAACGGGGAATTTTGTTTGCCACAGCAGCCAAAGGACACAATATTACAAAAAAGATAATAACAATAGTAAAAAATAAGCAATATAATCAAAAAGGCAAGAATGCGCACATTAAAGGAAAAGTTCATCCAAAAATGAAAATTCAGTCATTATTTACCCCCCAGCCCCCCCATGTGGATGCTAAGTCGAATGACGTTTCGTACTCCACAAAATATTTCAGTCTCATGGCAAAACATTTAGACAACATTCTCCAGAGCAACAGAAGTCGATGGGGTCTTTTTTTGAAATGTAAAAATCAACCAAAAAGAAGAAATAATCAGTTTCTGGGAGCCCTGAGATCCCAAATGGTTTGAAAACCAAGATGGGATGCATGTTTACACATTTAGCATAGCATCTACAGTGAAGAATCCAGCTTAGTCCTTAGTCCTAAGTCCCCGTCTGCAACACTGTTTTGCTGTGAACCTCCAGAAGTGTTTTGTGGACTACAGAACGTCACCTGACTTTCCATCATCATGAGGGTGAGTAGATAATGAATACATTTTCATTTTGGGCTGAATTTATGCTTTAAACAATTCAAATGAACTGTATATTTTCACTATAGTTGATACTCTGATGAAACATCCATTAAAATTCCTTACCAATCCCAACATCCTTGCATTTTTCTTTTTATAAGCACTGCACAGATTTTAAGTGATAATTTGTCAAATACATGTTCAACTAGAGTTCACTGGGTCAGAAAAAGGCGTCCTGGCATTCCTTGGTGGTCTTTAACTCAGAAGTCGTTTAATCACAGATTAAATGCCAATTAGCCACATTTCTCAGTTACTGAAGATGTATGAGAATCATTTTTTTAAAGCAACATTAGGTGACTAACAGAGCTCCAACGGAGGCCAGTTCATCTCAAGCAGGTTCTCAGGTCAAAAACATTGCAGAATTGCGTAAAAACACATTCAGGCAGGCTTAATGGTTGAAAAGATAAGTGCCATGATGTTGAGACGGTCCAAGAAGAGTAGGAATGATGTGCACAACCTTTTGTGCACCCAGTTTTCTTTTTTTTTTCTTTTTTTTTTTTTTAGATATTGAACCTGAATCATCTCATAATCTCAGCGAGTCGGCGAGCACAGGAAGAATAAGCAAAGAGGGAAAAACCATCAGACCAGGCCACCATTAAGATCCTGTACAAAAAAACATGAAGATACCGCTCGTTGCCATGCAACCTAATTCCACCAATTTTTGTATCAGTGTTTGCGATGGATGATGGCAAGTCTTATTTCAGGTGGCGGTTAAGCCATGTGTGAGCACATCCATCCAGCAGCCACCAGAACTTTTGCCACTGTTGATTATTTTACACTGTTTAACTGCTATGTAAATGTGAACTCTATGCTTTACTTGGATATTCATAGTGAGCACTGTTTAGCTAATATCACACTGACATTTAAAGGTAAAGGTTGGGCCAAAGTCCTGCGCTTTAGAAATAAATGGTCATTATTTAATCAGATTTTGAAGGTCTTGTAGCTGTGTTAATTCGATATTCATAGTTCTAATGGCTGACATTTTTCCTCATGTTCCGGCTTCTGTATGTGCATGGGCTTCTGGGGGCCTTTACTGATGAATTGCTGTGCTGTCAGACTCTTTTTGTGCCAGGAGCTGGATGTATACCAAATGTTTGCGCCTGCGAGAGTTGGAGCCTTTTGAAAAATTCAAATGGCATTTTAATTATAGCGCAACCACCAGGCAAAATATAACTGATTACTATGAGGACGTAATGTGAACTAAAGCTCGGCACACAATTATGCCATTGTGCCGGGAAATTTTAAACCTCAATCGCGTGGTATGTCACAGAAATACCGCACAAAGGGAATGTAAATATCAGCAGCTCAGCAGCGCTTGTTTTGTCCACGGCTTGGCAACAAGGTGCGAAAGAGGACTTTATCAAAGGCGACAGCGTGCGGGCGTCCCACTTGTGTGTTTCGTCAGACTGGACCTGCTGAGCCACATCTTCAGGTCTCAAACCTGCAAAATCTAACAGGACTTATTGTATCAAACAGACTAGGCACACAATCTGTGGGGTGTGCCAGTCATTTAAAGTGATTGTATCATCAATACACCATCAACCCTTTTGTTTTGAGATGTTTGATCTCGATTTAAGTATTCGACGACTCGCCCCACAGCATAGAACATCTTTATATTCTTGTAATAATGTTATTTACCAAGAGCACTAATAGCATCTCACTGCCTCCGGCCAGGACAGATCAGTCCCAGAGCGTCTTAGCGGCTCGATGACAGAAATCGTCTGGCGGCCAGTGGAGATCTGGGGTGAGGTTGACCCCTTGCAATGGGTGACATCATGTTACTGAATTAATTTAGTCCCCACTGATGTCCACAGTGATTGGCTGACGGGGGAGCTGCCTGCGTCACAATTGGTCAAACAAATTATCTACATTGGATTTGATTAGTTTATATTGGACTAGATCAATCGGTAAACAAATATTTTAGAATTTAAGTTGAAAAGAATGTACACATTTTGAATGTAAATCATTATCTAAAAACATTTTGAAAAGCTTTGTTTGTTTATATAGAATACAATGGAATTGAAGAAACTGAGATCAATGACATATAAAATCAAAGTAAATAAACTTAAAATAGAATACATTTTTTTTTTAGTAAACTGAATAAGCAAACTGACCTTAAAGAGCATATTGCAGGTTAGACCCCCCCTACATCAATGGACAACACAATTTCATACTGTTACACTTTGTTTATATGTGGCGGACCCTGCCACCTCTCTAGCTTCAAACAGTGTTCTTGGGAGCTTATTTTCCTCTGAGAACAGCTTGTTTATTTCATCATGGAAAAAATAAATATTTCTGAGTTTGTGTACATTGTCGGACAAATGTGGATCTGAAGTAGTGGAGACTGACACACTTTTTAATAAATCACTAATGCTTTGTGAATTATCCCTCATCACCTATAGGAGATCCTCTTCACTTAGCCAGTTAGGAGCACATTTTTAAACCCATGATGGTTTGTAAATACATCCGCAGGAATTTAGGATCTTGTTCTTTTCAGGTCTGTAGAAATAAAAGCCGTTACAAGTGAGCAGCCAGGAAGTGTATTTTCAACTTCAGAAGATGGCAAAACATTCAAAACATGTCATGCAATAAAGAACTGTGTCTAGTGGTTGTAAAAGGAAATAACACCATCCGTGTATAGATTGTTTCCCTATGAACCTCGCTTTGACTGCTAAGCTGTTTAGTCTGCCCACGAGACTTCATTCATGCAAAAATGAAGGTCGAATTAGAGCACAAAGGAGGCATGTGTGCCGTTGCAGAGCCACAACAGGAAGAGAACATTGTTTTCCCCCGGTTGCCATATCCAGGTGACAGTGGAACGACTGGAATAACTGTGAAAGCTCTACACTGCGAAAGGAAAAAGAACGGCGCTGATGGAGGAGGTGAAGAAGGAGAGTGTTAGAAACCGAGGTAAATCAATAGTGAACAGACGGACATTCACTCGATAGAGAGCGCCGGTGTTGTGTCGAAGTCTGTTCCCCCTGCTGATAAGTGTTTCCTCTTACCACTGGTACTTCAGTTGGTTTACAACTGGCAAGGTCGGGAAGTAGTAAAACCTGCTTATTAAAAAGACTTATCAAGACAAGTTGGTGTTTTACTCTGCCTTTTCATGACACTGAGATCAGGGTTCTTAGGTCAACTTGGGATTCTTGTATTTGTTTTTTTGCTTTGGACAGTAGCCAGGCAGCTAACAGCTATGTTTGCAATATAGCGACACAAACTGTAAAACCACAGAGAAGTGCTTTGAAGAAGCTACAATCGAAACTTTTATATTAACGGTGGATAACATGGTTATGGTTCCCTTTTTCATCCCACACGTTCTTCTTCTTCCTTCTCAAAACCTGCCCAATTTACCCACAATGCAGTTTGACAGTCGGCGGTCCGGTTGGAAGTTCAGAGCTGAGGAGTGGGCTTCAAGGGACTGGCAGGCGCTCTTCTTTACAACTCCATCCCTCAGATTTGTTTTCAGTTTTCAAAATTGTGGTCTTCAGCCCCCGACTGACGCTGACTCAGGTGACATTACATGAGGCCATTTTTGGAGAAACAAAGTAATTTGGGCCACTTTTTTCACAAATGCGGATGTACTCCCAAACATGTGTGAAAAGACTTTGAGTTTCCATTTAGGAAAAATAAAAGGATGACACTAGATGTTAAGGAATTCATTATTATCCATTATTTAATGATTATGCTAAAATGAAATAATTGCCTGCTGACTTGTTACAAATATCGCAAATTGTAATTGGAGCTGATCCTTTGCCTTTTCCCACCAACAATACATCTCGAGTCTTGTTATGTCATTGTTGGACTTATAGTCCTTCTTGACACTTACTGCATCCTCTTTGTCCCAGCAGGACAGCCTACTGAGGACCAGTGATCTGTTTTTTGAGCTTTAATTCTAAAATCTTTGAGGCCCCCATGAAACAAAAACGTAATCAAATCCTTACACTCAGCGAGCAAAATGTCCAGCTCGGATATCTACAGAGGGTACAAGCCGTGATTAAAAATCTGAATTCATAACGCAATGTCCAAGATTTACCCAACAAGCTGAGATAACGCCATGAAAGGTACCAGTCCAAATCAACTGGCGGGCAAGCTGGCAAGATAACACGCAATTAGAGCATATTGACAGGCTGCTAATCACTGTCAGCGTTTGTACCACTGACAGCATACATAAGGTTTGTTTTGATGCCAGGCGAGCGGCATGCCAGAAGCACTTCAAGGAATTATAGCAGGAGGGCATATTGCCCGTGTGAAGTGAGAGTGAGGAGGAGGTGTGGAAACAAGATATGGCAAAAAAACCTATCTACCAAACACCTTTCCAGCGGCCGATTGGCTGGCTCGAGGCAGGAGCGAACATGACTCAATCTTTATCTTGAATGCCAGCAGCTAAATTACTATACAGCTCAAAGAGAATGTGTGTGTGTGTGTGTGTGTGCCTGTGAGTGTGTGTGTGAGTGTGTGGTCCTGCGCAGTAAAGTGTACAGATGGATGACTCATCCACCAATCATGTGACTCATCAATCACTGCAGTTACCACCCCCCACTCCCCCCCTTCTGAATTTTTCCATTCTTTAGTTATTCCTCCTCTTTTCACTCCCATTCTTGCTGGGGTTTTTTTTTTTCTCCTCGTGTTCATTTTGATTGTCTGTGGATTTAATAAACTCCCTCTGTAGGTTTTTTGTTTGCATATTAATGCAGCCGTGACATATACGAGCCAGCGCTGTCAGTAAGCTTGTCTCGCCTTTGTAAAGCAAACAATGGGAGTGTTTGTCGCTATATTTGCTGCTATACAAGTAAAAAACATAGCACTCGCCAAAAAGCCATTAAAAAACTGAACTTTAATAAAATAATTGCTTTTATTTTTTATCATATAGCAAAACTAGTAATCATCATGCTGTTATTTACACATTGCACGGGCATATTTATTTCACACTGTACATATTACAATGCTAAAGGTGACATCAACAACAACACTCTCCTTTTACAAGACAGATGGCTTCACTGTGGACACAGTGGCCCTCCTCCTTTTTGAGATTTCTTTTTTTTTATGTTCACAGTTTATTCAGAGAAAACAACCGTCTTGAGTTCCCCATACTGTTTTATTTTTTCTCTTTTTTTTGTTCTTTTTTTTTGTTCATTTTTTAAGATGCAAGTAGAAAGACGTGCATTTAACGTTTTTTTAAGCACAATCCCTGACTCCCCCGGCCTGAAACTTTTCAATGAGATTTCTCCTGGAAAAATGAACAAAATGTTTGTAGCCTCTTGGTGGAAACACTTTTTTAAAATTAAAAAAAAAAAAATTTAAAAAAAAAGGCTGCAGAACAGATGAGTTCAAGTATTATTATTTTTTGTTTTCTTTTTTGGAAAGAAACAGAAAGAAATGGAGGTAACGATGTAAAAAGAACAACATATGAAGATGCGAAGTGGAGATGAACAATGAGGGACTCCTGCGTGTCAAAGGAGCGCTGTATGGTGGTGCTGATGGCGATTATGCCGTAGACACATTAACTTCTGGATCCCATAATGATTGAAAACCCTTTGTCCACCATGTTGGAAGTGTTTAGTGTTTAAGTTTGTGCTTTTGGAGTCCACAGGGTTTCTACATTGGGACCGGCTGTGATGGTAAATCTTATGCGAAATGATCTTTCCCTTTTATAGAACCATGGTGCTTTGTAAGGCAAAAATCTGAATCTGGAGTTTGAAACTGAAATGTGTGTGTGTGTGTGTGTGTGTGTGTGTGTGTGTGTGTGTGTGTGTGTGTGTGTGTGTGTGTGTGTGTGTGTGTGTGTTTGGCACCTTTTTGCAAATTGCAGCTGTTTAAAGTTGATCCAATCGAGAATAAGAAAAGGCAAATACACACATCAAATACAACAAAAATATACTGTCAACATTTGACAATAGCAGTGTTCAGTGTTGCTTTTTTTGTTTGTTTTTTTTCAGAAGAAGTCATTGAACTAGATTAGTTTTGTAATATGACATACAGAATATAAAACAAAAGATACAAAGTGATACTGTAAACATGGTTCTCTTACAATGGGCACATCTGCATGTGGACGTGTCAAAAATGTGATCATGTAGGCGTGTCGATGTATGTGCCTGTGTGTGTGTGTGTGCGTGCCTGTATCTGTTTGCGTGTGTGTGCGTGTGTGTGTGTGTGTGCAGTCTAGAAAACTCTGAACAATGCATCAGAGATCGACCTGAATGGAGGCAGACATACACCATGGTATGTTCTGTTTCAAAATGTAAACTGAGCAAGAGGCTGAAACATGGTTACAGGGAGCTTCAACTGGGACACCCTTCATCCTCTCCCTGACCGACAAAATCAACAACAAAATAAAATACAGTGATTTAAAACAGAAATCTAACTCCTCACTTCTTGACCCTTAAACCCTTTTCATCAGGCTTCAAAACACATTTCTCCTCTGAGTCATTTTTTTTTCACCACCCTTTTAGCTTTTCTTTAGCTACTGTATATCTATCCCACCTCCGTCAGAGATCTGTCTGAGCTGACAAAATGTCCGAAAAGTCTCTCAATACATTCTGCGTTTCATGTAGATCCTCTCAATAAAGTTTTCCAGCTCCTCCTCACTGTCCAGCTGAGGCACCAGCCCATCTTCCTCATAGTCATCTCCCGGTGTGACCTGTTGATAGTAGTACGGGGGTCGCCTGCCTCTCCTGGGCGGGGTTATTGGTTTGGGTGGAGGTAGGGGTTGGTAGGTCCGTGGGTGAGGAAGGATATAGTTAGAGATATAAGGGGTGAGAGGCAGGCGCGGCGCTGGCTGCTGCCTCCAGCTCTGCCCGCGGTTCTTACCCCCTGCCCTGTGCCTGCGCCTCGGGGCCTGGAGGTCAAGCTCCTGGGGGCCGAACGGCTGGTCTCTGGAGGGGGCGGGCTTGCCATAGTATTGTGCTTTGGGATACGGGAAATAAACAGGGTAGTATGCTCGATATGGCTTCTGGTAGTATGGATAGGAGGGGAAGGCTAAAAACTGTTTCTGGGGTTTATACCAGTAGTCAAGCTGCTTCTGAGGCTTATACCAATAGTCCTGCTTGTATGACTTGACTTTGTCCTTGTGCCATTTCTTGTTGGACTTGTTGTACTTATAAGGGTTTTTCTTGGGGTTTTTTGAGGCTGTGTAGTGGTAGATAGGCGGAGCAGCCAGAGGAGGAGGTACCAGAGGCCTGAAGCGCGGGGCGACAGGGTTGCTGTTGCTTGGCTGCAGCTGCAACTCTTTCCTTTTCTTCTTCTTCTCCTCCACGTCACTAATAATCTCAATCACATCGTCAGCGGGCAGGTGCAGCTTGCTGCTGATCTCGATCAGCCTGTCGATCATCTGCTGGTCCAGGTCGTCTTCGTCTGGGACGACCTCCTCCGAGCGCTTGTCCTCGGCGGTGTTGCCGGCGGCCCCCATGCTGCTCTTCTGCCGCGGCTTCATGTAGGACTGCTGCTTCCTCCCCATGTACTGCAGCAGCATGTCGGAGGCGATGTCTGCCAGCCTCTGCTCCTCCTCTCTGGCTCGCTCCGCCTCCTCCTGCTGCCGGAGCACCTCCTGCTTCTCTGCGCGTGCTCTCGCCTCCTCTTCCATGTGGGAGAGGCTCTCTTCTTCTTCCTCAACCTCCTCCTCCAGCTCCTCTCCTTCATCCTCGAAGTCATCCATGAAGTTGCCCCCCTTGATGGCTTGGTTGCCCGACCGGTTGTCCTGCCAGTGCAGCTTCTTCCCGGCACGCGCCAGCTGAGTGTTGTACGCCTTGTAGCCCTTCAGAGGAGGCAGGATCTCATTATCTTGGAGACCCAAGTCAATGTTTTGGAAGTAGCCTCTTATTTTGCGCTGCAGAGAGGGATCATCCCCCTGTGAGGCGGAACCTGATCTGGCCTTGTTTAAGAAACTTTCTAAATCATGTCCCTCGCCCTCCCTCTGCTCCTCGTCCTCTTCCGTCTCTTCCTCCTCACTCACGCTATCAGGTCCCACATCCTCCACGGACCACCCCCGATCCTTCTCTGACCTTGTGTTTTCATCCTCCTCATCCCTTTCTTTTAAGTCATCACCCTGAGCAGCTGTCAAATGGCCTACAATTAGCTGTTCAATAGCCTTATCAGCCCCTCGCCCCTCCTCCTCCTCCTCCTCCTCCTCCTCCTCCACCCTCTCTGCCTCTGTCTCCCCTGCTCTCCTTATCTCACCACCCTCCAAGCCTTCAATGGAGGGCAGCTCCCGACTCTGATCCTCTCCCCAGTCTCTGTTTCTGCTCGCCTGGATTTCACTCTCCCCCGGGTGGTCCAGGGCCTCCAAAAGAACGGCGAGCACCTGCGCAGTGTCCGTCACTTTATCTGATTGGTTATCTTGACCCGGGCCCCGGCCCCGGTCTAGTGACGCGTTGTCAGGGCTGGAGAGGCTCTGGGGAGGGGGCAAGAGGAAGGGGGCGAGATTGTCCTCTTTTCGGTCTGTCCGGGTGCGCCCCTCCACCCCTCCCTCCCCTCCCTCACCCCACGCAGGGGCGGTGCCAGCCAGCTGCGGAGTGACAATGAGCAGGACCAATAGGACGAGGTGGGCTGTGGAAGGGGCGTGATGACAGGTCATGACCATGCAGAACTGGCAGGAGGGAGGTTAAGCACCTGAGGAAGAAAGGAAGAAGGCAGAGGGAGAAGGACAAAAGACACATGAGACGCGATTCATGATTCACTCATTGTAGTCTGAAGGCAGCGTGGGCACATCTGGATTCATCATTCACTGAATTTGCAGCTAAATTGTGAAAAGGCCAGTCTAAAATGTACCAAGGACAGCCGGCAAGGAATACTGTAAGATTAGAGCACACAGATATTCAAAATAACGTTACGACGACCAGATTCTGGTTGGAAAACGAGATATCCTCGGACCGCGAAGCCCCCACACAAAAGCACTTAACACTGTGAGCAGTTTTCAATCTAACAAACGTTGGGGAACAAAGCACGCAGTCAAATGAGCCATGCCACATCCAACAAAGAAAGTTACAGGCTTTTTTTTCTCATGTCTGACGTTTGACATGTTTTTATTTTGGATGTTCTTGATAGAAAAATCCAATTCTAGCTATAATATGTCTTATCAGGTCCATTTTTTTTAAATCTTATTTTACCTTTTTTTTTGGCCACAGCTGTGTACCCTGGAAACGTACAGATGACTGATCTGTCCGTGTAAACCAGTCGTGATTCTCTGGATATTTAACTTCCTGTGTCTTTTCAAAAGGGAGGTAACAATTTGCATACATAAATTGCCCCTCAACATGAGCCCTCTTTTTTTTTTTTTGTCTGTAGCCGCGCATTAACCCACTCATTATCTATCCACAGCGCGGATGAATTGAGACAAGCTCTGTCATTTTTTGTTTGTCCTCGCATGAGATTTAACCGAGGAAACTGTCACAACAGAAAAGCACGTCAATGAAAGGAACATTTCCGTCTGAATTTCTGCAACAGCAAATAAACAATACAAATTTCTCACCTCTTCCTCCGGTCCAACCCGACCAGAACGCACGGACTCGCCATTTTATGCGTAAAACGTCTATATCTTAAAAACATTTTTTTTTTAAAAATAATACAGAAATACGAATTGATCCGAGCTGTGTCCGTGCTGGCTTTGATTTTGGTATTCCGTGCGTCGAGCGATGTGACCAGGACACTGGTACAAAGGCGGCACGCGCGAGGAAGTCATGCGTAAAGCTGGTGGCCATGGTTGAGTTATTTAACCCTCCGGTCCCTGAACTCGCCATCCAAATAGTAAATTAGCTGGGTGTTATATTTCTTGGGGGGGTAAAGCCTTTTTTTTTCCTCTTTTCTTTTTTTTTTTTTTTTTTTTTTTTTTGTTGCAAGAGGAAGAAGACGAGCAGCCAGCGAGAAACGCGGATTTGTCCTTGTGTGATGTGAGCATGTTCCTCCTCAGTGGTGGAATGCAGACAAGCACAAATTTTGGGCAGCAGAGCACCGCGTGCAGCCTCAAATTTGAACAATTTCCTTTTCTTTTTCATAAACTGGATCCGCGAAGAGGCGAACGGATGAAATCCACTTTGGAATAGGGTAAATGGCCTGCAGTAGATTTGATTTTGACTCTAATTTAATTAGGATTTAATAAAAAACTAAAGAAAAATGATTGTTGGAATCAAGCTGTGGCTTTTTGAATCGTGAAAAATCGACGCGATTTATTTTTTGTTGCATTCACGTTTAAAAAATGTCAACGGATTTTTTTTCTCTTTATTGCAGGGGCTCTTGAGCATCAATACTATTTCTTAGAAATATCTGTATACATATTGTAGTGACTTAATGTCTTTATCACCCTGCAATAATTAATATAGAATAACAAATTGTTGTAATTTTTGCGCTGGTAATTATTATTTACCATTCTAAATGTCAGTGCATTCAAAAAAAACGTGGTTTGCTCGTGAATGCGTCCATTTATCAAATATTAAAGTAAAAATACCTGTATAATAGTTGTAAAAAAAAATATTTCTCGATAACTTAAAGTTAGAAAATGTGCTCAGTTTTACTTTAAAAAAAAAGGTCCTATAGAAACAGTCGCAGTGCACACCTACTTTACAGTTAGACAACCAGCAGTCGCCCTGTTGACAGGGCAGATGAATTCTTCTGATAAAGTTGCGATTTAAAAAAAAAAAAAAGAAGAAAATTCTTCCTGGACACACTCACTCCTGCTTTTTCTTTTGCTTTTAATTACAAATGTTTTTTTAAAAATCTCACTGTGAAAAAAAACCCGACATTATTACAGTTATGAAATTGATATCTGATTAATTTCTGATACAGAATGAGATCTGGTTCCACTTACCTGGGGTCCCACTGGGGGGTGGGGAAGTGGAGACACTCACAGCGCGGGTAAAGCCAAGATTATTTCATGAATAGAGGATCACCTGAGAGAATGTCAGTGTTTCCACCTCTCTCGCGCTCTCTCTCTCTTTCTTCAGCCTCTGACCAACATCAAGAAAAGAAAAAAAAACAATCAAACTGGCGCTTCTTTATTGAGTTGCGTGGTGTGTTTGTATGGCAGCAGCACTGGCGCTAATGTACACTTGAGTGAATGTTTTCAGCCCCACGGTCAGCGCAACTTTATTGTATATACCCTCACTGAACCACGTGACGCTCGTCCCCCTCCACCCCCCTCCCCCCCAGCTGCAGGCAGTGCTGACGTCACTTCCATTGATAAGAATGTTGGTGTGGAGATGGCACTGCGAGTCTAGGCTGGCCCCAGCTGATGAATGAACGGAAATGGCATGAATGAAATAGTACTTTTCCTCAATGAAAAGGGAAAATTGTAGAGATAGAGCTGGTGCGCAGCCATTTTCCTCCCCACATGTTTAAAGGTTAGTGTGTTGCCTCTTCCTCCCTCGTTCCTTCCTTCCTCTGCCCCAGCGTGGTTCAGATTCAGGAGCCGAGGGTTGGAGAAAAAAATAGAGTGACCTCGTTCACAGGCTCTCAATTAGGGTCATTTAGTGACGTGCGCCGAAGAATCAATGACTTGCATGTGCGGCGTTCAGACGGAAAAGTGGCGTGCACTCCGGGGGCCGTTTTTTCCTCGCAGCCTGGTTGTTAGGCTTTTGTCTGCGGTGGCCCTGATCCTCTTGTGGCTGCATGGCTCACAGGCCAGGGGAGCAGCCGCGCTTTGCTGCTCAATTTCCAGGGATTGCACAATTTTCCACCCGCTGTCTCGCATCATTTCTGGCTGCTCTCCATCTGTCAGCGGCCCATTGTGTTTCTAAGGTGGCCCCTCACCGCCATTCTCTTTCGCATCACACCGGTGAATAAGCACCAAATCTGCAACACCTAACCGTAAAGGAACATGTACGCTTAAGTGACACACAATGATCATTTTAATGCATGAATGAATGTATCATGTATTCCTCTGGCTTGCCATTCAGAAATGATCAAGTCACTATGAGTGTCTGTGATTAGTTAATGGATCATTAATCACTGAATATTAAGTCAGAGTTTATTGGCTAGAGTGCAGTTATGTGCACAGTGGAAGGCGTTTGCCTCTCTTAAAGCAGAACAACACCTGCTCCCATATAGATATAAGGCTGTTTTAAGGCAGTCAGATCCAAACAGCCTACAGTCTTTGTCGATGTCACTTTACACGTTACGAGGGGGGTGTGACACGTGGTGTTACTCATGACATGTTTTTTTTTTCCTTTCTTGCTGAAGCAGAGTGAAGGAGTTCACTGAATCTAAAAACATCCAGCAAGTGCCGGTTGACAAATCAGGGGACAAGGAGACTGCACGTCACCAGTTTACACTGTCATCAATTCCATTTAAACGGCTTCATTTTTGTATGAGAATTGGTTCTCGTTTCTATGTAAATGGGTTCCAGCTTTTTGGTGGCATATGTACAGTATGAGGCGACTGTGTGTTAAAGGCACCGTATGTAATTTTTGCCGATAGCAGTCTGTCAGTCAAAGCAAAGCAAAAAGACGTAAGTAGCTCAGGATCGTGAGCATCATTGTTTCCATTGTGAAATGACCACCATTGCTGATGAAAACCTCTCTACGTTGCTCGGGCGGAAATGTTTCACGTTATGTTTAGCCGTGCTGCTGACTTCCTTCCCCCCATTCTCTGACTCTCTTGTGGAAGTTATAGCGTCAGATCAGCTTGACCCATCCAGGGTGTAAATAACATCTTTTCAAATTAATTTTGGATCTCAGGGCCTCAAGAGACTTGGATTGTGTATGGACCGATGGAGCCATTTTAGGGTGGGTTTGAAAAGGTTAGGGCAACATATGGAGGATCGCTGCCAGGAAGTAGCCACGATGTTTGGCAGAAACTGCCCAAATCCTACCCTCGCTGCTGTCGTCAAGTTCAAAGCACCAGATAAGTGTACAGCCAGTGAGATTCGAGAGCACAACACCCAGACCCCTTTGTAATGATAACTTTCTGAAAACATTAATCAGCCTTTTTGACCATGTACTGTCACAGAACAACCATGCTGCATGCAAGCCAACCTCCTCTGATCAGTTTCAGCATAGATCCTGCAGATTCTGCCAGTCGACGGAGCATTCCACAATTGCACTGTCCGCTAGACTGTCCCAATGGCCAGCCTGGCCGAGGTCAGCAGGTCTCCAAGCCACAAAGCACTCAGCCACAAAACACACAGCCTTTAAACTAGCTGGCCCACATTCGGTGGGGGGATGTGTGGGCACTGAAGAAACCTTTGACACTAGTGATATTGAAGGACAGTACATAAAAGTATGTGCAGCAGCACCAACCAGTGCTAAAGTAATAGTACAGAACACACAAAGACTGGGCCCTTTCGACAAACTGTTTTATACCCCTGTAAACATAAACAACACATTCCAGGTGCAGGGGATGCTTGATTCTGGTTCAATGGACTGTACACTCAGCAAGCAAGCAGAACTAAAAATGGTGAGTGACAATATACTCTCGGGACCCATTCCTCTGACGCAGGAGGTTGTGCTGGTGCTGACACTGAGCAAACCAAAACGCATGTATGAGGTGAAAATGAAACTGTATGGAGAGAGCTGCATCGTGCCCGTTCTCATGGTACCTGGTCAACGTGATGAACTGATCATACGCACAAATGTCATCAGATTCCTCATACATCAGCTGAAAGTAACTGACGTCTATTGGCATCTTCTCTCCAGTGACAATCTTCTCCCAGAATGGGAGCAATTCGCACACCTCTTGGCAAATTTATCCCGGTTGAGAAGTGAGTGAGTTACCAGACGTGATCAGGACTGTGAAGCTCCAGCCGTCAGTCACCTTGCTGGTGAAGCAAGAACATCTGGTTTGGTGCCAACTGCCAAAGAATGTCCCCATGTCACCTGGCAGCAAGGTAATTGTCGAGCCCACCTCCTCAAAGTTCATGCCTCGTAACATCGCGGCTGGCCGTGTCATCGCACCACTGTTGGTTGATAGATGGATCCCCGTGAAAGTTACTAACCTGACGGACAAGCCCCATCACCTTAAAGCGAAAACAGCAAGTTAACAAATGTGTCTCCCTGTCTGGCTTTGGGGGCTCTGGCAGGTTTTCCAGGGCACCAACCAAACTGAAAGAGCCAAACAGGAGAAAAAACATGACAATGACCAGCCTACAGACCTTAAACAGCGACTACAACAGGTCGGGGTCGCTGACATTGATATTGACCAGTGGCACACTGATCAAACGGTGAAGGAGAGGTTAGTCGAGCTGCTTGAGAAACACAATGACATTTTCTCCAAACATACTCGTATCTGGCTCCCTGACATACCACCAGCCCATCACCAGAAATGATGGCAGGTTCTGTCTGAAATGGAAGTACAGGAGATAAGAAAGTCAGTGAGTGACAATGTTTTCTCTGAACCTATACGTTTGGTAGCTTGTATGGCTGATGGTAGATCTTAGAGTTCTACAGTGAGTCCCAGCCAGGTTTTCAAGTTTTGGTCAGAGAAGTAATTGGTTTATTTAGAGGTATGGTCTGGATTTTTGTGTAATCTAGGAGGGGTGGATCCAACCGATGTATAATTGTAGCAGGTATACGTTTCACTAAATCCATTTTTCATGCTTGTTCATATTTTGTTGTTGTTGTTTCTTTTATGTGTTCACATTGACTTCTGTGTTTATTTTTTAAGAGCTTTATTTTGGTTATTTAATTTAATTTATTTTGGTAAATTCTACTTTCGTTGTGTGACCTTTGACATTTCTGTGACATCACTTCTTCCTGTGGATTCTTGCTATTCTCCTCACTCGGTTTCTGGACCCCATGAGGTGAGGAGAGGCAAGAGTTACGAGTGTTCCCACCTATAGCGCATTTAAATGTGGTAAACAGACACGCAAATCTTGCTTGGTAAAGGTCGCACACGTATTTTTATTTTTTCAGAGTGTGCAGCACTTCTATGTAGCATGCTGAGTTAAGCTAAAGCAGCATCACGGCAGTTTCTCATGCAGGTTGCTGTGTTCCCTTGTTTTTTAAAGGTGTGCTTAAGGAAAGCTTTTTCAGAAATTGCTGTACTAATTTTGATGTGTTTTACACCACATAAATTCCCCCGGTCAGCAAAGCAGAAATTGTACTTTTCTCATTCTCCATCATCCACAAACACCACACAGAGCTTGTAGCAATCTGAAGTGTCAGGCCAGACCGGCTACACGTGCAAGTAGAGAATGACTTAATTTTAATTCTTTTGGCTGAATTTATCCTTTCAGCACGTAATTGGTCTTATCATAAAATGTTGCACACAAATCAATTCATGTGCACACACATACATTATACTGCACTGCTGGCAAAAAAAAAAAGCTTGTCTTAATGATTAGTTTTATGCTCCCTGACTCTAATTCCGATCATTATCAATACAAAGGAGTAGGAAATCAGCAGCTTTGCTGAAAACTAGCGGTGTGGAATCAACACAAGTCTGCCTGAGGGTTTTAGACCTCACAAGTCCTGCCTGACACTGGATAAGAATCAAAGGCTTGCTGAAGTAAACAACTCTGGATTGCAAAGGGACGCTTTGATTCCATGACCCACTCATGTGAATTCACCACTGTTCTTTTGTTCCCTCCCTTCCTTTCTGCTCGATTTATTATAAAATAAAAACAAAGCTTTTTACTTCCACTGTCAGCCAGACACTCCCAAGGCCTACTGTAAATGGAGCATTTTGTACATTTTGGTTCAAGGGTACATAAATATACAGTTATGCCTGATATTGAGCTTCCTTGTTGCGCTGAACATTAGTGGCATCCATGTGCTGGATAACGTAGAAACAAGTTGATTCACAATGTTAAAGCCAAGCTCATTTCCATACACTTCATTTGTCAGTGCCAAGCCTCCTCTCTGGCCTTGTGTGCCACTAAATTCAGCTGTCAGTCCTCATACGGGTTACTTTCTCACTGCGTCAAGGCTTTTACTTCCAGGTATGTATGTGTGTGTGTGTGTGTCCGCGTGTGCACCTTAATGGATGTGTTTTTCTTTGCATGCGTGTGCGCTGGAACATGTCCTGTACGTTCAGCTAACGGCAGACAGGGATTCTATATTATCGGTGATGTTCTAAGGTTAATTGGATATTAGCTGAAGACATCAGAGTCACATGAGGCCAGCTTTATTATGCGATTATGTGTGGCCTGATTCAAAATGTCACGCTCCACTGATGTGAATGTTAGATTTATGATACTTCTTATCAGATGAGGGAGAAAATATAATTTGAGGACGGACAGAAATATCACCTGGAGTCTTTGATGTCTATTTTAACGAGAGTTTTTTTTAAGCAAACGTACGGAAAACTCGCAGTGGCGTGATGACGGAAAGAAAAAGAAGGAGAAACATGCTCACTCTCTCCCTGGAAACTAAAATGGAGCTTTGCTTCTGTTCTGAGGGACTTGGCGCGTGTGAGCAAATATGTGTTTTGTGTTAGCAGACGGAGATATGCACACATCAAATGAAGTTGTAATTTGTTAGGATGGCTTGAGGCACCACATAACCTCTGTTTGATTAGATTTTGTGCAAGGGACTGTTTGCAGCAGAATGAGGGAGTGTTTGCAAGGTAGTCATGTCATTTTGTGTGTGCGATTGTGTGTGTGTGTGTATGTGTGTGTGTGTGTCTTTGTTGAAATGCTTGATGGCAGCAGCAGGCTCGGAGAGGTAAGCATGGAGCCGGAGGGCAGATGCTGATATAACGGTCTGGCATTATCAACTGCCACTCAGCATTAGTTGGCCCCTTACCCTCGCTCCATGTCCGCACCCCCGCACTGACTCACACTCTGCCGCCTGCTTGGCCACTCACATAGATTAACACTGGTACACCGTGCTTGCATTTAATGGAATACACACACCTCGCAGTAATAGTTCCATTTCTCCCTCCATTCTGTCTCTCTTTCACAAACACACACTCACACACACATGCACAGAGAGAAAACACACATCCCCTCTCTTATTGTAATGTACATTACAGACAAATGAACCTCTGGAGGAGGTTGGGGCATGCTGTCACTGATGGCTCCCAGTACAAACTTCTAAGACAAGAGGCTGCGACTGTATGTGGATGGCCCCTTTTTTTCCATTAAATTAACTTTGTCTTTTTTCTCTGTTGGTACGGACCGAGGAGGGCTGCAGGGTCACCAGGCTGAGCTGGAAAATCGACACTCTTAAAACAAGGGGGAGATGGGGGGGAGAGATGAATTCCCTGGTTTTTGCTGACATTTTGGCCACAATTATGGTAATGCAGGCTGGGGATCTTTCGGCAAGTGTGCTAATGCAGCTCCCTCGCACTGCAAAGGGTCTGTACCTGGAAGTGATAAAATAGGGCTCATGATTAACAGAAGCTTTTCCGCCCACGCCACTTTGTCAGGGGAGGGAAGGACAAGTAATTGCACCGTAAGGTTCCTACAACACAATGCATAGCTGGGACTTGATGATGTGTGCAGGACCCTGGCGCCCACACTATAATCTACAGTTTCATCTAGCTTCTCCCTTTTTTTTTTTCTTTTTTTTTTTTCCCCAGACATGCTTTTCAGAAGTTGAAATTTCGCCGCAAGCTACACGCCAACCTGCACACATTTCGCGGTCATGCGTTTGCATCAGAGGAGAAAATTAGTTTTACAGGGTAAAAATTAAAAGCTTGGCTTAATTTGTTTAAGACTGCGCAGATTACTATGATTATCTTTTTACATTCAGCCTATTTGTCGGTACATGAAGAAGAGGTTGTCAGGTTTTTTTTTGTTTTTTTGGTCCAGTTTTGCAGAAGGGGACGGTTTTAGCACTCTCTCTCCCTCTCGGGTTGCTCATCGTGAGTCAAACGTCCGCGTCAGAAGGCACAACACGATGTTGCACGACGACATCTGCTCCACGCGGTGAGGCTTGTTTGCCACTGTTGTGTCGCGCTTGTTCTGCTCGCGTCAAGTGTTTTTATGGTGACGCAGCTGTGTTTACATCTGGAGAGGGTTGAGGTGTCAGCAGAGAGATCTCTGTAAATGAGAATCTCATTAGTAGCCTTGAGATTTCTCTCTCACTGAGGTGCAAAATGGACATTAACTCACACCTGTGTCTGGTCTATATGTTCACTGACATACTACGAATGTAATATCACAACATGAAAATGATTGATGCGATATTTATTGAAGTGTTTTGCCATTAATAACATAATTACTGAAATGCTCATCTTTAATATGGCCACTGAATGATGACACTGTAGAAATGTCGGATCTCTCTGTGAAATGCTGCTTATAAAGTGTTAAAGGAAAAGTTCAACCAAAAATGAAAATACAGTTATTATCTACTCATCTCCACGCTGATGGAAAAGTGGGTGGAGTTTGGAAGACCACAAAACAATTGTGGAGTTTCAGAGCAAAACAATACTGCAGATTTTTTCTCTTTAACAGCTGATGAGGATGGCGACTTGTTTTAAAATGTACAAACAAAAGACACAACACATAAAATGGCTCACCTCCAGAGGCCTGGAGGTCCCGAATTGATTTGGAACGATTTTATTTACGCTGTTTTTTTGTGTTGAAATCTTTCCGTAGCTGCTAAGCTTAAAGTGTTAGCGTGAACCCCGTCCGAAGTGGGCGCACAAGCTCGACTGGGCATGAAGATAAAAAATAGTGTCTTCTTTTTCTTATTTTACTGGGTTCACCCGAATTCACTCATGATCTACTCACCTCCATACCGAGGGAAATTCAAGTGGAGTTTTCTTGTCTGCTAAAGATATTTGGTGTTTCACAGCAAAACTTTAAAAAACATGACATGTCCAGCGTATCCAAGTGATTTGATAAGAATTAAAGCCCTTGACGTGTGGCCGAGCTTGTGCACCAACTTCTGTGTTCAGGTTGTGTGCTCACGCTTTTGGCTCAAAAGCAGCAGTAAAGTTTTTTTTTTCACGTTCTAAAACAAGTCAGTTGCTTAGGAGAATGCAGGAACGCTGTGTGCATGAATGTAGCTTTTTTTTTTTTTTGGTTGAACTTTCCCTTTCATGGCATGTAATAGGCTAATGCGTGCTAGAAAAAACACGGTTGGATGAAGTGTAAACAGAACACAGAATATTTTTAGGAAGTCGCACATACACTCTCATACAAAATCACACTGTGATACTTCCAGAACGGAAAACCCAATAAATCAATCAAATGAATAAATCTTGTGTGTGACTCACAGGAAAATTCATTCAAATATTCCCAATTTCTGTGCTGCCTCCATCCTCTCAGCTCTGAGCGAAGAATAATGCCTCTCTGTTCACATTGTGCAGTGCAGTGAATGAACACCGTCCCTTTATAAGTAATCCTCGATGGGTTAACACCTCCACATTGATGAATATGGTGTTAAAGGTAATATTTAAATCTATGAGCCAATATAGATGATGTGAGAGAATTTGCTGCGAACAGCCGATGAATGCCAAACGTCTCTCGCATAAATTAGGTCCGTGAGAGGAGTTATGGTGGGAGTAGATGGACCCTGCGGGAAGTGGATTCTGCGTGAGTAATGTGTGCGCATTGTGGTGATTGTTGTCCCACTCTCTCATTGTCTGCTACTCAGAAATTATTTCCCCTTCTGAATATTAGCTGTAAAATGCGCATTGCAACCTTTGAGAAACTGGTGGCGTCAGTGACGGATGGTGTTGGAGGCCAGAAGCAGGCAATGAATTTGAGGTTGATGAGGCGACTCATATCAGAGCGTGCGACATCAGCGCTCACCATCAATCTCTTCCATTCTCCCCCTGTAGACATCTGGCACATGCATCAGCAAACACACTATTGAAAGTGAATTGATCCCAACCCTGACAAAAACACACATATACACACGGTTTCGGAGGCGATGCTGCACGTTCAAGGCCTCATGACAAGACACTCGGCCAGCAGCCAGCTGCCTGTAATGTACTACAGTAAAACCTCGCATGAGACTTTATTAGAGTAATAGCTTGCATCCACATCATTTGTAATCACTGCACCAGCGAGCACAGATGGCAGAGCCACAGCCTGAAGATGTAGTGGCACGGAAACCACGCGTTTGCAGACCTTCACTATAATATGAGCCAAATTTTCAAAGCCCGTGCATCCCTCTGCATTGATGTGACCATTATCTCATGAAAAAACACTGCTTTGATTGTACTAACATAATGCTGGCTTTTATTTTGGGTTGTGTGTAGCAGCTATACGTAAGTCTTTTATCTGGAGGGTGCAGAGTGGGTGAGTTAAAGTGGTTTTTTTTATGCGTATGCAAATTCTACAAGCTTTTTGTTGTTATTTAACCCAGAGCCAATGTTGGTATGATTCTTCACTATTCCGAAAAAGTTGACACTGTTATTCAACATACATATTACATTTATCTAATTCTTTTCACCCATAGTTCTCATTAATGTTCTTAAATTTTCCTAATTTCTCAACAGCACATTCTCCTGACTACATGTATGGAAAAGAGAAGATTAATGTAAGTCATATGTAGGCAAATACAGTGGTTGTAATAAAGTTTACAGTGTGCGTTGATATAAAAAGTGATATCACTTTGTACCAGCAAGATAGTTCAATGGCACCCGTTGTTTCAGCTGGCAGATATATTCCATCCCCACCTGCCAAATCTTATCATCCCTGAAGTCTGTCGTGGTCAGAGGCGCTGTAAATCACCTCCTTACTGTATCCCCTGTCGTCAAACTGACCTCCATCGGCCTTGGAGGCTGTGTTCAGATCCAGTTAAGTGCCCGGCCAAGGACAGCTAGCAAAGAGCAGCAGTTGTTGGTTACTCGGATGACATGCTGCCCCCTATGTCTTGGAGCTACATTTGAATTCCGGCCATATTTTACCAATTGCACCTGAAAGAGATCCAGCCCTCCTTCTTCTTCTTCTAAAAGATTCTTCTTCAAATGATGAAAACAGCTTCAACACAAGTACAGCCACTAACATCAGTAATATCCTGCAGTGGTAATGTTAAAACACATTTATATATCGCTAACACGTGTTTGTTTTGTTTAATTCAAATGCAGCCAATTTTTTTAAGCCACGTACGAGTTGTAAAAACTGGTGCATGTGTTGCTTTATTTGCTTGTGTTTTCCTAAGGTGCAGTGCGCTGGGATAAATAGCAGGCCTCTGTGACATTATTGTAAATAACAATGAAAGATTTGCACGCAAACCACCCTCTGTCACAAAGTGAATCTGTTGGAAGACGGTTGGAATGAAGGTTTTTATCCTCAACGTCATCCGTTGTCAAGATTTAATAGGCTTCCCCTGTAATATTTTTCCACTTATCTCTTTAGGTTATACGAATATCATCTGGGGTCAACGGGTTCGAAACTGTAGAATAAAGAAGACTGTTTTGTTGCTTTTGAATTTCAAACAGGTCGGCAGAAACGTGAGCAGTGACCGGCTGAGCTTTTGACGATCTCTCCATCACTAAGCTCCCGTGTCTGCCACCGGCCTCCTCACGGCATGTGCTGTACTGTAGGCCTCATGCATACAGGCACAGGCCACACATGGGCTGTATACCTTGAGGCAGACAAACAGAGGGAAAGATGAGTCCTCCAAAACTCCTTGTTGAAATGAAAACTGTTATCGGTTATCAGCGCACCACCCGACTGGAAGGGAAGTAATTTGAAAGCCGTTTGAAACGCGGTAATTTGCCGGTGTGACTCATCACCAACACCTACGGCGACAAAACCTCTGATCCTCCAAAGGAAGAATAGGATAGCACAACTCTGTGTGTGTGTGTGTGTGTGTGTGTGTGTGTGTGTATGTGTGTGTGTGTGCGTGTGTGTAATACACCAACAAGCTGTCGTTTGAGGTTTATAGATAGAAAGCTATAGGAGGATATGTGGCTTCAATCATATAATTATGGATCATGTGTTTAAATATCTTCTACTTCATTGCAGAAATGTTTTTTTTCTTATAGCCCGCTCCATGTTTCATTTACCAAGTGTTAATGAGTAGAATTAAAACATTTTGACCTGAGTTTCTTTCCTACTGATTACACACACGTGGAACAGCCAGTCAACGGAGGTTTCTATTAATTGAACCCCCCTGTTTGCTCATTAACGACATACAGCTGAGATTCAATACAAACTGACCATTTTGATGCTATCAGACAGGAAGCCGGAGTCCAGTCAGTACAATCTCGATGATGGTATCGCAGCAAAATAGGGCACGCTCACTTGAAGGTGTCATGGTGAGGGAAATTATCATGATTAATGCAGGGTTACAACTCTGCAGCAACGTAATCAGTCTCTCACTTGTTAATCATTATCTCTCCCTGATTAATTTTGGCTCGAGATGTAAAATAAGATATCAAGCTTTATTGTGTCGGGCGAAGACCTCAAACAAGACTTTCCATCATGGATCTGTTTTAAAAAACAATCCATCAAATAAATGATGAGCTGTAACTCCAAGAGGCAGAGATACAAAGTAATGGAATTAACAACGTGTACAAAACTGCATATTTATAATAGAAATAATTGCTGTTATCAATCTTGTACAGTCTAACATTTTCAGTATAGGCTCATGCTGCATGGATCTCAGTGAACATACAAAGCGTGGAACCCCTCATTAGCTTCGTCCCTTGTCAATTCCAGTAAAGTTGATTTAAAAAAGACAATGGCGATGATCACTTAAAGGATAAGTTCAGCCAAAAATTACAAATGATTCTTTGTCTACTCACACCCATGTAGGTGGAAGGTCGGATGATTTTTTTTGCAGTCCAGTCCAAAAATCCCCAGAAGCCCCAAGATCCCAATTTAAAAAAAACATTATTTACACCCTTTTAAATTGGATAATTTGCTGGAGCTTCTAAGCTAAACGTGTTAGTATGCACCACCTTCTCAAGTGGGTGCACAAGCTGATATTGTTTTTTAAACTCGGATTATCCCAGATGAGCTTTATGGAACCATTTTGTGTCTCTTTTTGGTTGTTTTTTTTTTCAGTTTAAGTCCCCATCTGCTTCAGTTTTTAGGAGGATGCCATACAAATGTTTTGCTGTAAAACTCCAGATACCAAGCCTATGTTTGTAGTTTCATACTTGTAAGCTAACACACAAATACATTTTTTTTTATCCTTGCTAGAAAGCTGTAAGGGCTCTTTTTATGGAGGCCCTACAACAACGTATAGGAACAAGCTGCCAATTAGGCAATCAACATCATAACTCGTGACTCAAGCTGCTTTCGAGAGGTGTGTGATGGATAATACGCTTCAAAATAAAATGAAATAGTCTCACAAGCACTTTTGTCATTTAGATGTCAAGAGTTTGGATTAAATTATATTATGTGGAAGTGTGCAGTTTTCAAACATTCGCATGCCATCTGTAAAACAGTTAAGCGTCTTTGTCTGACAACGTTCTTAAAAATGTGCCGCAGTTTGTTGAATCTGTGGGAGTTTAAATAGTTTTTGAAAAATCAGATAGGGCGTAATAATAACAAGCTCATGGCATTCCAAATTTGCCATGAAAAGCCAACAGATGAGTGAGTGTAAACCGCATATATATACACGTGTTTTCATTTGATGTATTTCCCTGACACTGTTAATCACATTGACATGTTTATGTAGCCTAATCCTCACCTCCCACACTTCTGTTTGTTTTTAAGTCACAGAATTAAGCAGCAATCAATGAATTACACAGAGTTGGATACCTTCAAACGCCGTGCCAGGGCTTTAGAGCTGAACATGTCGAGAAGAAGAAGAAGGAACAGTAGGAGGATCTTGTTCAGCCTCTTAATTTTGTGAAGTTAAATTTAATTGCACAGCCTTATAATGGCAACAGTCTCACAGGGAGACAAAACAAAGAATATTTTTTGGTACTATTACACTATAACAATTAAGGTCAGAGAGAAAAACCAATGCTATTTAATGAATACTTTTGGGAAATATATATTTTGCTTTGTAGACCATATTCCTACGGCGGCCATTTTTCTCCAATGCTGGAGAATGCTGGGTTAATGTGATGCTGCCGTGTTCAAGGCTGCAAGTCGTACAAACGTAGGTAATACGACAAGATGTTTAAATTTTACAGCTTCCCAATTGAATATAATAAAAAAATATGATGGACAGCAAGAATTCGGAGGAACATTCGTCCATATATCAAGGTACAACAACATATCTGCTAACTCGTATGCTGATTTTAAGCATTCAACAACCTCCTAGCTAAGGTTACTGTTTGATTACATCCTTGAGTGTGTTATATTTCCAGGTTTTAGACAAATGTCTCCAAGATGCGTGTTGATCGTTCTGAAATAATTTACGCCTTTCCCAATCATAAAGCATTGAAATGGTATCGTATGGAACGGTAACGTTAGCTCAGATTTGGCTGAATGCTAACGTTAGCTGTTTTGCTAATCGGTTATCAAGCGTCTTTTACCTTATGGTTTACCTGTGCCTCAAGAGGCGTCCAGTCTGCCCTCACTCCAACTGGGAGGATTACAAAACTGGTCCAGCGTGACATCTATTGGGGGTGACAAGGTGCAGGAGAAGTTTGTGAATGTGTCCAATTCCGTACGTAACCTGTGGAGCCAGTATTCTTTTTTTTTCTTTTTTGTCAGAGAGAGAAAAAAAAATCCTCACTGTAGCCAGTGGGTAAAACCTGAGCTTGTAAATGTAAAAGGATTCAGGCAGTAAAAGACTGAATAAAAGCTTATATCCAGCCAGCTCAGTATTCACAAAATCCATTTCCCAGATAGCGGCGTACAATGAAATTCCCCATTTCTTTATCTGTCACTTCTGCTAATCCGGACAGTGATCTCCCTGAAACAAAGCTGTGTTTTTCTATATGTAACTGAATGTCATAAATGCGTCTCTTCTCTCCTCTATCATTTCAACTCATCACCTCTTCTATTATGGCTGCATGCATTCTTTATAATTTCTGTTTCCCCCCTTTTTCGCTCTATCGCTGCTCTATATGTTCTATTTCCAGGCGCGAGCACGCTTATCTCTGCGTGTCTGCCGGTGTGCTTGAGAAAGAACAAGAGACGGCATTCATGGGAAATGCAAATAAGAAAAGGGAGACAGCTTAGGCATGAATATATTGGAGGATTTCCAGCCTTTATTCATATTAATGTCATTTATTATTTTTTTTTATTGCTGAATAAAAACAATGTCCTTCATTTTTCTCGCACTGTTTATTCACATTTGGAAGTTTGGTTTTAATTGAAGCCTCGACACAGAAACTTGAATGAATCCCCATCAGCTATAAATAAACCAAAGAGCCCCATCACTTGTTACCATGCAAAGGAAACTGGCCAAAACCTAGCATAATAGGAAGACTCCATTATTGTAATTATGAACAAAACCATTGTTCCCAAATTTGTATGTGGGCATTGTGGACACATAGATTTCCCAACCTTTGTTTTTCTAATAGACCGTTTACTGTTAAGTGCGTGTACTGTAGCGTAGTAAAGATGCTTAGTGACGGTGGCGATGAAGATGTGCGACCGCAGCGTAGTTTGTTTATAGCCTTACGTTAGCTTTTTACTTCTGGAGTACTTCTTTTTAAATCCTTAAAGTGGTGTTCATCTGGGAAGATTAACAAAACAAGTAGTAGTAGTTCCGGCAATAATCCCAACTCTTATAGTTAACTCTACTATCTTAAGTGTCAAGTTTTCAGGGTGCTGCATGTTTTAGTCACTAACTTTCCCAATTCTTATTTTTACATTTGCATAGTGTATTGTCTTTAGTGGGTTTGTGACTTCATTAAAGTTGGCCCAGTTTCTTTTTTTTCACCCTGGGAGAAGTTAGCGTAACAACTAAATGGTGAAACGGCGATCAGTCGTTCTGCAGGTGATGGATGCTAATCAACTTCTCAATCAAAGTTACAATGGATGGCGTGACTTAAATGGAGATCTCTGGATTGTGAAAGACTTTGGATATCAAAAGCAGCTGGTAACATCGGTGGCATTGTTAATACCATCTTGGGCATCCATTTGCATCCGCTAAATGGCACGATCAAAACTCTTGTAAAGCACTTACGAAAGATGGATTTTTCTGGCTGGAGGGGAGGCACTGGGAAAAATCTGCAATAACAAAAATATTGAATCAGTCCCCTCAGTCAGCGCATTAAGTTGCCAGGAGTGCCGGTGGTAACTTTGTAATGATCGCTTTCAGATCAAACAAGCGCCTGAACTGCTCTACTAGCTTTATTGTCCGCTGCCTTGCACGTCAAAGACACTAATGATGGATCCAATTTATCTTGTATTGTACAGCACACCGAAAACAAACCTAGAATTACATAAATAAAATACGTTAATTGAGGCTTTTGCCTGTGACGCGCAGATGCCTTTCAAAAAGATTGTGGAAGTCTTTTTCTGTCGAGGCGTAAGTTTCTGTTTACTCGTTTGCGGAGCGAAAAGTGAAACGCGGGGGAGCTCTTTGGGGGATTTTTTTTAGAGACATCAAAAGCCACTTATGTCAACACTGGTAAGCTTATTTTTTTATCTCCTTCTGTGCAATTTATACAGCTTCAGTAAGTGGTAATTGGGGAGTAGTTCTTTTTTTTTTTAACAGTCATACTGACTGTGTTAGCAGATTGCTTTAGTTAGTGCTGGTTGTTAATAGGTAGTTCGTCCGTCAAGATGTCTGCGATGTAGTCATTGGATTGACTTAATCTGATATTGTCACCGCTCTGTCTTGTCTTGTGCTCGATTGGTATTATGATGGTAAGTGCAATTATAAGCTTATGTGTTAGTATTACAAGGTGCTTCTGGCACTTTAGCAGATGTTTTTCCACAAAGACACAGATCCTTCAAGGCGCTTTGTGTCATGGAAGGGATTTAAAAGTAGCACTCATGCCAACCACATTTTGCTAGCGATACAGCAATGAATGTAAATAAATACTTCTCCAATCCCGACTGCGGATTTTCACACGTGAAAAAAATTCTACTGGCCTTTTTTTCACGGCAGACATTTTGACTAATAGGTGTTATTAATGATATTAATGATTGCTCAGTCATTTTCAAGAGCCCCGGTAAACAACGATAGTGTGACAGTTAGGCGCCTGCATGCAGGGCCCTGAAACTGAGGCAGCTATTACTTGAACAAAAGCTTGTCTTACTGTTTTGTACCGTAATGCCTCCATTGATCCGTGTACATTTTCTTAAGCTTATGTAGGGTTTAATTATCTTACTTTTCTTTTATTGAGTTTTAGGAAGACGCATCTTAACAACTGCCAGCGCACACTGACTTACAGATTGATTTTGTCTCGTTATCATAAAAATGGAAACATTGCTAGAATGGACAGGAAATCAAATTAGCAGTTGCTTGTCTGAACCACAATCGATAAGATTTAACCATTTAGAAAAAAGGTCCAGCGTACATGTGTTTCCTTTAGGGAAGAGGCCAGAGCACATACGGTATGACAGACGAATTGTATAAAATACATGGAAACACTACCACCAACCTCAGACCATGAGTAAAACGTTTCAAAAGTCTCATGACGGCAAAAACTTTTGGTTAGCCTCACAGATGGTAACAACGATGTCGGAAGGTAACATGACTGTTGCGGCGTACCAGCGACAGGCAGACCAGACCTTCATGATGCAGTACGCTTGCAATAATATATGTGATGTGACTGAATTGACGAGCTGTTGACTTTAGGTCGCCTCCTAACAACAAGCATGTAGGTTGTGAGAATCCGCTTCACAGTTGACTTATATGGTAGTTTTTCTGATGGCGTCATGAAAAAAGTTTTTGCGCTAGGCTTCGGTGGAAATGCTGGTATGTTGTAAAAAGTGTTAGAATTAGCAGTAAATCACGATGTGTGAAGCGTGTCGCTTCAGATCTGTGGAAAGCGATGAGGAGACTGAAACAAACACCGATGCTGTTTCTATCTCGTTGCTAACATTTTTCCAAAATGGAGGTTTGACTGGCACACTTTTAATCACACCACCTTCATCTTCAGTGACTCCGTGGCAATGTGCTTAACTTTTTATGAGGGATGCACATTTTAAGTCATTTCAGCAGTCAAAAGTCAGCTGCCTGAAAACTGACCACTGACATAATCTATGAACAGACAGGACAGATAAAGTAAACGCCATGTTACTTGAGTGGGAAACCAAAAAACACAAAATAATGACTTTATTTTAATTATGGAGCATTTGTCTGTCACTGTTCAACAACTGGCAACAAAATCCAAATACTGAAGTGACTAAATTATTAAAATGCATTCAATATCAGTCTGTGTAAAATGTCTTTTTGCATTTATTAAATAAAAAAATGCATAAATTACATAAATGTGTTTTCTCACACCATTATTTTGTCTTCTATTTGGATAAAACCTGGCTTCAGGCAGGCAAGAAATGACATTTAGATTGCAAAAAAGTAACAACATGACTAACATACGGATCCGGCACCAGCAAACAGACATGGTGTACTTTATATTTTCGTGTGTTGTCATGAAGGTCAGCGGAGGACTGTATAGGCCGCTGCAGCAGCAGTCACCATGAACAACGGCTACCACCAGAGGCGAGGAGGCAGGAAGAGCCAAGGACCGCAAAGGGCACAGATCACACATCAGCCCAGCTGCAGCCATGATCTGAAATGAAAGGAGGTAAGAGAGGTATTATTACAGTGGGCACACACACAAACACATACACACAAGCATGCTCACGTGAAAAGGACATGTACACTCCGACTGGGTTAAACACGCTAAATTTCCATCAGCGGGAATCTGAACTTCAATAATCCACAAACATGGCGAGTACCTCAAAAATGTACGGCACAAACACACAAAGAACTGATTGCGCAGGCTGCAGTTTCCATATTGACCGGCGGTTCATAAGTAGCCGTCATCGTGCGGAGTGCAATGAGATCTGCTAAATAGCATGGTGCAAGCCCATGTAATATACCCTCATATCTGGCACGAACTGGGAGCCAGTGGGAGGACAGAGTGGACTGAACGGCTCTTGCATGGCACAATTTGACGGAGTAAACCATATTGCTGCAGGTATCGTACATTTTTTTGATATCCATATCTCCTGTTGTGAATACAGGATGGATTTTAGTAATTCTGTGAAGATGAAAAATGTAAGCTTGATGGGTTTTATGCTCATTTGGAGGCATTTTAGCTTTTACCAAGTGGAGACAGACAGGAAACGGAAGGCGATGGGATGGGAACAACATCATAGATTCTCAGCTGGATCCAAACTACAGACATGTCTTAATCCACCAAGTAGTTCCACTTATACATGACACAAAGACAACCATGCCAGGCCTTTCAGCTAAAACCTGCATCCACGTAATCCGATAACATACAGCAGAGGGATGTATGAAAGTGTAGTCCTCCAGTTTTTATTCAGTTAAAGGGGTTCTGTGTACCTTGGGGATGATCTTCAAACTCAGAATTTTAATATTTACAATATGAATTATAGAGTACAAATACTTGTTTTTTCCATAACTGAATAAACAAGCTGTTCTCAGAGGAAAATAAGGCCCCCAGAAAGTTGGCAGGGTCCGCCACATAAACAAAGAAGTAACCGTATGAAATTGTGTTATCCTTTAAGGTCAGTTTGTCTTTTACTGTTTATTCAGTCATGAAAACAAAGATCAATCAATGAAGATCTTTCTCCTCTGATTAAAATTTCTTCCCCAGAACTACGTAGTGCACCTGAACCAGGAGTTTATTTAACATCTGAGGCTAAAGACAGTGCATTTCAAATAAAGACAAACTGTTACATCAAGACGGAGGAGAGATTAAAGCTGAAATGACTCAGATCCACGGGGATCTTTAACAAACCCTCAGAAGAAGCTAAATCCTTGACACAAGGACTGAAAAGCTACATATCTCAGATTGTCTTTATCACGGAATTTGAATTTACTCATGAGACATTTCATATGTGCGATTATAAATAGTTTCTTTCCGGACACACATTCGAAGTATATCACGCCTCTATGACTAAGCTCAGACAGGGAGAGACATATTCAGAAATTAGGCTATGTAGGCTAGAGGGAAGCATTTAAATCCCACACGTATAGATATTATCACAAACTCACGGCGTTTGCTCGGCATAATTTTCTTTCTCTTTCCCTTTTTTTTTGCGGGCTCCACTCTTGTGGGCTATTAAAAGTCTGTATTCTTCAAAGTCTGCTTCTGGCAACGTCCAAAATCGAGCCATAAATATTTCAAATGTTTGAAATAAATGTGGGGTACTCCAGTGGAGTAGAATCTAGCACCACAACGTTGAGTCACTATTTTTTCGCCCACCGCAAAGCTTAGGGTTTTGAATTATCGGCGCTGAAGTGAGAGCTGTGTTGTGTTCCCTGCCTATGAATGCAACCGGTATCCCTCTTGGTAATCAAAAAGTTGAGAAAATCAACAGCGGAAAAAGTTCCCAGTGGGGTTTTTTGATAGCTGCAGAGTGAAGAGGTGGCACAAATGTTCTTCTGTATTAGAGCAGAGCTGCTGGAAAGAAAACTGCTCTGGAGCCACACTCACACATTATCCTGCAGCGAAGGGGGGGGGGTATTATTATGAACAGATTGAGCCCATTCTAAATAAAGATTTACACATTTGAATGTCGGATTCATCCAGCAGGTTGAAAAAAAAGGGTGGCATCCGTCCAGGATGTAAACATGATTAACGCGCACATGTCGGGTAAAGATAATAAGTAATACTTGCACTACTTGCACTTTGGGAGACCCCGCCACGGTCGAGCCGCATGGCTTTACGACGAGCACACAAGCTTACGGTATCAGTGAGCGGAATACCTTGAATTATCGATGTCAGCTCAGAGGATAATAGTGCATGATCCCCCCCCCCTCCACACACTTGTCAACCTGAAACAACTAATGCCGCATACAAAAACTATTGCACTCAAAATGTAATATTTCATCAGACGGCTTTGCTACATATTCGCAAAAAAGGCTCTCCCGGGGATAAAACATCTATCAGGAACAGAGGCATATTGGCATACATCCGCTTAGCCACATGTTTTGTGTAACTAATTGGATAACCACACCAAGTAAAGCACGAAATTGCCTCTTTTTTTTTTCTTCTTTTTTTTTCATCCCTCCTGCAGCAGTGGATGCAACCCTCTCTGCAGGGCGTTGGTGGGGCACAGAGGCACACACACATTTATGAGTCATACATTTAATATGCTCTCCCCTTCCTACTCGTATCATAACCACTCGGAGAGATGGAAATGAAACATCCCCTTTTTCTCTCTTTTAAAAAACGCGTCGGAGACTTCGTCAGACGGTGGAGAGAGATCCTCTCCTCTCCGTCCTTTGAGTGTTGCTCATCCTTACTCTCCGGTGGCCCCCCCTCCCCATCCACCCCGACTCCTCGTCTCTTACCCAGTCTGACACTCAAACAAAAAAAAAAGCTGCTTTGATTCCAGTTGCGCTGTTTTTTTTTTTTTTGTTGTTTTTTTTTAAATTCGCAGTCGTGTGTGCGCAGTGTGTATGCTTGTGCACGTTTGGCTGAGGAGATAAGAGATTAGCATGAGTCAGATAATGATTCAGGACGCCAGGTGGCAAATGCCTCAAATCGTGCGCTCTCTCTCTCTCTCTCTCTCTCTCTCTCCATCCCTCTCTTGTTTCACAGCCTTCTCTGCTGCTCACGCCGTCACTGCTGCTCTGTCGCCCGTCGCCTTCTCCCACTCCTCACAATATGAGCCCCTTTTCTCCTCTCATGTACCCCCCCCCCCGATAACTCCCCTCTTTCTCTTTCATCCTCGTAGCGTTTCCTTCTGTTTTCCCCCCGCTGACCCCGCAACTGTGGCAAACTTAATAACCCGCCGGTTCACCGGTGGGCGTGGAGAGGTTAACAGGGGAGATAAAGAGGGTAAAGACAGATCGAGTGAAGAGGGAAGGTGGCGGGGGGGGTGGGGTGGTGGTGGTGGTGTAGCAGAGAGAGCGACGGCCAGATGTGGAGAGATAAGCGGGAGCGTGTCGGATTGAGGTGGAAATTGAGCACGAATCTCAAGGAGTGTATAGGGAAAAAAGCGGCTGCTCGCATCGTGCGCGTGATGGTGGGTAATTTAGAAAGAGTGGGACATAGGAATGTGTAGTGAGAGGCAGAGAGGGTTATAGAGAGCTGTGTAGAGGTGGATGGAGGCAGGGATAGAGAGATAGAAGGAGGGGTGGTGATCCTGGGGGCCTGATGACTCATGGCTGTGCTGCGGTTTGTGCGTCACTGGCGCTGGCTGGAGGAGGAGATAGTGGAGAGGTCTACGCATTTAATTACAGCCTTCCAATTTAGACACACTGTACACACACGCACCTACACACACACACACACTCTCGCACAAAATAATATCACAAATAATAGTCTTACAAGTGCACTAATTTGTAACGCACACAAGTACGAAGACACACGCGGAGGTAGGCGCACGCTGCGAGCACTCAGAGATGTTCGCAGCGGCGCGGTTGCAAACTGAATGTAAATGTTTCTTTCCTTTTTTTCTTTCTTCCCCTATTCCTCGTTTTTTTTTTTTTCTTTTTTCATCATCACCGGTATAAAAAAAAAAGCTAAAACGATTGTGGTCACGAGCGTGGCAGAGCTCGCACGTTCTCCGTGTGCAGCCATCCCGTCTCAGACAGACCTTGAGGCACGAAACTTATCAAGACCCCACCCCACCCCCACCCCCCAAAAAAAATCCAAAATACCAAATCGTACCCTTTGAGCAGTTGCGCCATATGGCTTGTGACTGGAATATGAAATAGAGACACAGACATACAGAGGGACGTGCAGGGCTCGCTTTGATGACGCAGTAGAGCAGACTCTTCCCCTCAGATAATGCTGCACGCTTCATAGTTGTCACAATACAATGTGCACTGCGTGGCGCGCGAGTCATCCCGCTGGTTAAAGGTCATACTTGTAAGAGCGGGATTTCTGCATCGCCTGTCATGTATTTTGTTGATTACTTACGGTTGTGTGGTTTCTGAATAAGAAGACGAAGCCTTGTGATTTTTTTTTTTTTTTTTTTTATCCGAGTGACTCAAACTTGTTGGGTTTTTTTTTCTCTCTTTCTCTCTCTCTCTCTCTGCCGCTTCTCAAAAATGACTCCGCTTCCAGGCGAGTCAGGTTTATTTCAAAAAGCACTTTTAAACACCTGCACTTTCTCAAAGTGCTCGACAGGAAACAAAGGACACATACAGACAGAAATGAGAGTAAGAAATAATCTAAGAACATCAGGAACACCAGGTGGCTGAGCCCGCTCTCGGAAGCGGGCACAAAAGAAAGTGCGGCGGCTGTATTATGTGATGTTGGCTGCGTGTATTTTTGGCAGCGTTCATTTCCTGTGATGAGTATGTAAGTATTGTTTTGTTTTTTGTTTTTTTCTTCTTTTATGACCCTAACATATTATGAGCGTGTGCAATGGACTCGAAAAGCTTCGAATACAACACGTACTAGAATATTTAAAAACAGTCACTTTAAATAATAAAAAAAATGTGCTACATATACAATTTATGTTTGATTAGATGTGACAGCAATGTCCACAAACATCTAGTTTAGCTTATAATGAGCATTTTCTCCCATTGTTAGATCTGCTGGTAGCCGTTTTTAAAGGATTATTCTGTACCTTTTCCCCACCAACTCAATAACAAATATCCCCAACACAAGAATACCTAAATCTACACAGAGCTCAAAATGGAATAATACACTTTTCTTGTTTGTTCTTTTTTTTTTCGTTTTTCAGAATCCAGCTGTTATCTACCCGTTTGTCTTTTCCTAGCAGTACAGTCTAATTTCTCTGTCATTATGTGTTTAAAGGGGACAAACACACTGTTCTATATCGTGTTTTATTCTATTCCAGACCAAACTGCAGGGAGGGCCTTTCAATAACATGAAATCAAAGAATGAAAGAGTTTCGTAACACAGGAAGTATTCAAATCCCGCTGTTTGTATCAGATAAAATGAATTCTCTATTTCAGAACATTGGTTGGTTGTTGGTTTCACTCGTTCACATTTAAATCTCAAATGTTTGAATTTAAGTGATTCCCAGCATCCTCTCCATGAGCCCTTTCACCACCTTTTCTTTCAATCTCTCTTCCTTTGACTTTCCTCTCCCGTCCAAACGCATTACCCTCCTTGTGTGCCAATTATCCCTTAAGAGGCTGCAAGCCTCATTCTTAAACAATAGGAGCAATCAGTTGCCCTCTCTCCCCCTCTATGTCTCCCCTTTACTCCACTCTCTTTTCCAGCAGAGAGTGCAAAGGGAGGATAATTTTTCCAAACAGTGTTGGGAGGAAAATGGCTGAGGGGAGGAGAGAGGAGAGGCAGAAAGCGATAAAGAAGGAGACAGGGGGGTTGTTGATTGGCCCGGGTCATGTTGGTTCAAAGAGTCTAGAGGCGCATATGACAGCACAACAGTGCATGCAGATGTTTGCCGTCTTGAGCCGAAACAGGCAAATGCACAGCTGCTCTATAACCCTTGACACAGATCCTCTAAACCCTGAAATAGTCTAAAAAAAAAAACAGATCCAGATCACAGCTTTTGAATTTGAATTTATAACAGTACACTTTAAAAACAATTGGACGTGCAGGTGTATTTCTGTGGACAAAGACAGAAAAGAAGATATTTCATTCATGCTCGATGTAAAAGATGTCTTCATGTCTGAGCTGACGTGGTTTAATTTGTTCATAAAGACTAAAATATGGCTGTTTTTTGTTGTTGTTGAGATGTTTGAATTATTTGTTTATCACAGTGTCATTTCATCATCCTTCAAAATAAAGGAAATAAATTCCTCATTAAAATCAAATAAAACAAGACATCCATGATTTTGTAGATATATTAAATAAAGAAGCATTAAGAGTTTAAAACACCAATAATATTACATTTTCTTTACGTGTGATTTCTTCTTTTTTTTTTTAATCAATTCAGGGTTGTGTTTTGCCGGCAGTTTTCCAGGTCTTTCAATTTAACGCCTGTTTCCCCTCTCATTCATGTCTGCTATCATGAGTCGTCAGCGGCTCCCTCCCTGGGGAGGGAAATCCCAGCTGTCACTAAATAACTTTTCAGATCACACCAATAAAGCTAATGTCCACGGACACCAAAGGCCGTGGAGTCCATTTAACAGCTGCTTAACGCTTGAACACACAAGTGGCACACACACCCACAAACGGCCACACACACATGCACGCACACGCACACACACACACAGACTGTTGTGGATTACTCTAACCAGGCTAATGATCTCCTCAATGGGACAACTGGGACTCTTCTGAGCTCGTCTTCAGCCTGAGGCCCCACAGGGACCTGAAGAGAGGCTCAGGGGTAATTACAATGTAAATACTGAGTGTGTGTGTGTGTGTGTGTGTGTGTGTGTGTGTGTGTGTGTGTGTGTCTGCCTGCCTGCATGTGCATGTGCATGTCCGAGATTAGGTTAATCTACAATCAAGCAAGCTAAAAGATGTTAAAATAAGTGAAAAGCCAATCAGCAAGGTTTTATCCAGAAAAATAAAACACAATACGGTTGCATGTGCGCCTGTGTTTCAACAGCATCACTTCATCAATGTTTTTCTGGCCTAAAGGTTTCTTTAAAGGGGCACTGTGCAGCTTTGGAGAAGAAATTAAAACTCAAAATGTTTATATTTACAAAATTAATGAGGTATTAATACAAACTCCGAGATCTTTATTTTTATAACCAAACAAGCTGTTCTTAGAGGAAAATAAGGTCCCCAGAACACTGTTTGAAGAGAGAAAGGTGGCAGGGGCCCCCAAATATAGAGAAAATAAAACAAACGCGTTTTCCTGTAAGGTCAGTTTAGTTTAGTTTCTTTCAGTTTATTCAGTTATGTAAACAAAGAGAGTTCTTACATTTATTGTGTTTGTTTCAGGCATTAAAAAAAAAAGACTAAAAGAAATCAGTCGATGAAGATTTCTCTTCTGATTAAAATGTATTCCCCAAAACTACATAGCGCACCTTTAAATCCCAAACTTCTGGACAGCGACGGGTGGCACCATTGTGGCGGCGCGTATACGTTCCTTGCTCTTGAAAGAGTTCTCCAAAAATGACGCTCCTCCTGCGAGAGGCCACACGTTCAGAGATGATCTCCAACATTAGAAAACACTGCCTGTGACGCTGGGATGCAGATGACAGGAGAGCGGTAGACAAGAAATGGAGGGGAGACTAATTGAGAGGGAGAGAGGGATGGGGTAAATGGATGTATGATTGATGTGAGTTTGACGCTGGGAGAGAAGGGAGGCAGAAAATGAGGTGGCAGGCACAAATTGATCCTCACCTTTGTGTGTGTGTGTGTGTGTGTGTGTGTGTGTGTGTGTGTGTGTGTGTGTGCGTGTGTGTGTGTGTCATTCTGCCTTTGTTTCGGCTCATGGCCCCTCATCATCACCCTCATCGTCATCATCATCATCATCATCATTACCCCCCCCCCCCCTCACTTTCTTTTCTCGCTCTGTCACCAGCCCCTCTCCCCGCCCCTCTCAGTGACGCTCGCCATGCCAATCAGATCGTAACATGACATTATGGCTCATTATACCTGGGCTGGATGAACGCTCTGCTGCTGGTGGCCAGCCCTCGCAGGTACAATGTAGCACACGAAAAACAGAGAGACGTGGAATGAAGCGTTTCTCCAAAAATGTAAATGTTCTGTTTCTTTGTCTTCCTCGTTTGTTGCATCTCATTTCCGTGGCGTCCTGGCGGAACGGTACGAGACGGGGCGTTATGTAATGCAGGGGAGGGTTCAGGCTTGCAGCGCCTAAAGGAAGCACTGATGGGAAGAGATAGCAAGGGGAAAAACAGAAGCATGGAAAGGGAGTGAGCGAGCGACAGTCATAGCAGAGGGAAAGGTAGAAAGAGAGCCATGAACGCTCCAGCAGCAGAAAAACATTGTGGTCATCTGCAGTGCGATGAGTCACCTGTAGGCAACGCACACACACACACACACACACACACACACACGCATACGCACACACATACGCACAAACCCAAAAGAGACAGGCTTTGCAATCACAGCCCACAGCTGTGTAGTTACAATGCCATATTGTCTCACAAACTGCATTCACCAAATGTGTCGCATTGTCACATCTGAAACACAATCTTTCTGCTGAACGCGTGTGAGTGAAAATCAAAAAAAATAAATAAACACGATGGAATTCGGAAAAATCAACAGAAAACTACAAAATGATTCGACCTTTCAAAGCGGGAACTTCGAGACATCAGCCCCGGCGATTAACTCAAACCGTCGAACAAAATGTTAATGAAAGACGGAAATTGCTCTTTCGACGATTCACTGCCGGCGCGATGTTGTAATTAGTTAAAACAAAATCTGTGGATGGAATCTGCCATCTGCATCCTGTCTACATATTTCCTTCTGTTGCTACCCTTCTGCTCTGCCTCCGTTAGGTCGGGCTTGAAAAAAGGCTGCGTCAAACGGGCTGTGATTCACACATTAACAAACGTTACACAGGCACGTCAGATATACACGAGAGAGAATGATTGAAACTGGTTAGTTGTTCAGTTGATCGTTTGGGCCATAAAAACATCAGATAACAGTGAAAAATGTTCACCACATCACATTTTCTATCAATCTACGAATGGCCAAGCCATGATTGCACCTTAACACAGTCTACAGGGCCACCTTTATATCAATACCTGGGAGGCCACTTTTTAATACTTTTATCAAACGCAAAAAAAAACCCCAAATAAGATTGCAAAAAAACTAAAACAAATGGAGATATGATGGCAGACAGAAAAAAAGCTGCATTTCACGGAGGTAAAGAGTCAAAATAGAAAGGAAGATCACATTTAATGTAAATTTCCATTGGCTTGTCTGTGAGAATGACACAAACCAGTAAAACGGCCTTTTGAATATAGTAAATAAAGACAAAATAAATCAAATTCCCATCGGTGGTGTTGCAATATTTAAGATAACCATGATATCAAAAAATGAAACATTGATATTGTGTTACTTCATTTATGCTAACAGTTTACAATCTAATCCAATCTAATCCAGTCTAATCCAGCGAAGATGTTCGGCCTTTTCATTTCGTTGCCTTTCTCACAAGTAATTTCACTTTTTTTTTTTTTTACAGTTATGGTTACATGGTTATAGATCAATTTGATTGCTGGCATTTTTGTTTCACTTTCTGTAAATACCGCAATAATATCGTTGTCTTGAATTGGTTTGGCCAGGATGACGTCACTCAGTTCTGAAAGTTTCGCGAAAAGTGAAATCATGACAGCCCTCATGTCTCTGCGGGATAAAGATGGTAGTTTAATGCTATGAAAATATGTATAATTCACTGTACCGTTCACTGTACATTATAACCCTGAACTAATAATAATTTGGAAAAACAAAATACCTATTTCTTGTATCCAAGTCTTAGTTTTGAAACACAGCGTTTTGGTCCTGAGAGAAACAGGAGGGGGAGAACAAAACCCTACTTGCCGTTTACAGCGCGATCAACTTGTGTGCTTTAGTTGTTTCTAGCGCACAAGCTGAATGCTGAACGTTGATTTCTTAATCACAAATATCTCCCTCAGCCTCTGACATTTCTATCCTTCCGTGGCGAAGCACCTTCTAGCAAAGCTGTATGTTAAACTGACTCATTATTCACCAGCTGTCAGATAGCACAAGGGTACTGTAAAACAACAACAAAGCATTTATACTGCAGCCTGACAGAAAACTCAGGTGAGTCAGGCAACATTAGCTAATTTTCCAAACTGTCAGTCCGTCGCTGGGTGGGAACATTGTGTTTTTACTCGAATTTTCAATTTCAGAAGTGTATCTGATGGCTGCGTGGGTCATGTGGAGACAAACGCTGGCTTCTTTCTGTCCGACTGAGTCCCACAGTGACGATTAAAAGAAGAAAAAAAAAGAAGATGAGAAATAAGGAGCGGATTTTGCCATCATTCATTCTAATTCTCTGTGCGTTTAACTCACTCTCCAGCCCGTCCCCCCAGCCAGCTTCATCTTTTTTCAAGCCTCATCACCAACACGAGGCACTCCGCCCCACCACCACCACTACCACCACCACCACCAGCCACCTCACCCCCCTACCCAATTTCCTCCATCCACTTTCATGTCCCTGAACAAGAACGAGATTAATCCAGTCCATTTGTGTTAGTAGTAGCTGGCTGTGCTGCTTTAGGTGACCTAACAGCGGTAAAAATCCAAAGTCTCTGCCTGTTCCTCGTCGCCATCTCCTCACACTGTGCCACCTCCACCGGTGTGTTCTGCCTGTCGTGCCTTTAGTGTCCCCCCCCCGTGTGCCAGTACCTATGCAGCCGCACGCCCATGCACACGTTTGTACAAATTATTCTGAGGCACTCTCTTATTCATGGACACGTGCATCTTTTCGAGCTTCTCACTTCGTATCCGTTCATTTTTAGTTAAGTGGTTTATGCAACTTTCAGGAGACTGGAAACATTCAGGTGTGAAAGTCTACAGAGCGGCTATTAGCTTTTCCAGCGCATTGCCATGGCAACGCTGTCAATGAGAGACGTATTGATCATTAAATATTTCGGTACCGCTCACGGAGCTGGAAACTTTACACTGTTGGGAGACGAGTGGAAACGGTCTCCGTCCGCGTCACTGTAGGTCGAAACCTTTTTTCTTTCCTCTGTGGTGGTGACCTTTAACTGTAGAGTCTGACCACATATTTATCCAAACTCTGTTCAAACACAATGTTTAACGCATGGATAAACATCCGGACCGGACCAAATCCTGCCCTGGCCCAAGCATAATTTTGCAAACGCTAAAAAAAGACTCAACGCTCTCTCTCTCTCTCTCTCTCTCTCTCTCTCTCTCTCTCTCACGCGCATTTGACCCAAAACCAAATCAGTGGTGTCTGAAGGAGACGCACTACAACATCAATCAGAGCTACCAAACAAAATAGTTTTCAGAAGCGGCTGTTGGCGTTCAATCAAGTCACAGAGTATGAATGAATTGCACCGCACCCTGCCTCTCAGAGGAGTCGTTGTCTACAGAAATGGTCCAATGAGGAAACAAGAAGAGGTCTGGACTCTGGACTGGAGCATCGTAACCTCAGAGAGCAACTCATAAGAACTGCCAGCCAGCTTGTAGAAAAAAAAAACATATCGAAAAACACTCCTGCATTATCATTCAAACAGCCAAATCTACCTGATAAACGATAGTGACTGATGAGGTGTCACAGTCAAATCACTCTTGCATCTTGCTCAGTCAGATTTTGGACAATGTTTCATAGAAGTTCTGGGGCTTGAGGGTGCTTTGATGTCACAAACCCAGGCCCAGATCCAAGTACTCTTGACAACAAAGTCCAGTTCGGGAACAACGAAAAGAAACAATCTTGCCTAATGTGAAAACAGTGCGGCATTCTGAGGTAGCTGGAACGGAGCTAACCATTCATTATCCCAGCTCAGAAAATTCTTTACTGCAGATGTGGATATGTCGTCTCAACTTTTATAAAGTGTTGATGGGAGTTGTAAGCGTACAAGATTTCATGAGGTAAAAGGTGGTCTGTTTGCTCTGATAAAGGCCACTCAGCAGAATCATGGATCATACGGACCGGATGGACACAATGACTCCAAAACAAGACAACGCTCAGTTGTTTTAAGCCGCTTGTCGTAGCACGTAAGGGTCGCTTTAAAGCCTCGGGGGGACTCTCGGCGCCTCACAAGCTGCTGGTGTGTTTGTGCTGTAGGTGAGTCCAGGTGCCGCTCACCTCCCATGACTCTCGTGTCAGATCATACATCTCCCGCTTCACTTGCTCAGACGCGAGGGGGAGAAAAAAAAAAAAGCTCCCGAGGGTGAAAATGAGACCGGGATAAAGCAGGTTGCCTTCTCTCCAAGGTCAACCAGCTGCCACAGTCAATGAGCCTCTTCAGCCAATGAGTCAACAAAGCACAGAATCACTTCCAATCCCGAATATGTCATATATAATGCAGCCCTCCAACCCCCCGACTAAAACACACAGTCGCACGTAATAACCCAGCGAGCGTAATGGGAGGCTCTTGACTGACTCATCCAAGATGTCCTCAAAAACTTGTTTACTCCTGACTTCGTGCAGGTTTTTTCTTTTTTTTTTCTGGTTTCTCTGTCTTTGCTCAAGCTCAAAGGCACCCTTTTGGCTCTGTCTGTTTTCGGACAGACCAGCAGCCTCATCAAGGGTGCTATGGAAAGGACAGTGTGTCATGAGGGGCCGAGCGGCACGGTGCCGCATTGTTTTAGAGGCTGGATGAGTCATGGAAGACAAATCAGGGTTGGTGGCATTTGGGAAGGCTCGTCCATTGCACTAGGCCAGCGCTGTTAAATCAACAGTGCGTTTGCGGTGCACTCCCATGATGCATGTTTCAGCAGATGAGACAAGGAGTTCATTAAGGCAGAATGCGAGCTAATTACCTGAGAGACTCAACAGTTACACGTTGCGATTGCAATTCGCCGCCGAGAAAGGGGCATAGCTTTCCATCTGCCGTCAAACCCTCCTCGTGAAACTGCTGGAATTCTGGAAAACATCGAAAACATATTTATAGCGCCTAGTACACAATGTGAGTGCGGCATCGCTATGACTATTTCAAGTAATTTCTATATGAGTCACCGCAGGAAAATTCAAAAGCTCAAACATCATCAAAAGAGCAGACAGCAAATTTTCATCTGCTTTAGTCACGGCCGAATTACTTTTCATCTGTATCCTCATTTTTTTCCCAGTCGAGATGAGTCCACGCTTCAATTATTTGTCCCTTTGACAAAGTCTTAAAAAAAAATTCAAATGAAGCGCTCGACATTGTGTAGATTTAAACGGAAAGTGCGGTCAAGGAAAAAATACGCGAGACAAACCCCTATACCCGCCCGCCCACGCCACCATCCACCACCCCACCCCTCCCGACGTCTCATTCAGGTTTTTACCACATTTCAAAAAATAACGCCTCTCTGTGTGGGTTCAGCTTTCTCTGAGTGGCTGCCTTTGATTTTTTTTTTTTCACTGTCTGCACTGACAAAAGCAAAAAAAAATTACACAAGATTGCTCCCATACAATGTTTTTTTTTTTTTTTTTTTTTTTTTTAATTTCAGCACACGTCTCCCACGTTTGTCCCGAATGCGAATGTCAAGTGTGTGCAGGTGACGGACTCGGGTGCATAATCCGTTTTTTTTTTTTTTTCCTCCCCGCTCCCCTTCTTCCCTTTGTGTCTCGATCGCTCGGCTCACTCCCCTCTCCAACCGCCCTCACACACACTGCCAACGTGAGATAGCTACGTCTGTGTGTCCAGTGCAGTGTGTCATGTGTGATAATAAGTGACGTATGTGTTCACGTGCCAGCGGTTTTAGGGTTCCACTAGAAGATACTTATTATTGTTATCGTCTTCGGGCATCGTCATTATCAGCTGGAGCAGACGCGACGGGTCCCTCTGCGTCATTGTTCCCCTTTCCCCAAAAAAAAAAAAAAAAAAACCCTAAAGTGCTCACCGCCAAACATAACCAACAAAGAAAGGGAAGAGAACACGTTGAAAATCACTCTGGCACTCTTTCAACGTTCCTCCCCTCATCCATCCTCTCATCCACGGCCTGCTACACCTCCCCCCCATCCTCCCGTCTTTCTGTGTACCCTCTGCACTCTGTCTCCCCTTTTTTTGTCTCTCTATCAAATGTTCACTTCTTTTGTCTCGTCCACTCTTTCTTGTTCCACCGCACTCTATCTTTTCTGCGTGACCCGCTCTCTTTGGCCGCCATCATCTAAACCACCTATCTCCTCATCTTTCCCTCAATTCCTCTCTTTTCATAGCAGGGAGAGAGAAAAAAATCCACGACCTACACACACACAGAGTCAAATGCACACACACAGTGACAGTGTGCGTGCAAATACTCCCACCCCTCCCAAAACTTCCTTTAATGCACACAGTCCCCCACGCCGCCCCCCCCCACCCCCACCAACCACCACCACCACCACCTTCTACTCTCTCCAACCCCCCCTCCACCCTAATCCTAATCACACCACCACCACCGTCATCAGCCCTTATCTCACTCCACCAAATCTGCTGTGACTCAAAACAATTTCCTCTCATTTGCGATTTTTACTGCCCGCCCCCGCCTCCTACACCTCCATCAAGCCACCTACCCCCTCCAATAAACCCTCTCCTCCTCCTCAATACCCTGGCGCTACACATCAGGCGCAAACCCCACCCAAACGCACATGCACACAAACACAAACGCGTATACAAATGCACTCACGTACACACACTCTGACCGGTCGCCATTAAAGAATGACGGCTCATCATGTGTAAGCGGTGACTTGCCACTGTCATCCAGTGGAGCCCGAGAAGAACTGCAGTGTGACGTCACGGCGGATGCCGGCCCCGCTGGTTGGTGGAACATATTTACGTGTGAGCGTGTGTGATTCAGTGAGCGTGTGGTTGGGATGGGGGAGCCGGAGGAATACAATTTGGTGGGTGGGTGGACCCGGTGGGCCTTGCTGCATCACTGAACCAGGAAAATGAATGAGAGCCTACGCTAGGTGTCACCCCCTTCCTCCCCCGTTGGCCTCTGCTAATTTCCCTTTCTCTTTTCTGATCATCTCTTCTGCTGCCGGCCCCAGAGGCACAGAAAAACAGTCGAAATGGCAGAAATTAACTGTAGTGTTTGACAGTATGTTCGACGGTACGTTGCGGGGTTGCTCGACTGTGTTTAATGACTTGAACCAGCTGAAGGAGAAACAAACGTTTGTATCATTTGATTAAATGATTAGAAACCCATTCAAAGTTTAGTGAAGCAGCCCGAGCGTTTGAATTCGAACAGGGGCAAAACAGCACCACCCAATGGGAGGTTCTCATAGCCACAACCAGAGAGTGGAGCGCCTTGCTGAGAGGTGTTACTATGGGAGGAAGTATACAGCACACTGCATGAAGAGGTGACAGGATACAAGCGTGTGTGTTGCTTCACAATGACAGACTCAGTGGTGAGGGGAAATAGAGTGTCTGAGCAGGGAAGCACGTCAGAGCTTTCTGTGTCAGTGCCGTCGTGACGTAGTTTGACAGCCGACAGCAAAACAGTTTGTTAGTTTTCACCAGGAGTCTTATTGCTGAAACAACTGTTTCGCATAAAATGTTGGGCCTATAACTGTGCATAATGAAATACCAAAATCGAAGCTATTTCTGTGTTCACGATAGCAATACTGTACTTAACTAATGGTTTTAACTCAATTACATGAGCCTGATTATGTTATTTCATGATTATATAAAGGCAGGATTTCTGTGGAAGTCAATTTGTTTGTTGTGATCATCATAATTCTTAATATTTATTATATTAAAAATAGGTACAGAAAAGTCAGAAGTTTGTTGTCTTATAAATGTCACCAGCAGCTGTTAATTGCTCCTTTATTATTTCATTACATTATTTGATAGCTTTATAAAGATGCTATCAACGTTTATATAGTAATCAGCATTAAATAAGAGTTAAAAAAAAAACCCAACTAATTATTGAAGATGCAGCATGTAAGAATTGGCTCAACACAAAACAAATAAGGGGCATCGTATCACGAGGGTAACTACCAACTACCGCCAACTGTAGCTGCCTTTAGATAGTTAGCTCAACTAGCAGTGCAGCTAGTGGTTTGGACCTGGAGACTGGGGATCAGGAGTCTAAGCGTTTACACCACCTTGGACCACAACAGGCCATGGCCAGCTGGCAAGCACGCTAACTTCAGTAGATGTCTGCAACACAATACACAAACATTACAACTGTCAAAACTGCTATTTATTCACAACGACGTTTTCTACTTTATTCTCAAAAGTCAAATTGTCTCTACCATAACTATCAATGCCCTGTTAGCGGCAGGGTTAAACAGGGTGGAAGTCCTGTTACTCATTTAGCGTGTTTCATTATGTGCATTTGCATTCGCACGTTGACCGAAAGCATTCAATTCCTGTGAACTGTGGTGAAACAGTGAAGATCTGTGACGCTCCACAGCAGCTCAAAGACAAACAACCGGCTTCATTTTGGCAGCGTTCCTGGGGGAGTGCACAGCTCGTTGGAGAGATGTGACTTGTAGCGATGCCCCGGCATAATGTACATGCCGTCTCTCGCGGACAGAGAGCAAGGTGGGAAGACATTACCTTGGTTATTGATTATTACCCAGGTAATTGGTTATTGATTACTCCCAGCCTTCTTGTCTGTGTCTGAAGGGTATTGTACTGTACACACATCATTCAGTTTGGGATTGAGTTCTGCTTTTTCTGCCAAACCTCATTTCAGTATGGAAGATTTAGCTACAAATAAAGCCTGTAGAGGAGTAAATGGACAGTCCAAAACAGACGAATCACCTCCTGCTGATCACAGCGTTGACTCATGCTGTGGATCCTGGCTGAAAAACATCAAGCTCAGGGTACCAGCGGCCTACAAGAATGAAACGGTTCAGTTTTTGAAACTGGCAGGACCCGTGGTAAGATTGTGTTCAGATGTGATAAGGGTCTTATGGTGCTGAGCTAAAGTCTGCATCAATTTTCAGTGTATTTTGCTATGGCTGTTGCAACTGAAACCAGTTATTATTTAGTAGCTTGCGGTGAAGGTCGACTTCTTTCCCTGATAAAAATGAATACACGCTTTTTTTTTAATACAAAATGCCTTAATTGCCATTTTTTAACATAAGACTTGTGATTATTTTCAACCTCCCTCCTGCTATAACCGGTTAATAACGTCAAGCGATTTGAACAAATTAGAGAAATTATTTTAAAACTAAAACAGAATGCACCGGAAGTCTCTAGTTCAAGTGTCAGATAAACATACAGTGTGACATGTTGGGTTGTAGTCCCAAGCAACGTTGGTCACACTCAACTTACGCTTGAAGATGTTCTGGGGAAAGCTGAATCTAAACTATAACTCATAATAAAATATATCAAAAAGTAATGTAACTCCAAAAGGCCATTTTTTTCAAATATATATATTTACATTTACATTATCGTAGACTTGTTTTTTTAGTACTTGCACAATGCAGCGTGATACAAACTGTGCCGGCGAACATCACCTTTGCTAACGTTACGTGCATTTTCAGGTAGCTTTGTAAATAGTGTAAACATTACTTACCATTCATTTGTGTATATAGTGTTTTTATCATTTTGATAATCACTTCACTGGCGTGGTTAGCCAGTCCGCTAGTCTAGCCGAGCTTTAATGTTTGACACAAGACAGCGTCAGTCAAATTAATTTTTTGTCAGCTCTTCACACTGAGAGTTGGAAAAAAAAAAAGCCATAGAAACCAAACATTAGCTAATCTCTGAAATCGGTGTGTGAGCAGTGAAGTAACTAAGTTGACCTACCACTTTAGAGTTGGCTGTACAGCAGTCTCACATAGCCAGACCTCCAAAGCACTGGAGGAACTCTATGGTACCATTACCTTTTTCTAACTATCACCCTATGGTGCTTTTTCATCCTAATGATTGTGAGAAATTAAGTAACTAACTTTAGGATTTACATTTACATTTAGGTCATTTAGCAGACATTTTTTTGGCCAGAGGCACTTACAATACGTACATTTGTCACAAGAAAGAAACCACGATAGATGTCACCGCGGATAGAGTGAAAATCAGAGTAAAAAACAATTGTCAAGCCCTCATCTGTGGATCGTTCCATCGTGCACCAGGAAGCCAGTGGAGGTCACAGGATGACAAAACACTGTAATCATTAAGGCTGGAGGCAAAGGTCACATCAGAGTAGAGTTAGGAAGGAAGTTAACAGGAAGATGAGTGAGATAATATAGCAATATTTTCAATGTGCCATAAAAATGAGGTACAGTTGCAAGTGGCTCCTCGACAGAAAGATTTTGTGCGGAGAAAAAAAAAATCATTCAGCAATTCAGAGGACCCAACATGTATCCACTGACTCCTATTCATCTCACAAACCCAGAAGTTGACAGACAAGGACATTTGGTTTTCCTTTTGTGCAAACCTTTTGATGCCAGAGGCTGTCCAGAACCTATGCGAGCAATCACGAGAACTATTTTCTCAAGAAGAAAAGGTAGCAAAGACGTTTAGAAACACAAAGGAGCTGCGGCGAAACCAAAGCATAGCATATGTCAGCTGCCAGAGCAAGTAAGACCTTTTTCTCACCTGAAGGCCTTTTTGAAACAACGCTCTTTTCTTTTCTTCTTTTTTTATAGGAATAATGAATCAATCAGCTACTGTACACGTTGCATGTGTAGTTAAATACTTCATTCATGTCCAGAGAAGTTAATTTATGTTTTTGTAGTTAAGAGAACCTTGTTTATCAGTTCATTTCACAGTTGATGAGCTTCCTGATCGGCTTCGTCAGCATGGTGTTCTGCGGCCACCTGGGGAAGACGGAGCTGGCGGGGGTGGCATTGGCGATAGCGGTGAGTAATTGTTTCCGATTTGATGGATGCTCCGCTCTCTGTCATACAGTTTTGTGACTTGAAGGCATTGTCTATCCGAGCATGTTAACTGGACGAATAATATTTCATTTTAATACAGGTGATAAATGTCACAGGTATTTCCATTGGCTGTGGTTTGGCATCGGCATGTGATACACTCATATCTCAGGTATTCAATTCATTCATTTTATTGGTCGTTCATGTCATTTATATTATATATTTATATTAATATTGCTGCTGTGTTCACAGTATGCTCATTTTAGATTTGTTTTCCTGTCTCGGTTTAATTAATTTTTTCTGATGCCTTTTCTTGCAGACTTACGGGAGTGGTAACCTAAAGCGTGTAGGAGTGATACTCCAAAGGGGGGTTTTAATTCTGCTCTTGGCTTGTTTCCCCTGCTGGGCCGTCCTCATTAACACTCAGCCCATTCTGCTGGCTGTCAGGCAGAGCCCAGAGGTCGCCAGGTGAGTCATATTCGTTTCAGACATGTCGTTGTATCAAATCAAATGCTACATTTCCACTCATGCTCTCATGAATCAAGTTATTCAGTGTGATTTTGCACATTTTCAATTTTCCCTTTTTTTTCCGTCTGTCTCTAAGACTCTCCCAGCTGTATGTGAAGATCTTTATGCCGGCTCTGCCTGTGAGTTCAGCCTTCCCGACCATTTTTGCAAAATGTTATTTGTATCTCCATCCATAAACGCTGCATTGAGTGGTTTGTTGTGTTGCATTATCGATCCAATTAACCCCCATTCATCGCCTCGTGTTGGATTCTGCAGGCCGCCTTCATGTACCAGCTGCAGGGGAGGTATCTTCAGAATCAGGTGCATTTTCAATCCATGCAAAGACCACTGGTGTGATGCAAAATAGTGACTAAATTTGTAATGAGATCATTTTGTGCATGTGGGGGAAAAATAGTAACAAACAGCAGGAGCACTGATGCGTTGAAATGGCGAGTCTTTTTTTCTTTTTTTTTTAACAGCTTGCTTTGGCTCACAGGGCATCATGTGGCCTCAGGTGATATCTGGAGCCGTGGGGAATATATTAAATGGAATAATCAACTACATCCTCCTCAATGTTCTCGATCTCGGGGTCGCGTGAGTACTGCTATACCTGTAGCGGTGTACTCCTCATAGTAGTCATAATCTTTTTAAACAAATCGCAGTATCAGTAGTCAACTGGAGTATTTATCTGACGACTCATTTGTATCGGTGGCAATGACTGTCTGCTTTGTTTTTCTACGTTTCTACTGAAGTGGATCTGCAGCTGCCAATTCTATCTCACAGTATTCCTTGGCAGCTTTCTTGTTCATGTACATCTGCTGCAGGGGGCTTCACAAAGCTACATGGGACGGTAAGTTCCCACAGTGAACATAATGCTTAATTTGACCATTACTTCCAAATGAATTCTTGAAGGTTGCTGGAAAAGACAGGAAAATAGAAAAGGCCATTTTAGTGAACTTAGTTAGAGGGATTACTCCATTTAAACGTAAATGCTCCATAAAATAAATATATACAGTATTTATTAGATTATTCAGCTTTTATCTTCAACTGACCTGCTGTGCACCAACAAAAAAATAGCTTACTTTAACTTAGAAATCAAGTGGAATACTATCTCTATTGCTGTACTACCCTCTATTAGTATAACATTACGTTGTTTTTAATAAGTAGATTCCTTGAAATGATTAAGAATTGGCAGTCTGTCATGTAATGTAAAAGGGGCTTTGTGTAACAGTTTGCAGCAAGAGTCCAAAACGTGAATGAAACGCGTCCTCGAGCGCATCGTCTCTGTGCCTCTTTTTTCGCGAGCAGAGAGCAACCTTAGCGAATGTTAGACCAGAAATGGAGTCCGCTAACGGAAGCTAACGACTGCAGTCTCTCAGTTCTTCAGCGAAATGGCAGTATTACATGTTTGCGTGTTGTCGTCGTGGCTATGAATACCCTGAATCCACCGTACCTCCTTTTATCTTCTACCCTAGGTTGGTCAAGAGAGTGCCTGCAGGACTGGGGTCCTTTCCTCAAGCTGGCCATCCCCAGCATGCTGATGCACTGTCTGGAGTGGTGGCTGTATGAGATCGCAGCGTTCCTGGCAGGCATCATCAGTGAGGTTGAGCTGGGGGCTCAGTCCGTAGTTTATCAGCTGGCTGCGATCGTGTACATGGTAACTCCCTTACATTGTCTTTTCTTCGTCGTGGTTGGGTTGGACTGATGAAGTCACGGAACACGATGTTTGGACACCTGAATGGTTTGCATCCACAGGGCGACACCTGAGAATCTTGGTTTGTTTCATTCACCTCTTCCTGTTCGACAGTATCCAATGGGTTTCTCCGTCGCTGCCAGCGTGCGGGTCGGAAATGCTCTCGGTGCTGGGAACACGAATCAAGCCAAGCTGTCCAGCAAGATCTCCCTCATCTGTGCATGTATGAATCAGATACGTGACCAGGAGAAATGTCCACCACAGCGGAAGCAATGGCTGCACTTGTTAATCTACAATATATGCTAATTTACATGATACACTTATATTTATCACTAATGTACAATGTTTCTCACTCGTAGTCACTGTCTCATGTGTCATCGGAGTTTGTCTTGGTGTTTCTAAGGATGTCATCGGTTACATCTTCACCACAGAGAAGTGAGTACAGGTTCTGCTCCCCCCTTACTTAACATTCAGTGGTTTGTGTTTACTTATATCTCCTGAACAATAGCTAACAGAGAGTGCATTTTGTGATGTATTAACCTCGTAGGACACTGATCCTTGATAGCGTGACATGTGTGAGTTTGGATTTTTGCACCGTCACTATCTGAGACGTGGTCAAATTTAGTTATTTAATGTTAGCAAACAGGGCTTCAGGTGAACTTTTCTCACCCGGGCCTACAGCCGGAACTTTTCATTTTGACTCCCCCGCAGGGAATGAAAACCATCCCAGATTCAAATTCTTGTTCATGCTTTGTATTTTTTATTGCTCTCAAATAGCCAGCCAAAGATAGTTACTGTATGAATAGCATGAGTACTATAGGTGTACTAAAACATCCAATGAAAATCTCTTTTGTCCTATATATGCTTTCTATCCTTCAGGATGACCGGACATCCAAAATATGTTCCAATTAATTTTTGCACTCGCCTGTCTCGCAAATGTTTTTGCATTTGCTTTCAGAGACATTATTCAAAGGGTGGCTGACGTCATGAAGATGTACGGTTTCGTCCATGTTGCTGAATCCTTCGCGGTGAGAACTGTTTTTCATGCTTGTCGCGTTGAGCAAAATAAACCTGACTTGCTGCTGCATATTTTAGATTTCCCTTTCATTTTACCTCGACAGGGCGTGATAGGAGGTATTGTCAGGGGAGCAGGGAAGCAGATGGTTGGTGCTGCGGTTAACTTGGTGGGTTTCTACGTCATTGGGTTGCCAATTGGAGTGTCTTTGATGTTCCCTGTTAAAATGGGCATTGTAGGTGAGAACCCAGTAAATATTTTGATTAGTGACAATCTAATCATATTTTCAGTCGATTGAACAAACTTTCCTTTTTCCATTGCTGTTGTAGGGCTGTGGACGGGGCTTTTGATTTCCGTTTTGACACAGTGCATATTCTTTGCACCTTTCCTGTGGAAACTAAACTGGAAAAAGGCCACTGAAGAGGTCAGTAACTCTACTGAAGACATTCGTGAGTGTTACATGAGGACTGTAACCAGTTCAATGATTACTGTGTGTGAAAATTTAACAATGTGGGCAGCATGTGAATATTGTGGCCTTTTCTTCAAAAATATGTTGTTACTGTCTTAAACATCTGGGAATAGGCGCTGGTAAGAGCAGGAGTCAACATCCTGGAGAGGAACAAGATCTGTGGGATAGAAAACAAAGGTAAAAGGGTTATTATTTTTAGATGCAGCTCTATAGTGATATATCTTCCTTCTAGAATCTGTTGAAGGTCTCATGGGATGACGTATGAATAGCACGCCACTTATCAAGACAGGTGCAAAAGCTGCATGCGGACAGCGTAACAGCACATAAAAAAAAAACAGCAAAGGCATTGTGAGTGATTTTAGTTGAATTAACTGGCCCGTTTTTCTTATGCCATTTGGTGGGACCAGCCCTAGCTTTGACACAACTAACATTATCCATGTGTTTGAAAACTTTTACTTGCAGCCCTTCACTTGGATGAGAAGCCTGCCCACATAAAGACCAGCCGCTCCAGTTCTTTGAGTCCAGCGGAGGGTCAGCTGACCTCAGATGAAACGGCGCTCTCAGTCGGGCAGCTGGTGTTCCGAAGAGGCCTCGCCGTGCTGCTCATGTTCGCCATCCTCGCTGCTGGAGTCTTCATCAGCGAGCTGCTCACCAGACTGCTCGGTTAGGACGAGATCGTTATTAGATTACATGTGCAGCACGAAGCAAAGTTCTGTGAGACTGAGGGTACAGATGCATCGTCCTCCTGTCTAGCAGTAAAGCATTTATCAGCCCTAAGAGGTTCTTGAAGTTCCGCCTGCAGCCACAATTTGGGGGGCGTTAAAGATAAAATTATGAGAAGTAATGAGAAGTAGCATCCTCCATTTTACAACAGTGGCACATGTAAGGCAATGTGTAATAAATTCCATTCTGTACTCCAAGATCTACAGTTTCACGCCACTTATTGTGCACTGATACTGGGAAGATATCTGCATGGGAATGACTGTTAATTAATGAGTTTATGCAATTAGGGGACATTTTCATACTAAGTACTAACAGTTTTGAATACAACTTTGTATTACATGTCACTTGTTTAGCTCTTTGTTGCTTTCACCATGTCACGGGCGCTTCCGATGTCACAGCTTTTGTCACGTTTTGGAAAGTCTAAGAGGGAACATGACGTAAATGAGGCAGCCAATAAAAAGCGTCGCTGAAAAAAAAATACTGTATGGACGTGTCTCCTCCATATGAAAACGTGCTGTGTAAGATGAGCTCCAATCAAGACGCTGACAAAATATATGTTCCCATTGCAAAACGTATTCTGAATGGATGCCACAATTAGAAATACCGTGATTAAAAAAGCTATATTTAGGCTACAGCACATCTGTGGACGTGTGCTTTCATCATCAAAGACGGAGAGAGGATGCTCCTTTTTCTGCGGCTTTATTTTTTCCGCCCTTTGATCTGTGCTGCCAAATTTGATGATAATGAAAGGTCTGTGCGCTCACGCTGCAACATGCTGGCTGGATGAAGACATGTCAAACTGAGCAAATCAGCCACCTGTTCACACTGTGCCGCAGCAGATAACTAGCAAGCTCAGGCGTCACAGTTACAGTCTGCTCATAAAAAAAGAAACTCACCCTGGTTAACGGCAAACAGTTCCAACCACGTTTTGACTCTCTGGAATACTTTCGTTCGTGTGTTGTTTCTCTACGGGTCCGTTGAAGTACCGGATACACAATGTGGCTGATATGATGCTTTTTCACTTTATCCCCCGTAGAGTAAGATGAGAAGATTGATACCACTCACGTTTATCTGGGGAATATATTGGCCACAGCCCAAAGCCGAGCCCTCAGGGAGAACGCCAGGCTTTGAAGCCAATTTATGCAACTGAGTAATCACAATGCACTGATGCACTGGGGCCCTAAAAGACTTTGTTCTGTAAGCTTGTATTGTGAAAGAAGCATCACAACCCCTGTGAAATGGCTTTTTTCACCATTATAATTTGAGACATTCGGTCCAATAACATCTGGAAAGCCTCATTTAGGTTCTTCCTAGTTCAGTAAAAGGTGGAAAGTTGAATTCAGTACAGTTGTGTTCTCTATTTAGTAAGGATGATAGAAGTAAAAATATTTCCTTTCTTGGAATTTTGTTAGTTTATTGTGGCAAACTCTCTGCTTCAAGCTGAAAATACAGGGGCTACTGGACTGCCTGAGGCTAGCTGCTTAGCATGCTAACTTTACAACACAGACATCTTTGACATAGTATCAACACTGTTGCTTCGCCACCCTGTTGATAATGTTCATTATTTTAACATATTTTATTATTTCCAGCCTTTATCAGATGAATGAATAATTTTTTTGGTTCAGTCACGTTTGCTTTCAGGCCACAGTCAGGCTTTCTTGAAGAGACTGTTTTCTTGTAAGGTATAAACTAAACAGATTCATGTCACTATGTCGTAGCTTAAAAAAGAGCTTTCACCTTACAGGCGTCTATTAAAGTCTCCACTCAAGACCGGTGCACCCACAAGCCACTGCACTCTCCAAACTGACATCAGCACCCGTTCAAAACAGATTGATGTCTGCAACAGTCACATAAAAAAAAAAGAAAAAAAAGCTTGCATATTAATTTATCGTTATTCAACATGTAAATCAGGCTTGATTCATACTTGGTGACACCGTCGCCTGAGCTTCAGTGTTGCTCATCAACAGAGACATTGCCACAGGCTCCTCACAGAGACTGTAATCTTGGCCCCGCTCACCTCCAGAGACTGCAATCAGTAACACGCTGTGGCCTCATTAACAAGTGACTGTGTAAAGATTTGCTGTCACTATCGTTAGACTAGAACTTGTGTGATACAGTAGCTTAAGAAATCTCATATTAACTTCTGGCTTTGTCACCATGCAGTACAATAACGAAGTGGAATTCAGCTAAATTATGGCTTCGGTTGATGATGTCACATACTATTTCAGTGGTTCAAAAAAGGTCCAGAACTAATATGTGCGGGGTTTGTAATATGCATGGGTTCGCTCCCATCAGTGCAGAAATGATCAGCATATTGAAGCCTGTGTGACATTTACCTGAATCCATCATCCACTCGTTGTGGCAACTTTGTGTAGATTGTGCAGTACTACCTATTGCTGCTCTTACTGTGACAGAAATCTATGATTGCTTCCTTACCTGGATGGACAAAATCTTTAATTGTCAGTCGATTGTCTTTGACCAATCACTTAAGCACATGACATCATTCATTGAGGTCTGGCAGTAACGTTTTTTTTACCGAAGGGAAAGAAGCTGTGGCTGAACTATTGTTTAATCATGAATCACCAAATAGCCTTTCATAACAATTTGCCTGATTCTTCTGCCCTAAAAAACAGTATGAACTCTTTGAATAGAACGGTGGTTGCTACAGCCGTCCCCTCACAGTGGTGCTTTTATTCACTGATATCTGCAAATCTTTGTGACGATAGAATATGGCAAAATTTCAATCTGAGTTTGGTGCTTCTTCTCTTTATTCAGTTTCATTACCAATGTGCGTCTGATAATGTGGAATTCTGGTTAAATAAGACTAGCCTACACGCTAGCAGCATTTTCTATACTGTTTGTACAAGTTGTTTTTATTGATCACAGTGCTATCGTATGGCACTACATGAAAATATTGGCCATAGATGTGCAGTAAAAAAAAAAAAAAAAAAAATAGCTTATTTTTAGTGAATCACCTCTGCCCTGAAATAAACCAGAGCAGAGTCACAGTGATACAGGAAGACAATGCAGTAATAGCCTTCTCATTTAGCTATACTGTGTATTACATATTTACATGTATGCATGTAAATTTCACATCAGATATTTACAGACAATCTTAAAGTTAAAACACGCAAAAATAAATCATTTAAAGTCGGTAAGAAAGAAAATATACGTCACAGTGCAAAATGGAAATCAAGACAATAATAGGTGCAAAAAAATCAAAAGCTATCTGTGGGGAAACATCTGTTCCTCGATGCTCGCATGGTCTCGTAGTGAGGGGTTTTATGATGCATCCGGCAGTCCCAGTTGAGCTTCTCAGGCTGAGCATGTTAAAACACGATCTTTGCGACAGGACCTTTGTTCATCCTTCCAGTCTTGTTTGATGCCGCTCCCAGCGTCCTGTGGATTTGCTCAGCAGCGCAGCGCCGAGGCATATTTCATTCTCCGCACAAGGCAGAGCCCATTTCAGGCCGTGGCTTTACAAAGTGACAAGTCTATGAACGGACTATCAAAATACAGTTATTCGACACTTTCCTCTCTAAAGAGGAGATCTAAAGCGTCAATTTGTGAGAAGTGTGCAGCCACTAGATGTCTACATTCAAAGGTCAGAGACAGCTCAGAGGTTTGTGGTCAGCTCCAGTGAAAGCAGCGGTGCGAGAGTGGAGTCATTAGACCAGTTCTGGGTGTAGTTGGCTCGGCTCTCAGCAGTGCGTGCCGGGATAGGAAACGCAAAATGGAAAGCGATACCTACGACCAAAATGACAACTGTAACCACGAAGGTGAGTCCGCGACGCAAGATGAGGTGAGTGACAGAGAGCGGCGCTTTGGGTTTGGTATTTGAAGTGTTTTTGCTCTTTTCAGCATCCCCCTCAGTGCCACCTGCATTAGCTTTGTTGCCCCCGGCCTCGTGGGCTACTTTCAGCTCCCTATCCTGGGTGTGGACTGGAGTGTAGCCGGGTGCTTCAGAGGCTTCCTCACTGTCCCGCTGGGCCTTCAGGGTGCAAAAAGTCTGCTGTTAATCATTATGCGAGTAACCCAGGTATAGATAAAACCAACCCAAACTAAAAAGTGAGGACAGCCTGCTGTACTACACACCACATACTGTTTACATGTAGCGTATGCACTTACTGCATTAGGGCAGTCAAGGAAGTCGGACACCATCGCTTCAGTCAGTACTGTGCTAGCAGGACGCGTTGGTATCAGCATCACTTTCCTTCCAGCTCGCAGTTGAGCCTAAAAACACATCAGAGTGAAGTTCATGAGACACATGATAATAACTGGCATGTTTATATTTATGTAGAACAGAACACAGTCTGAGTCACAATCCAAAAACAAATACAAAATGCAATATAATTTAAAGTAATGCAATCAACACGTGTTTTCAGTTCATTTTTAAAGAAAAATAACAGAAACGTGACAAAATAAAGAGGTTTTTGATTGACATGACTTTTGCCGAAATAATTGAAGCAAAACAGAATTTGAATGCAGCCTATATTTAATTGGTACGAGGAAAATGCTGCAGGAATGACAAAATTAACTGACAAGATTGCCCCCTAATGAAACTCAAGCAAAAACAAAAGTCTCCCCATTACATTCCTGTCCTCGATGCTTTTTGAAAAGGTCTGGTTTGTAATGGTTTAAAATAGAATAAGAGCATCCTACCTTGTGTGTGACTTTCTTCCAATTGAGTCTGAAGATAACAATCAGGAAGAAAACCGTCTGGATGGAAACACAAACGAAGAGACCCAGCCACAGACCTAACAAGAGGGACAAAACGCAAACCCATTAAAGAAATATCTACTGTGTATTGACATCATACATGCAAGCTAAAGAAATGTAGATGAAGACTAACAAATAACAAAATGGTGACGCTTGCACCTTCAGGCACAGCAAAATGCTAAAGTCAGCATGCTAACTTGCTCACATTGGCAGCGATGACATGCTTGTGTTCACCGCGGTCACTATATCAATTTACACCATTTGTTTTTCAGGTCATTTGGTCATAAGCCAAAAGACAATTTTGCCATGATGATGGTGCGAGTCACAATTCGCCCTGAAAGGAATATCAATGTATGTCTGTCAAATTTTACGGCAGTCCATCCCAGCTGCTGAGATGTTCCACAACCTTATTTAATTGTATCATTTATACTTCATTCAACAACTATAACCACTACATTTATTTGATTAGTACATTACTTTAGTTGATCAGAAAAAAAATTCAAAATTCAAATTTTAAAAAAATCCAATAAACAGAAAAATGCTGAACATCGGATCTAATAATCAGCCAATAATAATAATGTTTGCACTTAAATACAGTTAGTATCATAACAGTAACATTTTAAGACGATATCTTTACTCACTCAAGTGTGGCCTTTGGGTACACTGTTTAAAAACAGTCAGGCTGAACTTATGTCCAACAGCTGCATAATAAGGTTTCTTAAGTTCTGCATGGGTCAGGTTAGGGTTAGGAGTAGAAACAAGCCTTAAGCACCCCTTAAGGTCAGATGATTTTTGACGTGTGTGTCAGTGTGTGTGTGTGTGTGTGTGTGTGTTTGTGTGTGTGCGTGTGTGTGTGTGTGTGTGTGCGTGCCTGCATTTATCACAGCATGCACACTTTGAGTGGACAGCAAAGATCCACTCTGGCTGGGGGTAAATGGTAGGCTGCAGGGAAGGAAATTAAGGACTGTCTGGTGCAGCAGTGGGTTTGTGGGTTTAATTAATGAACCTGGATTTAAATAGAGACACACTACCTCATCTCTGACATCTGTTGGCACAGTTCAGAGGTGCTAGTCATTGGAAGTAGCACATACAAGAAATATTTCTGATTGCGACTGACCTGCTGCACATTTTTTCTCATTTAGTGTTGATACTGTGGCTGAACTGTTGGGGGTGCTGGCCATCTGGTTTGCCGTGCACTTGCATGCAGATAAAGTTAGGAGAGTTTGTTTGCAGCGACTGTGTGTGCATGCATGCGCATAATTTAAGCTGAACTAGTGGTTGAAGAGAATCGGTTAGAAGGCTAGCTCTTTGACAGTCATATCTTTTTTTTTAGCGGTTGTGTAGTGATAGTTCCCCATTCCTTTTTTTTTTTTACTTTCTTGCTGTTCAAAACCCAAATGGTATTTTAGAATCCCAGTATTGCCATTTTAAATCTGATTGTATGCTTTTGTATTTTAGGATTTCATTTTAAAACAATAAAGTGGTAATCTAGTTTTTTTTTTTTTTTAGCATTTTCTTTACATGTATCTGTGTGTTAACCTTTACGGAAGCTAGTGTTTGGGCGACCCGGATTAAGGTGTAGTTTAACAGTGCCTTGTCATCCCACTGGGCAGGTTAACCAGTTAGATAAACTTTTACTGGGCGGTTCACCTATTCAGTTTTTTATGTGAACTCTGTATTTCTGCGGCAATCAACACAAGAAGGAGTTATGCTTAAGAACAAAGGTTACTGTTGAGTTTCCCTCAAACAACATGCTGTTGTTTTTCATGAAGTCATGGTCGTCACTGATGAGATTCACAATCTGGACAACACCACTTGACTTTAGGTTGTGGCATGATGTGCACCACAGCCGTCTATTAAGACATGATGAGACAAGGGAAGACTATTTTTCAAGTGTCAGATAGAAAAAAATATATATCTATTTCCGATAGCTGGGGTTGTGAACATTTTCAGACCTAAAAAACAGGGATCCCAATCCTAAAAAGTATGGTGTAAGATCACAGGGATAGCAGGCTTACTTAATTTTTTGTCTGCAGAAAACATGAAAGCATTACCTAGTGTTCTGAGCTTGGCAGCAAACATCAGCGCTATTCCGACTGGCAAACCAATGCAGTAGTAAGACACCAGATTGGACAGGGCGCCGATTTTCTGCATCCCTGCTCCCACAAGTACCCCTGAACAAACACACTGAAAACACACACAGATTGAAGTAAAGAAAACTATATTCATTAAATAAGACTAAGCAACTTTGTAACAAAAGTTCTCGAATAACCTACCAGAATTGCGTCAAAGAACTGCACAAACGTGTAGACTGTGAGGTTCTTTGAAACGATCGCCACAATGTCTCTGCAGACAGGAGAACAGTATCATCAGTAACAGAGCTGCCTTTACGTGGTAGAAGAACGACTGTGTGTTGGTCTGAAACTCACTCATCGGAGGTAAATATGTAGCCCACGATGGATTTGGAGCAAGAGATGGTAATACCTTGTACCACTGCAAGTGCTCCTATAACAAAGACATTACACAAGGGCTAATACGTGACAAGTTGAACTCAAAGTATTTCTATTTTATTTGTGTGTTCAAGGGTTGCAATACAATAATTAGAGTGTCCAGTGTTACTGAATTAGTAGAAAAGCACCTGCTGACTAATATTAGCTTAATGATACATTTTTGTGTATTCAAGTCTAAACATATGTGTGCTCATACAGTACCTGCTATAACCAGGGCCACTTTGCAAGTGATTATGGCCCTGTTTGTGTTTCCAGCCCCCAGGGCATTCCCAACACGTACACAGGTAGCTGCATGGACACCTAGAGGGAACTGCAAAGGACCCCATATTACACAGCTGACTTAAAGAAATAGTTTGGAATACCAATCAGCTTTCTCTCTGAGAGTATGATGATAAGACCAATGTCATGTATTTTGTGAAATACACCCTGGAGCCAGGAGGCAGTTAGCGTTTAGCTCAAAGAATGGAAGCAAAGGGGAAACAGTCAGCCTGTTGAAAAGTTAACCTACCAGCAACTCTAATGCTCGTTAATTAGTTGTCTTACTTGTTAAACCTACACACACTGTACACAAAGAGAAACCTGAAGGCATCAGTTTGTGATTTTTGGAGGAGGCGTAACCCTAACCTTAGCCCTAACCCTTTATCTGTCTGTGCACCCTTTGACTGCAGAGTTTCTCTAGCAATAGACATAGTGGAGACAAGACAAGTCACTGCCCAAGAAACGGTTTTTGTGAGCTATAGGTGTTGGCAGTCATATTTTTTAACTTTAGAGGAAGCCAGCTGGCCATATGCCCCCTGCCTCCAGTCGTAGTGCTAAGCTAAGCTAATCATCCCCTGTATCTAGGTCTGTTTTCAACATACAGGGAAGAGGGTGGTATCAATCTTCTCATCTCAACTTAAATAAATGAATTTCCAATACGATTAATTATTGTTAGACAACAATATTTCTTTAAATATTCAAGTGAACATATGAGATGAACCATACCATATATATTATGGTTCCTACTTCATTCATCACATGCTGAGCAGCAAGATCCTTCTCGCCAAGTATACCTGATACGACAAAGGTCAGATTGAGACATGTACAAGAGTGTCATCAGCTTCAACAATCAGCATGCAGCTCTTTGTATTAATCTGAGACGCCAATTGTGGCGGAGAAATATACAATTTAGGTCAGATTTTTTACTTGGCACACACGGTACTTTTTGATTCTCCTCTTAATTTTTCAATTAACCACATACTAGTAGTACATATTATTGTCCATATCCAAGACCAGAACTTTGTTTGGGCAAATAAGCTGAACGGTGGTGGGCAGTCATTTACATTTTGGTTAAAAAAGGAAACGCCCTTTTGTATTGCTACCTTGTATATTTTATGTGACAACTGTCAACTGAATATATTTCACAGATTCAACATCGAGCGTGTGATAAACAACACTCACCAGCAAGGAAACCGCCAATCTCCCAGATCCACCACTCTAAGCATGTCATGACAGCGCTGGGAAAAGCCAGCTTCATAAAGGAGTCCCAGTCCTGCAGACAGTCAGTGGACCAGCCTGCAGAGTTAGGTTCAGGTTTTATTCATTACAGCTTTAGAGGGTGACAGTTTTCATGAACACTGAATTGGCCATTTCTTTTATCCGTGTATGTAACTCACCTCCCCATGTCCGCTGATGGAGCTTCTTCCATCTGATGTAGCCATACAACAGCAGGCAGATGGCGATCTGAGAGAGGCTGTTAGCGAGTGCTGAACCACTGCGAACACACATGACGGAACATGTTTTTATATTAGTGGGATGCTTAGTTACTGTCGACGCTGACTGGGAGACCATCCCTTCATCTCTGTAGTCAAAAGGAGGTCAGTGTCAAAACATTGGTTGGAGTACACTTGATGTCTAAGGGTCTAAGAATGAGGGGAAAGCAGGAGTCCACTCTTGATATGGGAGGAGAGGGACAGACCTGACCCGACCACAGAGACTTACTGGTCTACTCGTCTGCCTGTTGAATCAAATGTTTGTCCAGCTGGACCTCTCTCCTCTTTTTCTGCCCTACACTGCCTCCATCTCTAAATAAAGTACAAGAACAATAAATATCAGCGTACTGCAGACTCTATTCTAACAAAAAAAAACAAAAAAAACATGTTGTTCTTCTTGGATTAAAATGCATATAAGTTTCTGACCTCCTGTCCTTTTCTTTCCAAACCCCTGGCTATGAATCAACCCGAAGCCCTCCCCTATGTGGAGCAACACTGAAGTGATTTAGAGAGCGAGAAGAGCATTTCGGATAGGATTGGAGGAGCAGAAGGACACACTCACGTGACACCCAAATCGAGGCTGAAGATCAAGACGTAGTTTGCCGCCAAGTTAAAAATGTTCGCTGCTGCTGCTGTGTACATCTGAGGCAGAATGATCCCCTGACAGACAAAAACACACGGAATCAACAATGAGCGAAGTTAATGGTCATACTTCGTTAATATTTTTCATACAGGTTCTGGACATACAAACCAAATGTAGGAAAAAGACAGCGCTCCAGTGGTATCAAGACTAGGAGGCTACAGCGATGCTAGTCGCTTGATGAGGCTTTACTTATGCATGACAATGCTTTCAGCTAAATGCTAATGTCAGCATGCTAAGGTGCAACGTGTGAATGTTAAGCAACTACAATGTTGAACATTTTCACTATTTTGGTTCAGTGTGCCAACATTAAGATGAAACACAAAGTACAGCCGAGGCTAAACAGGAATGTTGACCAAAGTTTTGGACAAATTTATATATTAAAATGGGAAAAGTTAAATGGTCACCACATCCTGACAGGGAACATGAATGAATCACCCCACAAAGCTTTGTCTTGTGAGGCAGATGGATCTGAGAAATCATGTGATTAAGTCCATCTCGCCAGGCTTCGAGCTTCGTCCTTGTGGACGTTGCCTATAAAGATTACTGAATCGATCAGCAGCCTGTGAGAAACTCCCAGCATCTGTGGTCTTGGTTTCGATGTGATGACCAGCAGGAGACACAACTGTTTCTTTGAAAACAACAAGGATGCTCAAGATATGAAGTCATTTTTTCTGGGGGGTTTTTTAATCACTGGAGTGTCACCATTCCCTGAATTTGCTTTGGGAAAATTGCAGTCCATTTATTGTGACAGGGGTTCCACGCAGTGCACCTGTTCCCCTGTTCTAGACTCACTTGGTTCTGGAGGTAGGCGACTTGCAGCTGGTGCAGGAACATGGCCTGTAGCAAGGAGAAGAAAGTGGATTTTTCAATTCCATAACTCACTGTTTCGTTGCTTTGCTTTCCGAGGCACCTAAACTTGCTTTTCATTTCTTAATCTTGAATACAGAACCTACAGTGTGTCCTAATGTGCTGATTATGTAGCTCGAGTAAGTGCAGAATATTGCGTTATATAACATGCATGGAATTAAGCAGTAAACATTTTGTCCCATATGGGAGACCACACCATATCTTTTCAGACTCTGGGGAGGGTTTCAGTTCATTGTACTTACAGGAACAGCAGGTAGAAACGCCATCACGTAGAGGTGGGCAATTCTGAAGGGGAGGCAAACAGGGTGATATCAATTTAGCAGAGCAAACACACGGACAATAATTCACTTTCACCTCAGATAGACCCCGTTTTCTTCTAGTGTGCAGCATCGAAACTGTGCCTGTTCATATTAAATTTCAGTTAGAAATCTCACCAGAAAATATACTACCACTGACTGTCAAAATGCTATATAAAGGTGGAATATCAAGGAGTCTAAAGTAGGGATGTGTGTGACTTGTTGATTAATCGTTGCTACCCTTGCTAGTCATCACCAGAAGAAAATTATAATTTTATTCATACACATTTTTAAATTAGATCTTGACCAAATCTGCAGTAAAATATCAAGTCCACCTCATCAAATGTTGCTTTATTAAAAAAAAAAGGCTGTCATCAATTTGGTTATTGTAGTAAGTGATGACCATTTCGTGGTTTCTTAAACACAATATTTCTCCATCTAGATTACATTTTGCTCAATTTCTACTACTTACTTTAAAGGTATATTTTATTTAGAATTATGCAAGAATTCAAAGGTTGATCCAAAAACATAGGAGGCAGCATATCACTGGAGGAACCGGCTACCATTAGCGGGTTAGCTCAGTTGTGTTGTGCAGAGATAGGGTTGGTACACAGTTGTATACAGTGAATGGCCCTATTCGACTACTGTTCTAATCCATGTTTTGGCAAGAACCACTCATCAATATCAACAACTTTGATGTATCCTCAAGTGCCGTCGCGAAAACCATCAAACGCATAATGAACTTGGCTCTTTTAATTACCAGCCCTGGAAAGGAAGACCAAGGGTTAATTCTGCTGCAGAGGATAAACCCGTTAGAGTTAGAGTTCGTTAGAGTTACCAGACAAGGAAACTGCAAGTAAACAGCACCTCAGATTAGAGCCCACGTAAATGCAGTAGCAGACAAATCTCAACATCAGCTGTTCAGAGGAGACTGAGTGAATCAGGTCTTCATGGTCGAATTGCTGCAAAGAAGTCACTACTGAGGGAGAACAACAAGAAGATGGGAAGGGCTTGGGCCAAGAAAAACAAGGAATGGAGATTAGACCAGTGGAATTCCGAGCTTTGGTCTGTTGTGTCCAAATTTGAGATTTTTGCTTCCACCTGCTGGGTCTCTGAAGGACGCAAGGTGAGCGGATGGTTTCTGCATGTGTGGTTCCTGCTGCGAAGCATGGAGGAGGAGGTGTGATGGTGTAGGGGTGCTTTGCTGGTGACGCTGTTGCTGATTTATTCAAAATTCAAGGCACACTACCAGAGAATTCTGCAGCGCCATGCCATCCCATCTTGTTTGCGTTTAGTGGGACCATCATTTGTTTTTTCAACAGGACAAAGACCCCAAACACATCTCCAGGAGTTCTAAAGGCTATCAGACCAAGAAGGAGAGTGATGGAGTTATGGAGTGATGCGTCAGATGACCTAACCGAAGGTTTGGGATGAGTTGGACCGCACAATGAAGGCAAAGCAGCCAACAAGTGCCCAGCACCTCTGAGTACTCCTTCAAGACTGTTTGAAAACCAATTCAGGTGACTATCCAGCTGCCATCAAAGCAAAAGGTGGCTGCTTTGAAGAATCTAAAATCTAAAACATATTCTGGTTTGTTTAACACTTTCTTGTTCACTTCATAATTCCATATGTGTTCCTTCATAGTTTGGATGTCTTTAGTATTGATCTGCAATGTGGAAAATAATAGAAAATAAAGAAAAAACGTTGAATGAGAAGGTGTGTCCAAACGTTTGACTGGCAGTGTGTCCGCCAACTGAAAGTATGGCAGCTATCGGACTATCGCCTCCTGCTGGTACAAAGCAATATACAAAGAAACATACATAAATGCATATAAAAAGCTAAGATAAAGATGTACATAGGTTAAACAACCTGATAGCAGTTTGCCTACAGCAGAGCACACACACACTTACTGCACACAGTATGTAAGGTAGTCATCAGTCAGTTTACCTTGCCACCACTTCCTCTTGGTGCAGTAGGAGCAGTAAGTTGTAAGAGTTGATGAGGATAGCCCAACAGGGCAGACAAAACAGCAGCAGGATCAACGAACTCCTCTGAAGAATGACTCCCACCCGTTTCATGTTCTTACTGCCATACGTCTGCAGAACAGAAATGAGGACTGAATCTGGTAACATGGGCCCACAGTTTAAAACTTCCAGTAGATTACACTCATTAACACCAAGGTCACAGATAATGTGGTTTACTCACCTGAGAGATGAGCGTGTCACAAGCCATAGCAAGGCCATAGCCTGCTGCAGTTGTGGTCGAGTTAATGGTCTAAGAATCAAAGACACACACACAAAAAAACCTTGAAGTTAGACTTTCATTACGAAACTTAACTGTTCACTTTATTGTCCACAACTCTGAGTGCATGAATGTGATCTATGGACACCCGGCTCTCCTCACAGGGACCCTAACCCGAGAACGTGTTGCTCCTACACCTCAGCTGTTTCAGCCACGAACAACGTGAACGTGGCTCTGTAGTTCATGGAAACTGTTTGGTCTATAAGGACAGAACTGATTCCAAGAAAAAGCAGCACAGCAGACTCTGTGTGGCCACATGTATCAACACTGGAGGCCAGGTGCAGCGAGGGGTGAAAGAGCTCATGGCTGAGCAATAGGTAGTCCTTATGGAGCAGAGGGACTCCTGCTGCGTGTCAAGCAAAGTAGGTTATTAGAAGAATTACTGCTCAGTTCTCTGGTGGGAAGAATCTAACTTGTGCGATTGACACAAATTACAATCTGTGAAGCTGTTAAAGTATAATTCTTACATTGAAAGTGTTACTCAGGCCAAAGTAATCAAGTACAATCAGGAAAATGTACTTTAAGTATTAAAGTAAAAACTTTTATTAGTTTTTTATTATTACTCAAGCTCTGATATACAAGCAGGATTTTGTTGCTGTAATTGGTTGAAGTGGAGCTTGATTTTACTATTTTGTCGGACTGCAACTAACGGCTTAAATTACCTCACAAGAGGACACTGACGCCCTGCAGGAAGCTATTTCTGTAGTCTCTCCAGAATCGAGATAGAGGACTGTGGTCTCTTGTTCCCTGGAGATATGACGCTGATCCGGGATCTCAACCAACACAATGCATGCAGGGCAGCTGGAGAGGTTACAACAGGTGGTACGACCAGGAAACTTGTTTGCTATTACAGATTTTAGGGTTATTCAACAAACTTGCAATACAAAATGCAATATTCTAAATGTAGTTACTTTCCTGCCATAGTGACCTGTAGTGTCTCTCCTTTTAAAGATTAACAAAGAAGATTCAAGAGATTCAGGATTCTGTGGCAATGGGATGACTGGTAGGTTTGGTTTAACCCATTTGCTTTTTTAGGACTACTGTTTCAGTAGTTAGTGTGCGACGCACACACACACACACACACACACACACACACACACACACCCTGACCTCGCACTCTGTTTGCTGCTCTGTCTGTTAATCAGGTTTAATTTGCTGGATGTGTCCAGACCCATGTCGCCAGAAGCTTACAGTAAAGCTCTGCTAAGTTCTTGATATTAACAAAGAAAGAAATGTTTTCCTGTGATTTGAAAGGGTCGATACACCAGATCACACTGAGAATCAACACTGCAGTCTGCGGCTCGCTTGCAAATTTCAGCCAATTTCAGGTCAGTGGATTGGTGAGTGGTCATTGCTTTGGTTTCTGAGTCGGTGTGGTTCAGTGCCCAGCTTTCTGATGATCCCCCTTGTGAACTGCAAGGGAGCCACTCCCAACTCACTATTCTCTACCAAAACAACTTTATACTATTTGTCCAGCCCCAAAATGGCAAACAGCCAAGGCAAATTAGTGTGAAAAGGGTTCGCAAACCAAAGAGGGACATATATTTTTGTCCAAATTCGTCCAACCAAACTGGGACTGATGCTGTCTATGTGCATCAATCCTGTGTAACTAAGCTGTGTTTTTTTATTATTTGTCTTTTTGCTCCACGTGTTTCTGTTGCTGGTCTACAGTCTTGCAAATGACTTCGTTCACCTACCAGAGTAAAACTTGATTCTTCAGGACACGTTTCATTCATTCAGCTAAGTGTGTTAATCTTACATTGCCCCCGAGGAAGAATAAATTCACATTGCTTCACCTCTCGTTGGTGTTCCTGAATTTGTTTAGACCTCTGTCTAAATTCCCTCTGTTTGTGCTGTGGCACAACAGCTGTACCATTTTTGTTGCTTTCCATGTCTGCACCCCATGTGACATGGCAGGTGCTGAGGTGCAGGTAAAATGAGTCTCCAAAGAAGTAAATGTAGTACCACTGAGGCGAGGGCGAATCCAGCCAGTTCTGCATTTCCAATGTGACCACAGAATATGGTAATGACAAAAGGCAGGAGGAAGCTCAGAATCCGAGACAGCAGCTGCAGAGACACACAGAAAGAGTGATCGGGTGAAACTGGTGCATATTGCTCCAAGCTTTGGTTCAGCAGCTTATCTGCGGTCGGCAAAGTTTCAAGTTTTAGAGTGGTGCCGTGGGATCACCAGTCACAGACAGGTTTGCACTATAATCACTGCTTTATTTCACATTTGCATGTAGTATGTTATTCAGAACTGGTAACAGAGTTTTACTCTATTACAGTGCACATTCAACAGTCAAGGAACACATTAATCAAATGAAAGAGGCACTTTATGAAATGCATACCAACACCCTCCCACCAACACTTCAACTTTCCCCTACTCACCAATGGGCCCGTGAGCCGCAAGACTTGGTAGAGTTCCTCTCTGTAGACCAGGGGTATCCAACGTCTAACGCACGCACACCGAAACAGTTTGGAGCTGACCGCCGCCACTGCCTCGTCTCCCTCAACCCCTGCTGTCTTGGCAACGGACTCCCCAGCAACGGGCCGTGCACCCGCTGAGGGGTGTGCAGGTTCCGGGGAACCCAGCTTCTCCATTCAAACACAGAACAAGAAGACAGAGGGGCAAGAGAAGGGAGAAAAGCCAAGGGACAAGGGAGGGAGTGCAGGAGGAAGGGAGGGGAAGAGAGAGCAAGGGTAAGAGGGGCAGTCTGAGTTCAGAAATACGCCACATGCACTCCTTCAAAGTTATTGATTAAATAATGTGGTTCAGAGGAGGCAGGAGGTGAGAGAGCGGATAAAGGAGAGAGGACGAAAAACAATAAGAGTTTACTCACGGATACAAGGGTCAGAACAGGGCTGATTAAGGCTGACATAGAGTAAGTCTGAGTATTTGCGTTGTATACAGTGAGTGAGTGCTTTGTGAACATGTTTCATGAACATATTTTGGTGTGTGAGTGTGTATGAGTGGTCTTACGGGGCTCAGTAGTAATCTGATTAGGAATGCCTGTTTGCACGGTGCAAACAAAGAGCTCTGATGGCATAAACTCTGCAGGCTTTGATTAGTTACTTACAGGGCAGCCATGCTGTTTGTGTTTGTATGTGTTAGACACTGATCTTATCTGCCTCTGAGTGCACTTCGACCACTGGCTTTATCCCCCCGGGTCGCCCCCTCCCAATGTACTTGTCACATAAACAAACAGTCACACGAGCACACTCATCAATTTTTCCCCGACGGAGTTTTGCAACTTAAACATTTATTCACCAGCAATTTCAGATATCTTCAGCTTAAATGTTAATGGATAACTGTGACCCAGCCACTATAGCGATTAAATCAATGATATTTATCTTTAACTTCTCGGAAAAGAGTTACAGGATCTGCACACGCAGTTAATATTATTGTATTATCAGTATGGCCAAATCTACCATCAGGCAACTTCTGTAACAAAGTCTGTAAACGGATCTTGAATTCGACAAAAAAAAGGGGGGGGTCACGAGCACAGGTGTTAAAGGGACAGTTCGCCCAAAAAATGAAAATTCAATCATTATCCACTTACCCTCATGTCGATGATATTTCAGGTGAAGTTTCATAATTCAAAAAACATTTCCAGGGCTTCACAGCAAAACAGCATTGCAGCACTCTCCTGAACACCTGAAGTAAATGGGGACTTTTGAATATATATATATTTATATATATATATATATATATATATATATATATATATATATATATATATATATATATATATATATATATATATATATATATAAAATTGAAGCTCATCCAGCATAATCCGCGTCTCTGGAAGTCCCGAGATCCCAACCAGTGCAACCACGTGGCGTAAATGTTCTATCTAATTCTGTTAGATATGTTTAATGTAAAGGGTCACATCTGATGCAAAGTTTTTCTATCATGATGAGTCAGTGTTAATAAATAAATTGGATAAGTCTGAATTAGATGAATGCAGATCTATACATAAACATATGTGTATGTGTCAGTTATTACATAACATCATGGGGAAATTCTACATTAAACAATGTGTTTTTTAAATCAAAGTAAAGCATTTCAAATTGGTTATTCTGACTCCTGTAATAAATCAGACATCTAGTTAGCTATTTATTCTATTCTATTCTAGTTATTTATACACATTAACCCAAGATGATGGGTAGAAACTTTCATTATATTTTTAGTTTTAAGTTGAACTCGAATTAGAAGGACATTTTCATGTGGTTGACTTACTTTAAGTCAGTGTTTTAGGAGTCCATAGTAGGTTACTTGTTAGTCAATTGTGCAACATCACACAAAGAGCCGATTTTCCCACAGCTGCTCATGTTGCAATTGCTGCTAACCTTCGATCTTTGGTCTGACCGCACACACAAGGATCTTTTTTAAAGACCAGGTATAAGAAGCTTCCATAGACAGGATTTTATGTACTGTAAAAAGTCCTACACTTCTGATACAGTTACATTCTCTTTATCAAATGCAAATATATAAAGAAGGCATGTCGATTAAAACTGGCACTTTCTGCACTCAGTTTTAAGTACAAAGTATAAAAGCTGTTAGGCTGAAGAAGATGTTAGCAGATACAGAAGTTCATAACGTGCACTCGGCTGAGACAGAGCAGAGGGGAATCAAAATCAGATCTCAAAGTAGTGACAGCGGTAATGATGAAGTGGTCCACCTTATCTTTATTGTAATTTGGAGTTACATAATAGTTGACAGAAGAAATCCAGTGGTCATAGTTTATATACTCAACTTTATGATGAGTGATCGATTATAAATTAATTTGAAATCAAATCTGAGAAGAAATTCTACAAATGTATAAAAGTTCAATATCAGAAAAGGATGATAAGTGTAATGCAGTTTACTGCCATACTGTGTAGACCTGAGTGGGATCAATGTAGTACCAATACAATAACACCAAGACCACCACACCTTTGGTACAGGGCAATTCAGTAGTGTTTCGGTAACTTTTTAACCCAGTGTTTATTAGTGTGTAGCCTCTCATTCATTTGTTAAAGCTTTGAGGCCTTGCAGCATGAAGATCCTCTTTCAGTCAGTCAGTGTCTCTCTCTAGTGGGTAACATATACACACATACACAGAAACTGACCCACACATGACCACTTCCTGAAGAGCATGTGCTCATCTATCCATATCACTCCGCACCACACATATCCTGCTGCTATAACAGTATCATAATCAGATTGGATGATCACACCATACCAAAACCCTTTATTTAAAGCAACATTATGCAGAAATTGGCATTTTGTGCAGTGATCCTACCCCCTCAAATCCACCAGTGACATATCACTGAGAATCAACACATGCCACCACACGAAGAGAGTCAAAATATCAGCCATTTTTTGATCCACTGATATTTCCATTAGGACTGAGGGGAGACCAACAACCGATAAAAACAGAGAAAATAATGTGCTTACTCATCCTCCAGATGAAAGAATGGTAATGTCGCACCGTTACTGCAGGATTTGTAAGTAAGCGCCTGTTTGTTCAGTTCAGTACATCAACTTGAGAGGTGATGTGACAAACGTGTTTCTGCTGCCCCCGAGTGGCCAAAAGAGTGTAGTTTGGTTCTTTTTCATTTCAGGTGAATGCTCTTTTTCAAAGCAGCTGTGCATTTCAGATTTCTAGTTTTTGTCTAATTTGATATAAAAATCAGCTTGTTACATCTTATTAGTTAGGCTATAACAGTGCTTTTTTTTTCATTTTATATTAATCAACACATCACTTAAAAGTATTGCCTGATTAGTTTACTTACTTTAATTCCTAGTTTTGTCTTATTTGATACAAAGTATACATTATATTAGTGTACTCTACAATAAAGTGGGATCAAACTATTATCAGCCAAATTAAAGTATCAAACATAAAGTATCACAACGCAGAATAATTGCTTCTATGAGTGGTATATTGTCAGGTATCAAATCAATTATTACTAATGCATATTGCATTTGCAAAATGAAAGCAGCATTTTGAATTGCAAGTGAAGTGGACAGTGTGCAGGAGTTTTTTCCTGATTGTTGTAGAAATAAAAAAAAAACAAGCATGGGATCAATATAGCACCAGTACAGTACCACCAAGACTGGATTTAAATACACCTTTGGTACTGGGTAACCCAGTATTGTTTTGTTAATGTATTGACCCGACACTGGGTAACTTTTTAACTCAGTGTTAAAGCTATTTTCAACTACTTCATGTGTTGTTGGGTATTTCAATCTCTTATAATCCATTATCCTTTGCGAGATAATCTTTCTGTAACAACTTAATATGCAAGGGAACTATAAATAAATAAATGGAGTCAAGTTTTTTAAAAGTAAAATATATCAGCTGAAAATGAATGGAGCAGAAGTGTAGCATGATATTCAAGTATTTTGAGGAAACCTCAAGGAGACATGGACATGCTCGCTCGTATGTCAAATCACCGTGTATTTGGCAGCTTTGTTATCAGTTATGATAAAGGTGCGGTTTATTACTTGTTTTTATATGAATACACACATTACATTGGTCTTTGCTTACTGTCAATCATCTGACATTAACAGGAACAAAAGGGTTTGTGCACAAGGAAACAATCCTGGAAACATCTTCCCCATATTCTAGTTTTTTTTATTCAGGGGCATCAAAATAGTTTGAACACGTTCTCTTCTCACAGTAGGACATCAGGAAATATAGATCATGTGAATTGTCTATATCTTATCACTTTCAAAAATTAAATTAAGGTTTGTACAAAGAAATTTAGGAGACACAATTTACATTGTCATTTTGTCAGTTTTAAGATTGCTTGCTTCATCAGCAAATATGTAGGCTTTATATTATCAAATGTCTTAGCAAATTGCATCGGCGCCGGGCTCCAGGAACCTTTAAACATTAAAAGGAAACCTATAAAAATGTGTATTTTAATCCCTGCATCCACACCCAAGAAGTTTTAGTGCCACTGTGATGACTACAGCCAATAAAAAAGTTTCATTGTGCTGGCACATTTTAAGTACGCACCAATAAAATGGAGGGGAAAAAAACATGTGGGATGACTGAAAGGGTGTTGACAGGAGCAGGCAATGATGAGAAAGTGATTTAGAAACTGTGAGGGGATTATAAGAGTGTCCTGTTCAGATGCCAACAGTACACACTCTCATTGTCACACAGGGAACATCTCACAAAGAAGGAATACAAAGAAATCGTCATTGTCAGGTAAGTACCTCTTAGTCACCTCAGGATGCATGTCATTTATGTATGAGAACGCAGTTATTTGATATATTTGATAAAACACATGTTTTTAGTTTATTTCACACATTTTTGTAAAGAAAAAGTGACTAGTAAACTGCATTCCCATATGAGTTTAAGATTGACTTCAAAGTAATGAGTGCCAGAAAGTTCCGACTGTTCCCAAATTGCTTTCTTGGACACAGTATTGACATTAGGATCCAGATGTCGAAACGTATGCAAACAATGACGTTCTCTTTCTTGCCTAAAAGATGCTATACTATAAAATTCCAGATATTCTTAAATGGGAGCGGACATTTGAGAAGAACTGTTTGATATAATATGTATCGATATGTGCGTTATCTTAAGCCTGTTCTACAAAAATCTATGACATGACTGATTCCCCACCCCAAAAAAGTCTTGCACACAGCATTTAAATCCAAAACCGCTGCTTAAAAACAACCGATTATCATCTTGAGCAATGTAAAATATGAGATGATGCAAGTATTTTGTTACCTCATGTATTGTGTTTTGACTTGATATCACACCGTGCTTATTCTTCACACAGCAGAGGAAAGGCAGCCTGTTGTAGTTTGTGTCTTTGACCTCTAAACCTGTTGAACAATGTAGGCCTGAAAGGTTTGGCTCGCGTAGAAATTTCAATCGACTTCAATCGAGTATATAAGGAAGCTGGAAGTTTAAACGAAGGGTAAAAACACGAATGATTGATGTGTTTGCGTCAGAGATGATTGGTAGCTTCCCACGATTGAGGAAAGTATTAGATAAGGCCAGTTTGTTTGTATTGCTCCTTTTCAGCAACGAGGCAATTCAAAAAACGCTTTACATAAAACATAAACAGCATCAAGAAGGGAAACAGAGAGCAATATGAAAAAATATAAATGGAATTTATTATGTAAACACATTTCTGTCACTGCCCCTGCAACACCTCTTGTAATACAGCCTTCACACTGTTGCAGAATTACATTATATATATATCTGTTTTCATGTATTTTTCATGTAAATGTATAATTATGCTTATTTCATCTTTTGCTCTCTTCCCAGTGATCTTTCCCTAGATTCAGGTTTACCAAAGGAAGAGTAAAATGAAGTTGATGTTTGGACTTCCTCTTTTCTCGTTGCTCCTGTTCTGTGTAACCCAGGCATTAGGTAAGCATGCGTAGCGTAAGATGACCTCTTTAACTGGCTTACTTCTTCCTTATTTTTTCTCACCACTTTTGTGTAATTGAGGCCATCCCTTAAACCTTCGACTTCCTTCCCCTTTTCTTTTTTAAGGTGTTACGATCCAATCTGTCCCAGAATTAAACAGTGATGGCGTTATACAGACAGAGCTGGAGAAGACTGTGTCTCTGGTTTGTCAGCGTGACAGCGGCAGTGAGCCTCAGGTCGACGAGGAGTTGGTCTGGCTGAGGAATGGTGCTCTTGTCAATCTGAAGGAAGGAAATAAAGGTCCCAGCAGCGTGTGCGTTACACCTGTCCTCTATGCGGACAATGGTGCCAACTTCACCTGTCACCTGAGCAGCAATAACACATTAACTGCCACGGTCATCCTGAATGTCACATGTGAGTCCCCTCAAATACATATCAGAATGATTTTCATCTAGCCACTGCCAACATGAGGTCAAGATTACAATTAGCATGTAAGCATGTAACTCAGAGCTCGGACGTGTCCTCAAAGACCCCGTAAGGACACTCCCACACAAAGTTTAAAGATATGCAACTTCCCTCCAGTTAGTTCGAACTGAAGAAAGCCTCTTGGATAAGGGGTGAAACGTCAACTTTGTCGGCGCAGCTGGTGGCTTTTTTTTTTTCTGCAGTGGACTACCGTCATTAAAATGAATGGGAAGACCTGCGGGTTTTTTTTTTAGCATGGTTAAGAATGCTGGCTGCTAGGTTGGCATACAATTGTAGATCTTGCCAATGTCTTCCCAATCAGCAAAGTAGATCTTGCCAACACAACTTCTATTCATTGGGCCAATCTGGCAGATGTGCTTTCTGGGCAGACTAACATAGAATACCAACCCCTAGCTTTAATATGTCCTCTATGATGTTCCCCTTCAGACCCCCCACAGATCAGTGGGTCAGAGAAGGTTACAGTGGAAGAAGAGTCCGACCTGCTCCTGCAGTGTGATATCGAGGCCAATCCACCTGTCGCAAACACGTCTTGGACATTTAATGGGGAGGAAATAGACCTAACAGCGGGAGGCTTTACGGTGACCAATGATGGCTTTAAAATCCAGTTATTGGCCGACAAGGTGGAGAAGAGCTTGCACGAAGGCACATACGAGTGTTCAGCGTACTCCATCAAATACGGACAACACACCAAGACCTTCTCTGTCACACTAACAGGTCAGTTCACACAATCGGCCTTCTGAAGCCACATCAGGCTGTTTAACCATCTTATTTGACATGTTAACGCTCTGGCTTTATCCACACATGATGAATCAATCAAGTGATATGAAGCAGGAAAAAGCGGTTTGATCATCTACTCTCTCCACGTCTGTAGGAAAGACCATCAAGTTCCCACTGATGCCCATCATAGCAGGGCTGGTGGTGGTGTTCCTTACATTGCTTCTTGCCTTTGCTTCACGTTGGAAGAAGATTGTAAAGGTAACACACGGAACAACACGAGACAGGTTTTAAACCCACTGCAATCCAAACCCCCTAATGCCTTTTTCCTCTTTTCACAGTGCTGCAAAAAGATAAGCAAATGAGAGAAGCCACGACCACATCACCACAGTGCTGTAGGTGTGGAAGATTGTCATTACCCATTAACATGGTCTAGTTTTTAATTTTATTATGACATTGTTTTTTAATGGTTTGACATTTTGGGAAACAAGAGTTTTAAGACCAATATACTCTGTCTGTTCAGCTGTTCCAAGTTTAAAAAGTTGTCACAAAATATAGGACTATCGTTCAGGTCTGTGCCACGTTCCTTCGACACAATGAAACATTATATATATGAACCATGCTGGCGTCTCAGGGAGGTGGTCAGGGTGAATGGTGGCATGCAATGTCCAGGACACCAGAATTCAGGGTTTATATCCGGTCTGTGGTTACTTTTAAGCAGCAAAGGCACTTTGTTTAGGGTTAGGGAAAGATCGTCATTTCCGTTATGTGTTCTTGAAAATTTAGTCCTGAAAAAACTCCAAATGGGAGGAGGCAGACCTGTTGAAACCGAAATTGTGCTGGCGGCTATGTAAGCAGCATTGTTGAAGCGTTCACGGCACCTGCTAACATTAGCACCTAAAAACAACCAAGATAGTAAGCTGAACAGAGTATCTTAGGCTTACGCGCTTGTATTTTAAAGTTGGTCTTAACGATGGTAGCCTTATGTTTATTGAGGTGGTACAGGATGTAAAAAAGTTTGAGAAACATTGCTATATATAACATTTGATCACTATTTCACAAACTGCATGTGGTGAGCTTAGTTTCGCGCAAAGACTGGAATCAAAGCAGAACAGCCGGCTTACCAACCATAGAGTGTTGGTTTTATACAGATTTAGTAAACAAGATAGCATGTCAATTAATGAGATTTTAAAGGGGCTGGCTAGGTTGTAGATTGGTTATCATGTGACAGCCAGGCCAGCTGTTTCCTCTGTCTCCAGTCCTTCTGGCACACGTAGCTAACTGATGGTAACTTCATATATAACTTCATATACAGACACAAGAGTCTTCTCAGCTGACTCAATAACAAAAGAACAGGCATATTTCCCAAAATGTCCTTTAAAATCAAAGCAAATGCAGCATGGATCCCACTGCTGTCGAATGTGGCAGGCAGATCTGTGAGTTTTGAAATATGACCTTGAAATCATCCTAAAGCTTGTTGCTGTTTCACACAGTAATGCACCGCCGTGTAACACTCCACTCTCTTTTGTTTATACCTCTGCAATAAACGTGCCTTTGTTTCCTGACCACCTTGTTTTGTTCTATATTTCCCACACTGGCCCTGAACTTTAACTCCTGACTCGACATTGCAATCAAGGCTTGTTAAAATCATGTTATACATTTACCCTGAATGAGTCAAAAGGGCCACAACGTCCTGAGGTTCAAGGTTTAAATATCTGTGTTCTTGCCAATAAAAAGCACTTAACAGGATCACATAAAACAGCTCAATGCTAAATGAGGATGGTGGCACGTTTGACAAGAATGTGACATCAGAGCAGAGCAGGATTAACAGTATGAAGCTAAGATTATTCGGTGAAAGCTTTGCTCTTGTGAAGAATGTACTTTTTTTGGTCCCTTTCTGTGACATTTGTGCCCACAGGTCAGTAAATATATAAATGTAAGGTCTGATTTTTTAAGCTCCCTTTTTGGAAATTTTCAGAGGTCAGTATCAGCTACATAGCACATGTTTAAAAGACTGCTGACAAGCCATAGAACTTCTCTCAGCTTTAATGTATAATATGTGCAGTTTACAAACCCAAATAAGAGTGTGAATGTTGCACAAAAAAAAGGTCTGGTTTGCATCTAAGTTAGGATTTCAACTGAGCACAGTATTCGCAAAGATGTTGTCCTGGTCTTCATTTCACACAATAGAAGACGAGTGGCTGATTTGATGACACCCTGTATGACTCAATTCACTGTTCAGCCATGGAGAAGCTGCTGTACCTATTAATTTTTTTTTATTTAGCAGCCCAATTTGTCAATTAGAAATGTAAAAAATATTCTTTGCAAGACAAGAGAACAGATGGATTAAAAGATAAACACATAGTCGTGTCGCAAGCTTGGAAATGCCTTTGTTAAATCACCAGAATATTAAATAAAGTGGGTGGACGTGACATAGCCCTGATGGCTGACAGAATTCCACACGAAGGTCTGTAGTGACATCTGCTGGTGGCTTTATTTTAAACCTCTTCCAGTCCATGATACTGATGTTATTGTGAAAATATGCAAATAAAGACACAGAATGACATAAACATGAGAAACAAGACAAACATTACTGTGTTGACAGATGAGCAGCTGTATTTAGTGGTGCGCTGTCCCTGTTCTGTCGATGTTAACAGGTTGCAACAGGACACGGGAGGTGTTTATAACATTTTAAGAATTAGAATCTATATTTAAAAGTGGAATAAAAGAACAATCAATGTATGAGTTGAGATTGTGGCCCAAGTACAGCAAAAGCAACAAAGAATTTTCCAGGTGAGCACAACCAGCTCACTCTCAGGCCTGCTATATATTCTCGACCAAATGTGTCGATATTGATGTATGTTTTATAATGTGGCGTTATTTTGTGGATAACTAGGTTTGAAGATATTTACAGGTAAATGAATGCAGTGTCCTATACACTCAGCTGGAACAATAATTTCAGAGATATGTGTCACTTGACTGCAATGCAGCAGTAAACGTACGAGAAAGACATATTCAAGTTAAATTATAAAAACACAAATCTCCGGATTTCATTATATAATTAAATTGAATATTGACAGCACCACAAAAAGTGTCTGTTATAATGAACTGCAATAAATTGTGATGTGTTTATAATTTGTCTTGTGTCTTCTTTTTAATGGTTAACATCTCTCAATATACATTAATGCAATGCAACAACTTTGCCAATTGGCCTCGAACCTTTCCGAGTTGAGTGAACCCTTATCGCATCACAAGTCCATAAAAACTTGAACATTATAAGCCTCACAAAGATAAGCTTTATTACTGGACTGTTGCATTGTATTGTGTTTGATTGCTGAAATAACTGTTGCTCAGAGAGATCATTGTAAACTGAGTGATGATGATGATGATGAGTGATTAAATATACAGATTTGTTGTCTGTTTTATGGCAAAAATGTTTACAAGGTATCTGTGAATGAAAATTAATCTAAATATTTCAACTGTCAGAGTGTAGACGAGAGACAATTTTGACATGACAACAAGGTTAGATAACCATTTGCATTGTAAGGGGCCTTCAAACTCAATCTTATTATCAACTAATATGAATAACGACTTTGTGTCTTTCTGTTTTTTATACATTTGTGCATCTAAAACTCTATCAACATCTTTTTTTTCACTTAAAAATATAAATGTATCCTCCAAACAGCCCATTTAACACAACTACAATTTAACACTACTACATTCATAAAATAAATCTAAAGCAGTTTCTATGCCATTTTCACTGAGGACATTCTTTCATTCACATGTCGCAATAGGAAATGGACAGGTGTAAATAATACAATCAATAATGGATCAATTCCATTTGTTTCATGGTCTTAGTATTGTGTATGTTGGCTCACTGTTATGGCCAATGTTATGTGAAATATACTGAAAGGTGTGTAAAGGTAAAGAAATCAAGTTAGAATATTACTTTGGTAAAAGTGAGTCGAACAAAACAATTTTCTGGCAAAATAAGTACGAAGTATCAAAAGCTTTAAAAAAAACTAAATAAATTATATTATATTGTTTAAATCATACAAATGTATTTACTTGTAGGATCCTATATTTAGACGTTTTCTGATTATCAGAATGTGTTTTTCTTGTCTTTTTTATTTCATTGTTGATCAAATAAAATTATTTCTAAATGCTACTTTGGCTCTGATGAATTTTCTGAACATTTTTTTTAAAAAGCACAATACATACCACCAAAGTGGTTTAGAGTGTAAATATACACCAGAAAAAAATGTGGAAAAGAACCAAAGTAAAGTCATCATCGTCATACGTCCAGACAGCCTGCACGCCGAGACGTAACGTCTTACGTCACGGGGGAGCTTTGCGTGAAGGGCGTGGTGATGTGTGAGTGCTTCCAGTCTGCGGTCCACCGCCAAATTCAAACAGTGAAAGAAAGAAACCACAGCGAAAGGCTTCTGAAACAGAGAGGAGACACATATTTACACACTCTTAAAGGTAAGCCAGCGGCGCGATAGATTATTTTAGCCGTCCTTGTTTTGTCTTTTTAAAAGTATTTAACGTAGAGCTAATTTGACGTATACTGGTGTTGTTAAGTTAGTTAAAGCTGTTACTGCACATGAGCTAACGGTGCGTTCACGGACACAGCTCTCTCTTTATCGCTTATCGCTGATAATAGCAGGCCTTTTGTTGGTAATGGTACCGTTTGAAGACGTCTGAGTGACTTCTTTGACTTCATTATCGTTTTCCATTTGGCGCGTAGGTGATAAATCACTGCTAACATGTGTTTGCTCCTCAGGCTTGAACCATAACGGTACGGCAGTAAGTTAGTAGTAAAACAGGGTAGGCAACAAACAATAGTCAAGGAGCTTTCACTAACACGATCAACTGCTGCCTGAGTACACGGGTCACTTGTGCCTTCATTCACCGTCCTTTGTTTATAAACATTTCACATTTCTTCTCAGTAACAGAATACTGTGAACTAATTTCTTGAAAATACCAGTTACACTTAAAGTAGCTCAAGATTGAAAAAAGTGAAGACTTGTTTGTCTCCTTCTTAATATGTAGAAATCCCTATCTTACTCACCTCTACACTACCTTGTGTGTGGCATTATTATCTTGTGTTTTATTTTGAATGTTCAAACTACTCATTTGATTTGAAATGAATCCTGTGTTGGAGTTATCTCTTATTTCCAGCTGCATCTAAAAATGATCATCGATGGTTTTATCAAGACATATAATGCCAGGAAGGGCCTATCATGATTTCTTGGAGCTGAATATGATCATCACATCATCATCAATCATACAAAAAGAGAAACCAGTACATCCTTGTATTCAGAGGCTAAACACAGAGATTTAAGCTCAATGAAAGACTTAAATTGTTACTTGAATATCTACAGTTACTGTTCAGCACTGTTTTTAATCCCCCCCACAGTTGTGTCAAACACTTGAAATCTATTTTTTCAAAAGCTAATTAAAGATACATTTTCATCATAATACATGCTTTTTGTTTCCCCTCTACTCCCCTCTTGCAGATATGCTCGGTCAGTCTTCAGTGATGGACGGTGTTGGCAGAGCTGTGGTGGGAGTCTGGCGGCAACATACAGTACTGGATGAGTCTGACGGGGCGGTGAGCTCCCCAGAGGCCCCAGACCGTTTCCGCAAGCTTCGCTCCTCGTCGTCACTTAATTCCCTGCGAATGTCACTTCGCAAGCGGCTCCCCCTGCGTTCTGTCCAGACCAACTCCCTCCCAGAGAATCCGACTTGGGAAGCGGCAAAGGAGCAACCAAAACCCAACGCAGTCCGCAAACTGACCCGCGGTGCTCGCAACTCCATCAGTGGAGTGTATCAGGTAGACCGATTTGTGTATGGATACCTACATGTGCATCCCTCAGTAAATGTTTTTTTTAATATATAAATGCATGATAATCAAGCAATTTTTGTGCTTCTCTCTCCAGAGGATACAGAGAGAGTTTTCACGCGAGGAGTGTTTGGTCGAAACCCCTGGTCGGACGTGTGATGGAGAAGAAGCTGGTGCCTCGAAGTCCTGCACCCCAAGACGTACGCCTAGTCGAGCTGCAACACCGGGACGCACCCCCAGATCAACTGTCACACCCGGACGTACCCCAGGCTCCAGGGGGCGAAGGACTCCTGAGGCTGGCGTACGGGGGGTGAAAACAGGAGGTGGAAGGAGGCAGCTGGTTCGCATGGCTGCATTACGAAGTCCCTTCGCCTCCCCCAACACACAGAATCAGAGGCTGTGAGTCTTGTTTTACTTAGAGATGAGAGATGTTATTCAGAATGTATTCTTTGATAGCGACGGTTATTTCTGTGGTTTACTCTGCTCTGAATGTCTGTTTCTCTGCTGTAACAGAAAATTTGATCAAGATTTGGATTCTGTGTCCAGTGGACTCAGGAGGCTCAAACATCTGTCCAGAGCCTTTGATGACTTAATTGGCAGAGATGACAGGTAAAGCATCTTCATTTTGATTGTTTGATTGTATGTACTTGATTTATTACTACCAGTCAGAACTCAGTTTTTGTCTGTATTAGTTTAGTTTTTTCTAGTTGTGAGTGCATGAATGAAAGCACGTGTGAGCTGTACATGAATAAGAGTGTTGTATGTGTTTGAGGAAGTCATCAGTCCATTTCCTTTTGGAAGCATATTCTGCATAGAGGAGACCTCAGAGGCGCATGGATGCCCTCTTCACCCTCCCACCCAAAGAATCCCAATCTGCAGCCTGGCTTGAGAGGCCCTAGACTTCCTTCCCCTCCCCCTACATACATTCTTCCCCGGGTCGGTTTGAAACTGGGTCTGTGTTTGTGGTATTCGGATGGGTGGGGGGACGACAGTAGAGGGAACGAGTGTGGGTGTGGGAATTGGAGCCAGATGAAATGACAAAAATTCGTTGAGAGAGATTTTATTTACATCACTTCCTGTGTTGACATTCAAAATGTTAGCTCGTGGTCTGGACCAGCCCATAGGGACATTCACTGTTAGAAGCGGAAAAGGCACATGGACAGTTGACTCTGTCCGTTATCAGTGTTCATGACATGCAGCCAACTGCTTTCTTTCTCTATATGAAAGGCTCGTCCTTTGGGAATTAAAACACATTTGCTTTCCTCCTACAACAGGCAGTTCAACTATTCCCTAATTGTGGAGTAGGAAAGAAGGTAAATCCAAAGATATTATGCTTCCTAAACCAGATGAGTTGTGGAAACGTATAGTTATAGTGCAACTAATTTTTTGACACGAAAGGGCATGGCAGAGCTTGCCTGGTGTCTGTACGTCGATGCATGTGCTGCTGTGTGCATGAAACTGTGAGCCTCTGACCCGGCGCAATAAGAAGCCGGTCTTTTATGACTGAATAACTCGCATTGCCCAAGCAAAGGACGCTGCTTTTCTCTGTCAGCCTTATATTTCCATCCTCCTTTACTTCCCTTGGCTTTACATATTGATTCGTCCTTTGTCGCTTTTCCACTCTTGCGCACTTTCTTAATGCTTGTCTTGGAAATGCCTTTGAAATGTGAACTTGTGCCATCAAAAAATTGCTGATAAATATGGCACAGTTCTAGCTGTCTTAAAAATCTTGACACCTTTTCATAACTGAAAATGCGGCTGGGTGTCCTTAATATTAATCTGAACGACCAAGATGAAAAAGAGAAATAATTTTAAATGGTTATATTTTTTAGATGCACAAGATTAATTTAGTCTTATTGTCCATTTTTCGTATTATTAACGCATTCCTCAAGTTTCGAGTCTCTCTGTTTATGCTTGCTACATTAATTGTTAAGGTTCATTTATTAGTGATTTTACAACACACCAGAAAAACAAAAAACGATCTTGTAGAATGGCATGCAGAGGATGAATTAAACGGTCTCGCAGCCGGAGGGTAGATACCTGTTATTTTGTTTTATAAGTGTTGCTCTGTCTCCCTTTGCAGAACCAGGACAAAGGATCGTTCTGGAGGAGCAGTGATGAGAAAGTTGGACCCTAGTGGTAAACTCAGTCGCTCAAACCTCACACGTCGGGCGACGAACCTCTCAAACACGGTGGGAGGTTGGGCCCACACAGCTGTGAACACTATCTGCAAACCCAACTGAGCTACATGCATGTGTGTATGTCAAACACAGGGCCTTCTGTAGCCATGTCTATCATAATCGAGGTATTACTGTTACATTTACACGTAGTGTTGTCATGATTCTGGGAGATTGTTACATGACAGCTTGTCTTCTTTATATCTATACTGTGTGTAATTAGCAATACTCAAGTATTTCTCGTGTGTTTACATGTCTCAGGTTAGCTAGTTGTGGGTTAAATATCCTCATTGTAGCTACCAAAGGGATTTCTATATCATGGTGTGTGTACCTGTCATAGCTGCTACAACCAAATGTTTTAGTAACATTTTCATAATACTAATTTTGTAGTTTGTATTCTTGCTCTCTGCATAGAAACCTTTTGCTTGTTTCTATAGTTTACTTTTAAAGAAACGCTGCATGAGACCAAATTGTATCAGCAGAACTAACACTAAATTTAATGACGTCGGGGAGATGCAGTCTCCTCTATTTTACATGTATGCAATATTGTTACTCACTTTTTTTATACGTTTTTTTATGTCATTTGATTATGCCAAATTGTAAAGTGTATTTTCTATGAAAGGGGACTTTTTTTTATACAAACAGTTGAGGCAGGATTTGATTGGGTGGGAGCGTGGCACTTTTAATGGCCTGTGAATGATTCATGCACCAATGCTGTACACATAAATCATTTGATAATGTGATGGGGGAAGATGTAACGACTCATTACCTGATGACATCGATAATGATGTTATAAAGCTATATCCAGCAGGTTATTAGCGCAGTGACTGTCAAACTAACTGCCCCCAATCAAGCAAAACACTCTTCTCTGCCATTTCAATGTATTGGTAACCCCTCTGCAGTGGGAAAGGGGAAGGGAGACACTGAATAAATGTGAGCAGAAAAAATTCAACAATAAAATCTGTAACCTTCAACAACATAAGAGTCTTATGTTTTTTGTTTGGTAATAAAATACCTTTCTTTAGCATAATAACTAATGTCAATTGCTATTGAAACACGTGTTCTTGTCCTAAATTGAGTGATGTGGATGGTTTTATTCTTTAGTATTATTCAGTATGTATCTCCACCGAATAACTACTGGGTAAAGTAATGTGATGGAGCAGGGTTGTTCTGGCTCTTTGCTTTTTTGTCAGTTTGAAAGTTTTGCTTCTGTGTTTTTGATTTATTTACATTCCAAAATATACATTTACAACAGATTGTTTGGTTAAACAATAACCAACCATCTACAATAAGTTGGTTAATAAATATTTTAAAAAGTATATACAACTTTATGTATTTGACAGCTACAGAAGTAAAATGCATCTTACATCTTAATGCCTCAATTATAATCCAGTTGTATATCTATAACCTAACACTCTTCCTGGGTCTATTTCTTGTAGTGAGTACTTTTACTTTCATTGCTGTGTTTTGAAGCATTTAATGTGTACATTTTACTGTTTGGGACACTATCTCATGGGCACTGATTGGCAAAGGGCCTGGTTATTGCTATATAAGTTCTGTATTACTAGTAACATTTATATTTCTTATTATCTTATTATTAGATATTAAAAAAAAATGTAGTTTTTATAATGATGCACCTGCATATTTAATGCATTTATTTTACTATTGTATGGCTCAAATGGAATATTACATTTTGTGTAAAATGGATTTTAAAAATGTCATGTACTGTGAACACAAAAAACATGACATTGATTTTCACAAACACAAATGACAAATTACAGTTTTCCCCAAATGTTTATAGGTTTCTTATGAGAATTTAAATCTATGAAAACTACATCACTCAGATACTAAAAAAGTAACAAAATCATGAAGCTTTAAAGGGAATTGTTCATCTTCATGATCCCAATTAATTCATTTTATAAAAATTATTATTCATTTAAGATTTTTCTTTCTTTCTACTGGCTTATGGAGTACATGGTAGCTACATTTGGATATTTGAATGTTTCTTGATAAACTTATAGTTAAACATATAGTATTTTACAGGGTAGATTTGGTAATTTGACGAGTAAAAAAAGCCTCTGAAGTATTTAAGTTAAACAAGTGTCACATTTCTGACCTTTTTTGGATTTATCTATTTATAAAGTAAACAGCTCCCCCAAGTCGTGAGTATTGGTCATTACAGGTGACGCGAGTATCGCTCAGTTTGTCCCTTGTAGGTACCCGTCTCCAGCCCCACGCCTCGCTGATATCGCTCCTCCTCTGTCTCTCCGGCTTTGTACCCAGAGCTGAACCCACGCCGCGGCTACTTTCTCCAAGATACCGGGGCTGCTTTACATCGGAAAATGGCTCTCCACGTTCCCAAAGCTCCGGGCTTTGCCCAAATGTTGAAGGACGGCGCCAAGGTGAGGTTCAATCCGTGTGTTGGAGTAGTTTGGGAGCTTTGGACGTTTGCTTGTGAACTAGCATGCTAGCTAGCATTAGCTCCTGAGTTTGCACGCTCATTCACAGTCATGTGGGAGAGTTCTAGAAGGAAGCCAGGCCGCTCGAAGATGCTGGACCCGGGGCTGTTCAGATGGACTCGAGGCTTTTCACTCCTCCTCTACCACTTAAACAAGTCCACAGTGTGGGAGCTGCGGTGTTAACCGACTGCCAGAGAACAGTCACACCCAGTTAGCGTTCAGCTAACTGTCAGAGCTGAGGCTTTGATTGTCACCTCGGCTGTGCCTCTCTTCCTAGAGATGCTGATGCTTCCTGTTTTGGGGTTAGCTTAGATGTTTAAACTCATCTTATATCTTTTGATGAAGCAAACAGTTTCTTTAGCTTGATGTCTATATATGGTCATTACAGCTCATATCCCCATGATGTTATTGTAAAACACATGGACATAAATGGGTACAGTTTGCTTTCCATAAATTACAATGTAGAATACCAGTAACTATTTATCTGACATGTACATGAGCAGATGAGTTATGTTTTTCTCTGATGCAGCACTATTCAGGGCTTGAAGAGGCAGTCTTTCGTAACATCAGAGCTTGTAAGGAGCTTTCTCAGACCACACGTACCGCCTACGGGCCAAACGGTAAGCACTCTCCTTTTGCTTGAAGTCTTTATTTGTGCCCCGATCCTTAAAAATCTAGAGAAAACAAGTGCGGTGATGTCTACACTTTGACACTGTTTCCTTTTCAGGTATGAACAAAATGGTCATCAACCACTTGGAGAAGCTGTTTGTCACCAATGACGCTGCAACGATCCTCAGAGAGCTTGAGGTGAGGACCATGTCTGCTCAGCATTAATGATTTCAAAAAAGAGGATCTATAACCGTCTTTCCTTGAATGTAATCACGTTTTATAGGTGCAGCACCCAGCAGCCAAAATGATTGTGATGGCATCCCACATGCAAGAGCAGGAGGTTGGAGACGGTACAAACTTCGTCCTGATGTTTGCCGGAGCTCTGCTGGAGCTGGCCGAAGAGCTGCTCAGGATGGGTCTGTCCGTGTCAGAGGTAAACCGATGGTGTCACTGATCATCATCTTTTCTTGTTGGAGTAACTTGAAGTACTACACTCCTATATAAAACATTGATTACTTTCAAACAAATCAGTCTCTGCATTTGCTCGGTGTCCTTTTTCCTCTCTTTCCACAACAGGTGATTGAAGGCTATGAGATGGCATGTAAAAAGGCCCTGGATATCTTGCCAGACTGCGTGTGTTCCTCAGCCAACAACCTCCACGATGTCAAGGAGGCCACATCTCTCATCCGTACAGCAGTCATCAGTAAACAGTACGGCAACGAAGACTTCCTCGCCAACCTCATCGCACAGGCCTGCGGTGAGTCAGCAATCTGGACTAATTGAACCAAACTAGAGCTTTCAAAGATTATTTACTTGATTTTACTATGTATTTTATATTTCTCTGACTTTCTTTACTGGTTTATGCTACAGTGTCCATCTTCCCAGAGTCGGGCAACTTCAACGTCGACAGCGTCAGAGTTTGCAAGATTTTGGTGAGCAATATTATCCAGGGAATATTCTTTGTCTGTGTGTGTGTGTGTGTGTGTGTGTGTGTGTGTGTGTGTGTTGTTGTTGTTGGCTTCTAAATTAAAGTGCGTGCTGTTTTCAGGGTTGCGGTGTGACTGCGTCCTCCATGCTGCACGGCATGGTGTTTAAGAAGGAGGCAGAGGGAGACGTCACGTCCGTTAAAGACGCCAAGATCGCCGTCTACTCCTGCCCCTTTGACTGCACAGTGACAGAGACAAAGGTAATGAATATTAAGTCGTTTGGTGATGCTTTTTACCTTTTTATAGTTTGTTCAGTGTATTGATACTTTAACCTTTTTACTACTTTTAAGGATTTGGATAAAGAATGATAAAAAATATTATTCACATTTGTTTTTATTGAGGTTTTTTTTTAAGCCATCTACATGGTTAAGTTGCTGCAGAATGTCCGGTTATTAAAGATCTCTTTCGTTGACACTATAGGAAAAACACACGTGTCACAAATTAAATTGATGGTTGAATTGCTTCAGTTTCATGGGTCTCAATGTCATGACTTACTGGGACATTTGAATAACAGCCAACATCAAAGGTAATGATTTTGGACACAACAATTTTCTTCTCTGTCTTGTAGGGCACAGTGCTGATAAATAATGCACAGGAGCTCATGGACTTCAGTAAGGGAGAGGAGGATATGATGGAGGCTCAGGTGAAGGCCATCAAGGAGACTGGTGCCAACGTCGTAGTAACTGGAGGGAAAGTGGCCGACATGGCGCTGCACTACGCCAACAAATACCAGCTCATGGTTGTCAGGTAAGATCTGAATTACCTTTGGTAGTCAAATTATGTGACCGGAGAAGGTAGGACAAACCATTTCTTTCACCATGGATGGATGGATGGATTGATGATGATGATGATGGAATTTTACCTCATGACATGATTTGTTATTAGGAAGAGGAAGAGAAGGATGTCGGTATGCAAAATGCATCCAATTACCTGCCTTGAATGTTGACATTTATTATTTAGTTTAAGTTCCACTAGTAGGGTGTTTTAGTTAAGTCAGATCTGACCTTGTTATAAACTTCGAACTGAATCGATACTATTGTAATGTTTTGTTGTGTCTGTGATGGAAAATTAGCTAGACTGAAATTATGGTGATCAAAGTCGATATAATACAGTGATGTATTAATGTTTAAATTTTCACAGTTGCATTTACAGTAACATCTGAGGTGTGTTGATGAAGGTTTTGATGGTCTAGAAGTTGGTTTAGGTACCTTGAAAGTACTGGAATTTCCCTCCTGAAAAGCTGTATGAACTCTTATTATATTTAATATAATGCTAATGCTAGTTATTTATGGTTGTATGTTATGTTAGTATAGTTCCCATCCCTAAACTTATCTTTTTGCCCCATCAGGCTTAACTCCAAGTGGGACCTCAGAAGGTTATGTAAGACTGTGGGAGCTATTGCACTGCCCAGGATGGTGAGTGTCATCATGTTTGTTTCACATCAAGAATGTTAACCAATTTAAAAATAGCATTACATCATATAATTGTATGTTTTTCTGCTCTGTAGACGGCTCCAACTCCAGAGGAGATGGGTCACTGTGACAGTGTGTACCTGACAGAGGTTGGGGACACTCAGGTGGTTGTCTTCAAACATGGTAAGTCACTCTTTGCTCCAGTCCTGCAAGTCTTCATTTTAAACCTGATCTTTCCACAATGCGAGTTTTTCGGCTAAACGTATTGTGTCGTCTGAAACAAAAGAGAAAGAAGACGGTGCCATCTCGACGGTGGTGATCAGAGGCTCCACCGATAACCTGATGGATGACATTGAGAGGGCCGTCGATGATGGAGTCAACACCTTCAAGGTTCTGGTCAGGGTAAGTCAACTCGAATGTAAGAAATTTGAATTCAGATATCTGCTGATTTAATAAATAATAAAATGATAAAAATGGAAATGTATGTTTTTAATCCAGGATGGATGGATTTTTCCCGAGGACCAGTTATAAGTTGTCTTAACTGTAGAGATTTGTTGATACAGTTTCTGAATTCTTCACTGTCTGCAGGACAAACGACTGATCCCTGGAGCCGGAGCCACTGAGATTGAACTAGCCAAACAGCTCACCTCATACGGAGAGGTATGCAGATTTGAGCATGTTAACTCAAGTGCCCCAGATTCAGACAAATGCTTATGTTTGTTTTGCCATTTTTTGTCTTTACTGAATCGCTGGTTGATAATTTACATGAACATTTTTCTCTCTGTAGTCCTGCCCGGGTCTGGAGCAGTATGCTATCAAAAAGTTTGCTGAAGCCTTTGAGGCTATACCCCGTTCACTGGCTGAGAACTCTGGTGTGAAGGCGAGCGAGCTCATCTCTAAAATGTACTCTGCACATCATGAGGGCAACAAAAACATGGGCTTCGACATTGAGGTGTGTATTGGTACACAAAAATACTTGAATGATTGAAGAGTTGTATTGAATCTAGCTAATCTCTCTTTATTAACTTTAATTGCAGTCAGCTTAATAGCTGAGACCCAAAGAACCTTCATTTTATGGTTACTGAGGCATTTTAGAAATGGTGAGATTAAGAGTCCACAATGACATTTTAAGATGCAAAAATATATCCTGTTTTGCTTAATGTATATTAGCTTGAGGCTAAGTACAAAAATTCATACCACCTCTCATTTTTCTCCTAATGCTCAGACACCTACTGTGTTTTATTTTGGGATGTGTTGAGCTCCATGTGTCTGTCTTGGCTCTGATGACTGATTGCATGGTTGTGATGTCGTCTTTAGGCAGACGCACCCGCTGTGAAGGACATGCTTGAGGCTGGCATTGTGGAGCCGTACCTGGTCAAACACTGGGGCATCAAACTGGCCACCAACGCTGCCATCACAGTACTGAGGGTCGACCAGGTGTGTACACAAATACTCACGACACACAGAGCATCAGAAACCGCCACAAAGGAGGAATATTTTGTGTTCTTTGTCATTTTTATTTATTGAAGATGTCCATTACCTTGGTAACAACTTTTCCTCCTAGGGTCCACACAAGAAACAAGAAAAGACATACGAGCAGTTTAAATGAACCTTTTCATTCAACAGTCAAAGGCTCTGATTTCTTGTCTAATTTTATTCTGAAATTTTGTGTGATAGAAGGAGTCCGAGTAAACAAATGGTCTCCAGGTAGTTGACATCTGTGTGTGTGTATACATGTGCAACGCAGATCATCATGGCTAAGGCTGCAGGGGGACCCAGGGCTCCCAAACAGAGAGGCCACTGGGACAAGGACGATTGGAGCGAAGAGCCCGACAAATTTGATACTCATTAGAGGGCGTTTGTACGCGCACACGGCCCCTCAGTCAGTAGGTCCTGGAATGAGTGTGTTTTTGACTCACTGGCTCACAGGACACTGAAGTTGTGTGAAACGTTTGTTCACTACTAACACTGGGTGTGATACAGAACTCACTGCAGCAGACACTTTTCAGGTGTTTTTTTTTTTTTTTTTGTTATACTACTAGGGGTGTGTCACTGACGGCAAGCGAACTAAATCACATAAACATGCACAAACGGTGTGGTTTTATAGCATGCTGCATGCACTCATGAGCTCTTTTCTTTGCAGTGGACGTCCTCAGGCAAGTGCAGAATTTAAAAGTGTTGCATGTCCTGTGATTTAATAAAAGGAGAACATGTAATTGAGATGGAAATGTGAGGCTCTGAATTCTGAGGTGGCTTTGTTTTCTGAAAGCCAATTTCTAGTAAGATGAACTCAGTATGACGCCATTTTACTTCAGAGACTAAGCTGGGTTCTGGAGTTTCCTCAGTTTAAATTAAAGTCAGATTATCACACAACCAGAGCTTCCAACGCCCATTCCCTTGAATTTCACTGAGGGGATGTAAAACTGCTCTGACTCAGCATTAATGCCATATATTTTTGACGTCACAGTAAATATGACTTTGTAGAAATCTAAATCTTTTACTTTGAAAATATAGTCCAATAACTATGAGCAGAAGAGATTTTGCAAAGAATTTTGGCTGCAACATGTCTGATGTCCAACAGACTTTGAATAAAATTGCTTAAAAGGAGAAAAATTTGAGCCCAACCGAAGTTGGATTTTGGGGGCTGTTACAGGTTTAAGAAAGTAAAAACTTACGATATTGCTATATTGGCTGATATATATACATTTTTTGCCATGATTCCTGATACATGGTTATCTGTCACTTGTGACAAAGATATGTAACTGAGGAAGGGTTTTTATAGAGGTTAGAGGAAAACATGTATTTCTGATTTTCCCTTTAATGTTACACTCATTCCTGAAACATAAATATCCAAAGTTTTTTGGTGACTGATGACAGATGAAGTAGGTGTCTTCTTTAACATGTCGGTACATGCTGTTCCTGGATTATTAAATTCTGGAGAGCAACTCTGATTTAGGAGGAACACAGTTTGGGAAATGTTTGCATAACGACTCTGAGCATGTGTGTGTTTTGAATCTTTGTGCTAAAGCCCTAATAGACCCTCTATCCCTCAGAGCCCACCGCCTGCTGCTGCATGGATCTCGTTCTCCTTGTTTTCCACTCAGAAAATGACCGACTGCTGTTTTTTTTTTTTTCTCCTCTCAGATCATCATGGCCAAACCAGCCGGAGGACCCAAACCTCCGCAGGGCAGGAAGGACTTCGATGAGGACGACTGAATGTGATGCGGTCCAGCTGATGCTCCTTTAACCCTGAACCGCTTCCCCACGGATTCACAAAACCTTTTCTACTTGTTTATTTAAAGCTCAACAGTTTGGTTTATTTTGTAGAAACAGCCACATATTGGTTAACAAAGTCATATGTGAAAGTCAGATGTATGGATGGCACAGTTTGCTTTTTATGTTCTTTGTCCCAAATAAAAGGCACTTGCGCTGTCACGTCAAGCTTTGGATTCTGTTTTTATGTCACGGTGTTGCTGAGTTGTGTTCTGTAATTGTTGATCAGTCACACTATTTATATAGCACTGGGATATAAAGAGAACAAAAGAGAGTTGGAGACTTATGTTTACCAGTCAAAATAAAATGAATAGTTTAAAGAATAAAAGATGAAAAGCAATGAACGTAACGATAAAGTGAAAATATTGCATGTAAAAGTTGATCTAAAACAAAACAGTTTTGACAAAGAAGAGCCGGAGGATCTGAGGGGCCTTGCTGGCTCATACACTAACAGCATTTGTATGATGTAGTCTAGTGCAAGGCCATGTAGTGCCTTATAAACTAAAACAAGAATTTTAAAGTCAACACGAACAGGCAACCGATGAAAAGACTTTAAATTAAATGTATGATAGTGGTTTCCATTATTAGTTAAAGGGATACTTCACCCAAAAATGAAAGTAGTTATTATCTACTCACGGCTATGGTGATGGAAAGTTGGGCGAAGTTTTGTAGTCCACTAAACATTTCTGGAGCTTCACACAGCATTGCAGCATTCTCCTAAGCTGAAGTAGATGGGGACTTGTTTTAAAACATAAAAAAACAACCAGAAAAACAAAACAAAACATTAAACTGCTCCATAAAGCTGGAAGCCCTAAAATCCCCAACTGATGTGAGAAGACATTATTTTTTTAAAGCGTTGGTGCACGCATCCTGTCTAAAGTGGGTAGATGAGCTTAATCGCATCGTAAATAAATAATGTCTTTTCAAATCAGTGTGGGATCTTATCTTCTGTTATTTACGCTTCAAAACTGTAGTTCTACTTAATTTGTAGAACTGTGGTCAACAAAACGTCTGACTTTCGAGTGGCATTGGTAGGTGGACACTGAATATTAATTTTTGTGCTAACTTTTTTTTTTTATCATTGAGTAATTAGATAATTAGCTTTTTGCTTTTTGAAATTTGTTTACTAGATAACCAGATCAAGTGAGGATTTAAAACAAGTTACTAAAGCCTAGTTTTCTCTCACGGGACTGCATACTTTTCTTTGGTCGTGCTTACAAACATGCATGACTTTACCTTTACTTGCTGCCCTGCGGGTTTCTGCTCTTAACATGATGTTGAGGCAGCAGAAATTATGCATGCGCTGGTTTATTTTTAGAAACGAGTGAACGGCAGAATTGAACAGAGAGGCCAGCTGAGGATGAATCACTCGGGGTTGCAGGAACGCATCTATAGTTTCCCTGATGCGTGCGTGTGTTTGTCCCCTGCAGACTGAAAAAAATAAATAAATTTAAAAAATCACGCTATACGAGGCCGGCCGTGCGTGATGATGCAGAGGAGAAGAAATCGTCGGTGATTGTTTTTGCACATCAGACTTCTGCGGATGGAATTTCCAGAGAGCGTCAGGGACTGCGGTCAAGCCAGCCGTGGTTCGCGTTTGCTTGGTCAAATCAGCCGCACGTTGTTTTCTAGTGCGCGAATCTACTAACATTTACGGTAATCGTAATGAAACCGCTCTGAAGAGCCTCTGGTAGTGACAGTGGGGCAGACTGCAGTCTCACAGTCAGATCCCTGAAAATTACGATACTTTTACAGTAATTATTCCCGGTAATAAACTGATGGTATTACGAAGGTATGCGTCCGGATTTCAAAGTAAAGGACGAAAGAAAAAACTTAAGGATATTTCACCCAACTTTGATGTGGAATAAAAAACATATTTTCCATAAGTAGTCCATGATTCATATACTGCTGAACTTGGTGCTTCCTAGACTACCTGCATGCATAATATGGAGTACTTTTACTGTGTACTTTTGGTGTAATCCTCTGTCAAAATCCATTACAGAGGACGAGAATAAGGATATTTCACCCAACTTTGATGTGGAATAAAAAGCTTATTTTCCATAAGTAGTCCATGATTCATATACTGCTGAACTGAGTACTTCCTAGACTACCTGCATGCATAATATGAAGTACTTTTACTGTGTACTTTTTGAGTAATCCTCTGTCAGAATCCATTACAGAGGACGAGAATAAGGATATTTCACCTAAATTTGATGTGGAATAAAAAGCTTATTTTCCATAAGTAGTCCATGATTCATATACCGCTGAACTGAGTACTTCCTAGACTACTTACATGCATAGTATCAAGTACTTTTACTGTGTACTTTTTGAGTAATCCTCTGTCAAAATCCATTTCAGAGGAGGAGAATGAGGATATTTTGTCCAACTTTGAGGAGGTATAAAAAGCTTGTTTTCCATAAGTAGTCCATGATTCATATACCGCTGAACTGAGTACTTCCTAGACTACTTGCATGCATAATATCAAGTACCTTTACTGTGTACTTTTTGAGTAATCCTCTTGTCAAAATCCATTACAGAGGACGAGAATAAGGATATATCACCCAACTTTGATGTTTAATAAAAGACATATTTTCTATAAGTAGTCCATGATTCATATACTGCTGAACTTGGTACTTCCTAGACTACCTGCATGCATAATATGAAGTACTTTTACTGTGTACTTTTGGTGTAATCCTCTGTCAAAATCCATTACAGAGGACGAGAATAAGGATATATCACCCAACTTTGATGTTTAATAAAAGACATATTTTCTATAAGTAGTCCATGATTCATATACTGCTGAACTTGGTACTTCCTAGACTACCTGTATGCATAATATGAAGTACTTTTACTGTGTACTTTTTGAGTAATCCTCTGTCAGAATCCATTACAGAGGACGAGAATAAGGATATTTTGTCCAACTTTGAGGAGGTATAAAAAGCTTATTTTCCATAAGTAGTCCATGATTCATATACCGCTGAACTGAGTACTTCCTAGACTACTTACATGCATAGTATCAAGTACTTTTACTGTGTACTTTTTGAGTAATCCTCTGTCAGAATCCATTACAGAGGACGAGAATAAGGATATTTCACCTAAATTTGATGTGGAATAAAAAGCTTATTTTCCATAAGTGGTCCATGATTCATATACCGCTGAACTGAGTACTTCCTAGACTACTTACATGCATAGTATCAAGTACTTTTACTGTGTACTTTTTGAGTAATCCTCTGTCAAAATCCATTTCAGAGGAGGAGAATGAGGATATTTTGTCCAACTTTGAGGAGGTATAAAAAGCTTGTTTTCCATAAGTAGTCCATGATTCATATACCGCTGAACTGAGTACTTCCTAGACTACTTGCATGCATAATATCAAGTACCTTTACTGTGTACTTTTTGAGTAATCCTCTGTCAAAATCCATTACAGAGGACGAGAATAAGGATATATCACCCAACTTTGATGTTTAATAAAAGACATATTTTCTATAAGTAGTCCATGATTCATATACTGCTGAACTTGGTACTTCCTAGACTACCTGCATGCATAATATGAAGTACTTTTACTGTGTACTTTTGGTGTAATCCTCTGTCAAAATCCATTACAGAGGACGAGAATAAGGATATTTCACCCAACTTTGATGTTTAATAAAAGACATATTTTCTATAAGTAGTCCATGATTCATATACCGCTGAACTGAGTACTTCCTAGACTACTTGCATGCATAGTATCAAGTACTTTTACTGTGTACTTTTTGAGTAATCCTCTGTCAGAATCCATTACAGTACATACTTATACCTCCTCAAAGTTGGACAAAATATCCTCATTCTCCTCCTCTGAAATGGATTTTGACAGAGGATTACTCAAAAAGTACACAGTAAAAGTACTTGATACTATGCATGCAAGTAGTCTAGGATGTACTCAGTTCAGCAGTATATGAATCATGGACTACTTATGGAAAATAAGCTTTTTATTCCACATCAAATTTAGGTGAAATATCCTTATTCTCCTCCTCTGTAATGGATTTTGACAGAGGATTACTCAAAAAGTACACAGTAAAAGTACTTGATATTATGCATGTAAGTAGTCTAGGAAGTACTCAGTTCAGCGGTATATGAATCATGGACTACTTATGGAAAATAAGCTTTTTATACCTCCTCAAAGTTGGACAAAATATCCTTATTCTCGTCCTCTGTAATGGATTCTGACAGAGGATTACTCAAAAAGTACACAGTAAAAGTATTTCATATTATGCATGCAGGTAGTCTAGGAAGTACCAAGTTCAGCAGTATATGAATCATGGACTACTTATAGAAAATATGTCTTTTATTAAACATCAAAGTTGGGTGATATATCCTTATTCTCGTCCTCTGTAATGGATTTTGACAGAGGATTACACCAAAAGTACACAGTAAAAGTACTTCATATTATGCATGCAGGTAGTCTAGGAAGTACCAAGTTCAGCAGTATATGAATCATGGACTACTTATAGAAAATATGTCTTTTATTAAACATCAAAGTTGGGTGATATATCCTTATTCTCGTCCTCTGTAATGGATTTTGACAAGAGGATTACTCAAAAAGTACACAGTAAAGGTACTTGATATTATGCATGCAAGTAGTCTAGGAAGTACTCAGTTCAGCGGTATATGAATCATGGACTACTTATGGAAAATAAGCTTTTTATACCTCCTCAAAGTTGGACAAAATATCCTTATTCTCGTCCTCTGTAATGGATTTTGACAGAGGATTACTCAAAAAGTACACAGTAAAAGTACTTGATACTATGCATGTAAGTAGTCTAGGAAGTACTCAGTTCAGCGGTATATGAATCATGGACTACTTATGGAAAATAAGCTTTTTATTCCACATCAAAGTTGGTGATATATCCTTATTCTCGTCCTCTGTAATGGATTTTGACAGAGGATTACTCAAAAAGTACACAGTAAAAGTACTTCATATTATGCATGCAGGTAGTCTAGGAAGTACTCAGTTCAGCAGTATATGAATCATGGACTACTTATAGAAAATATGTCTTTTATTAAACATCAAAGTTGGGTGAAATATCCTTATTCTCGTCCTCTGTAATGGATTTTGACAGAGGATTACTCAAAAAGTACACAGTAAAGGTACTTGATATTATGCATGCAAGTAGTCTAGGAAGTACTCAGTTCAGCGGTATATGAATCATGGACTACTTATGGAAAACAAGCTTTTTATACCTCCTCAAAGTTGGACAAAATATCCTCATTCTCCTCCTCTGAAATGGATTTTGACAGAGGATTACTCAAAAAGTACACAGTAAAAGTACTTGATACTATGCATGTAAGTAGTCTAGGAAGTACTCAGTTCAGCGGTATATGAATCATGGACTACTTATGGAAAATAAGCTTTTTATTCCACATCAAATTTAGGTGAAATATCCTTATTCTCGTCCTCTGTAATGGATTCTGACAGAGGATTACTCAAAAAGTACACAGTAAAAGTACTTCATATTATGCATGCAGGTAGTCTAGGAAGTACTCAGTTCAGCAGTATATGAATCATGGACTACTTATGGAAAATAAGCTTTTTATTCCACATCAAAGTTGGGTGAAATATCCTTATTCTCGTCCTCTGTAATGGATTTTGACAGAGGATTACACCAAAAGTACACAGTAAAAGTACTCCATATTATGCATGCAGGTAGTCTAGGAAGCACCAAGTTCAGCAGTATATGAATCATGGACTACTTATGGAAAATATGTTTTTTATTCCACATCAAAGTTGGGTGAAATATCCTTAAGTTTTTTCTTTCGTCCTTTACTTTGAAATCCGGACGCATACCTTCGTAATACCATCAGTTTATTACCGGGAATAATTACTGTAAAAGTATCGTAATTTTCAGGGATCTGACTGTGAGACTGCAGTCTGCCCCACTGTCACTACCAGAGGCTCTTCAGAGCGGTTTCATTACGATTACCGTAAATGTTAGTAGATTCGCGCACTAGAAAACAACGTGCGGCTGATTTGACCAAGCAAACGCGAACCACGGCTGGCTTGACCGCAGTCAGCAGGGGGAGCTGAACTCCGCCAGGTTGCAGTCTCATTGGACAGCAGAAGCTGTGGGGCGGATTTGCGCTGACGTTGCCCCGTACTCGGGATTAACTTGTTTTCATGTCGCCATATCTGTCACATTTCTTTTGCAGTGATCGGTCCGATACAGATACAGACACAGATTCATTAGTCCGCATCTTCAAAACCGCAGATCGGTCTCCCGTGTGTGAAACTGCGCATGAAACTGCGGACAGTCTCCCGTCAAGTGCCTGGATGTGAAGCAGGTGGTCGCGCTGAGGCTGCAGTGCTGATGTCGTGTCACACTGATGGGGGCCGACGGCAGTAAAAACAGGAAGGTGAGTTGACTTTAAAAACACAGGTGTGAAGCACGGAGGAGGGGTGGGGGTGGGGGGTTCCCTGTTTCCATGGGACCATCTGGCTCCTGGAATCACCATAACAACGACAGTGCCACTCATGGATGATGGTGTTCTGACGCTTTATTTGGCAGCACGTTAACTAAAAGTGTGATTGCCTTGTTGCTGATATATTAGTGGTTAAGCAGTATTCCATTATGTCTAAAAATGTTTTTTAGTCGGCATCCAAAGTACCTGTAGTTTTAGTGCTTTTACTTTGAAAGCGAAATCGGCAGGCTTCCGGTATTGACATTTAAAAATCTATTGGCAATAAACCACCTTCTGACAGACACAGTCCAAATGAAGTCCTGACACTACCCAGTGTCTTGTCAGATATGTCGCATTGATGGCAGCTCTCCCTGCTGAGTAGTGACCGTACGTGTGTCCTCTTGATTCGGCTCAGATGATAATAGCATCCTGCACGGCTGATTGCACACATCTTGCTCCAGAGAGCATCAGATCTGTTGTGGAGCCCACAGGGGGGAGAGGGAGGAGAGGTAGGAGTGTGGCCGAGTGACTCAGTGCTGATTGAATTTCCACCATGTATTTTATCTTCTCTCTCTTTCTGTCTCTCTTTCTCTCTAGCTGAATGACAAATGAGAGCAGGGAGTGTTAAAGTGGGGTTTGCACGATGTCGCCAAGATGTTTATAGCAAGAGAAAGCAGCCTCCACTGAGACTGCAGGGGCCCTACTACCCTGAGTTTGACTTCTCATTCTGCAAATGCAATCAACATCGTGCAGTGAGAAATCATTTGCAGCTGTACAGAGCAGTTGCCTTTCTAAGCAAGGTCTCAAAGCTGCAGGCGATCCTGAGGAGCAAAGAAAAAACAGATTAACGCAAGTTTTTCAGAAATTGTATATTATACACAAAATATGAGTAAGACTTTATAATAAGGGCACAAATCATATACTAATGTATGACTCATTATGATTTCAGGCGTGAGATGCGTGGTTGTTGTATTATGAATTCCTGTTTAAAGGCTAACCATTAAAGGAAAAGTTCACAGAAACATGGAAATTCTGTCAGTTTCTACTCACCCCCATGCTGATGAAAAGTCAGGTGGAGGTTTGTTGTCCACATAACATTTTCCGGAGCTTCACAGCAAAACAACTATGCAGCATTCCACTAAACAACTGTAGTAGATGGGGATTGAATTTAAAATGTCAAATAATAATCACCAGAATGTAGGAAAAGGCAGTTTTGGATGCCAAAGATTTCCCGGGGGAGGAACCCTGCTTACATTTCATCCACCCCGATGTCGAAACAAAACCTACATCCTTGTCTACAGAGTTGGAAACATTGTGTTATCCAACAGCAGAGGAACCTGTGGTTGCACTCAACACCCCAGTCTGTATGTGAAGCAATGCTTAGGCAGCTTTTCCTTACAAAATACTGCAGAGACACAGTTGTTTCAAAAGTCTGTATTTGTCCTGCATGGCTTATACTAGCACTGTTTGCTCTTGAGTCTCTGTCGAAGAAGGTTGCTTTTAGTAGTGCACGTATGCTTTGATAAATGTTGATAGCTGTTCTTGCGTAAAACAGCCCAAACACTGTGTTCAGTGAACAGTCTCTGATTAACAGTGTTTGCCTGTCTGAGACTCTAGGAGTTGACATGCAGAATCACAATTAAGGCCCTTTTAAGATCTAGGATAAATCTTTTTCCAATGTCTTCCAACAAAACATGACATGATCCATAATCATTCAAGGTAATAACTCCCCAGGGCCTTAAGCTATTTTGCTTCTTGTTACACCTGCAGCACCATCTATTAACCTGTTACCATAACTGCTCCTTGATGCATCCCTCTTCACTACAGAGGCCCGCTGAAAGGCAGGAGGATGAGGACTTCTCATCTGGATGGCGTGGCTTCCTCTCCAGCATGGGTCTGTCCATCCCAGCAAGCATCTGTCGCCTGGCACCACCTGCCCTGCGCCTGGGCCAGCGGCGAATGCTCCAAGGCAAGGCCCCCGAAATCCCAGAGCACGTCCTGAGGCTGGCTGGAGTGGGCCCGGACAGGCTCAGAGCAGAGTGGAGCCTGCCGGGGTTCATTGCCATGTTCCTGCCTGAATTCCCCCACAAAACTTTGCCTGGGCACGAACATTTTCAGGTAGGCATCAATCCCAACATAGTCTTCAATACTTTGCAAGGATACTGCAATACTGTCTGATGTTTTGTCTCTCTGACTCCATTTTTCGCTCCACCAGGTGTTGAGCTACATCGCCAAAGGTTCATTTGGGCCCATTCTGAAAGTAAAGGACAAGGCCAAACAGAGAACGTATGCTGTCAAAGTGAGTCAGTTTATTTATTCATGAATATGGTATACACAAATAAGCTGAAGTTGAGAGACCGTCTGAGAAATACAGAATGTTTTATGCCCTCAAATGGTACTTTGACATTTATCTCAGTGTTTATGTTTGTCCAACAGGTTATACCTAAAGCAGAGATCATACGACTCGGGGTCTTGGAGCAGTCAAAAGAAGAAGTTATAGTCCAGGTAGGTACTGAAAGCAGGTTTTTTCATTTTAAGTGGTTATTGTTGAGGAGGGTGAAATTAGGGTTTTTTTCATTGGCTGCAGTGTGCAACGCTCTGTTAGATGCCACTAAATCTGGAGCTTCCGTTAGTTCAGACTTTGACCTTTTTAACTTTCAAGACCTTTTACATGCGCACAAACATATATGAAACACTGAAGAAAAGGGGAAAAAACTAAAAAGCATAATAGGTCTCCTTTTAATTCTGTGAAAGAACAGAGAATAACACAATATGCAGAGGATGTGTTGGTATACTTTGCTGATTATTGTCTGTAACAAACGTTGATGGAATGTATTCATATTACAGTGTGAAATAAAAGGAGGTAAGACTGAAGATTGTGCTGTGAATGGATTCCAAACATACTAATTTTTAGTTCAACATATCTCAGAAAACTAGTTGGAACCAGTGAACAATAAAGGTAGAGTTCTCTTTGATCGGTAGCCAAAACTGAGATTTTTCAGCTTGATCTTGGACCTTTGCCCGCAGCGTCAGGTTCGCCATCCGTTTGTCCACGACCTCCAGGACTGCTGGCAGACTCAGCGCCACCTCTACATTAGTGAGTCAGCCAGAGACCAGTGACCCAATCCAGCCCAGAACCACAATCCAAAACCTCCCCTCACTCCACCTCTTCTCACCTCAACACTGGTAGCCTTGTCCAGAATCTACCCACAATCCCCGACCTAATCGATTCTTTTGATTCCAGACTACAACCCAGCATCCCCGATCCACCACTGCCTGTGCATCCTGTACCGTGGCTGCTTTGCCCCTCTTTTTCCTCTTCCACCAGAACAGTTACCCTTTTTCCAAATCAGCCACTGACTCAGAAAGTGTGACCCAGTTTGTTTGCTTCCCCGCCCCCCTCCGTGGAAAGAGAGCATGTTAGCCCGGGGACCAGATGTTGAACACTGCCACAGCTCAACCAGAACACACATGCCATATACAGACGTTTAAAGAGTAAATCATCAATGAATCATTAGGAGATAAATGTAGATATGGGGCATATTTGGAGTAAATCAAGACAATTTAAAGCCCTCCTGTTGTATTAAGAAGGATGACTATTTGAAGCCTTCATCTGCAGAAATGATTGTGGTATCAATGGGTCAAAACTTTACACACAGAAAGGGATGATCTATTATTTTGATCGGGACACACATGCCTATTCACGTATGCACTTTTTACCTTTAATTTTAAACTAAAGTATAATTTTACACTGTCCTCACTCCCTCTTTTTTAATTTCCTTCACCAGTGTGTACTCCACATCCCACTGACCTTCCCTGTCCCCCGCACCTCCCATCACATGACAGAGGCATGAGTTAATGCCGTCTCTGCTCCCACAGTGTGCGATTACTGCAGCACAGGAGACCTGTACACCTATTGGCAGATGATCGGTCAGTTCACAGAGGACACAGTGCGAGTGTTTGCAGCAGAGTTGGGATCTGCGCTCGGTGCGTATGCTACATCATACTGACAGACATGTTTAACCTACATACATATTGTACACCTGCACACCTTTTCTGCTAAATATTCTAATTAGATCAGAGTTGTGTCCTGAGCTGAAGGTATTTAACCGAAAGTAATTACAAAAAGAGGTCTAATTAAAATGTGATGAGCTCTCAGAGGACGTCCTACATCAGTAAGGCAATTTTCTTGAGTTTGATCTGTTCTTCTTTGCTGGTTTGTTACAGGCTTTCTTCATGACTTCGGGGTCATCCACCGAGATGTGAAGGTAAGAGAGGGAGGCGAATCACAAAAAAATGGCAGAACATTCATTCAATAATGTAAAAATGAATGTGTTTGTAAAAAAAGAGTGCAGCTCAGCCCTTGATAAGTGAAAAAAAATGTTTTATATTCCTCCAAAACATTTTGCCCATCCAACATGATATATATCTGACATCAACATTTTTAAATAAAGTGTGCACCAAATAGCAGGAGGAAGAAATCTCCCAAATAACTGCCCTACTTACTGCACGTGTTTCATGTAACTTCATGTGGAAATCAAACTCAGCAGTCCTTATGCATTGTCCACATTTTAAAAAGAAAATCTATTTGTTTTTATCTTACTTAACAAAAAATTGTGTGGCTTTAAACCTTAACAGACTGACTGCCTAATCACTTTGAAAGCAACATCAAAAGGTTCATAGTTAACACACATTAATGTTAATACTGTTTTATAGTCAGTCCAGTGCATATAGAATAGACTATATGACCAGCTTGTTGCAGTTTTGATAGTACAGCAGATCAATTTCAATGCCTTTTCTTCTTTGTACTATTAAAATCCCCGTCCTTGTGTGTAGAAGAAAAAGTAAATAGTCAAAATCTGCTGCAAAACGCATTTTCTTAATACCATTTTTATTACTAAGTAAGTCTTTTTGGCACTTTTTTGTAGATGGAAAACATCCTGTTAACAGACAACGGTGAGTAAAAGCTTGTCCCCAGCAGAGAGCAGCAGAGCTCTGGCACAGTCTGCAGGAGACACACAGAACCTTCCAGAGAACATCCTGACTCTGCACAGCTGTCAGTCAATACACATCAGTGCTGTACATCTGTTGGCACTGACAGGGAACAGCTATGGCATCGAATTATCATCCTCTAATGAGATCAGATTATGTCGGGAATATTGTAATGTGTGGCACCAGTTGTAGCTGCATGAGCAACAATAATCTGAATGTCGCGTGTGCTTAATGATTGGAGAGTAAAATGGTCTGTTCTAGGACACCTCCGCCTGGCTGACTTTGGTTTGTCCCGTCGCCTTGAGAGAGGAGGAAGAGCTTTTACCATCTGTGGAACCATCCAATATATGGGTGAGAGATACTCCACCACATCCGCCCACATTCGCCTCTGTAGCTAATCCCACCAGATTGCATTTTGTGCATTTTCCTAATATATTAAAGTAAAGAATTAGGATTTAAATGTACAGATATGTCGTGCATCCTGTGTTGTGAGCGTGCTCTGTCTGCTCTGCAGCCCCCGAGGTGCTGAGTGGTGGACCCTACAACCATGCAGCTGATTGGTGGTCGCTGGGGATTCTGCTTTTCTCATTGGTTACTGGGAAGGTGATGTCTTGTTGCCCTGTGTCTTGCATGAAAAGCACATATGACTCGCAGTGACTCCCTCAGTGACGTAGCTGTGCATAAATCTTGCCGTAAATGGAGTGTGAAATGCTTCATGGCGTAATTTTTACATATTCGTCGAATTTGAAGGGAAAACTTTGTTGGTGTTGTCTGTTGTGCTATTAAAATGTTTAACATTCGGCTTTCTCAAAGCTGAAACACCTTGAATTTTCTGTCCTCACGTACTCAAACTCTCCTCAGTTCCCCGTGCCTCCCGAATCAGACCACTGCAGTATGCTGAGGAAAGTGAGGAGTTTTCCTTATGAAATGCCCCTCAGCTTCAGCCCCCCACTGGCCTTGCTAATAACTGAGGTACTTACACCAAATCGAATAAAATTGCACCCAAACATGCAGCTACTTTGATTTCATATCACGACATACACACGTTTCTCTGTCCAGCTTTTGTGCAAGACCCCCATCCGCCGACTGAGGACCCTCGAGCGTTTCAAGCGCCAAACCTTCTTCCATGGAACAACCTTTGACCTCGCCCTACTGCAGCGCCAGCCTGTGGAGGTAACGGATGGTTGTTCCTTGCTCAAACACCAGACAAGACTGTTGAAGGAAGCTAAAGCATTGTTCCCTCTTCACTGTCCAGGTGATCCTGGAGCTGAGAGAGAGACCGGACCGAGCCGCCAAAGCCCGACGAGGCCTCGCGTTGTCCCTGCAGCCCCTCAAGGGTTTCGACTACGACTCGTTCCTCAGCCCCCCCGCCACACCGGACACACAGCTGGATGCCGGGGCACACACTCACACAGCGGTCCCGCTGCCAGGCCCAGCACTCCCATTGCAGCCTGCTCAGGAAAAAGGCCCACGCAGGGAAGTGTTTGTGTGACAGACTGTGAGTTTACAGTAAGGCCTACATGTATGTGTTCCTGCACACTTATTCACCCTGACTCACAGGAGTGGTGCGCCTTCTAAAATGTCTTATTTGGTATAATAGCTGATTACAATTTAATTGGATTATTAGTTAGGAAAGGAATTCATTATTTGAGTAAAGAACACCATGTCCCAACTAGGATTGGCCAGTTTTACGGGTTTTAGTGATGCACTTGACACCTTCTTTTTTTTTTTTTTTTTTTGGTTTTTGTTACTTGTTTGCCTTTCTCCATGGAGCACCTTTTCGGGCCTGCTGTGATTGCTCAACCATTGTGCAAGACAGATTACACTATCGTCCATCTACTTTCAATTCCACAGTGACTGGTCATTGTTGCCCTGTTACTTCATAATGTTCACCTGCTCTCAAATCACCCCACATGGAAAAAGTCATGCTGGTTCAAGACAATGCACTGAATTTCTTTCCTCTTTTTTTTTAACGAGTTATATATATAAGTGGAATCCAATCAAACTCCTTCAACAGAATGAGTGTATTTCTGCGCTTTTGCCTGAACGTCAAAAGAAACTCCTTGCCTCGCCTGATCTTTACTATAAAACCTACTCTGTACCTTTTATTAGCGCTGTGATATCACCTTTCCCAACTTAAGTTCTGTAGCAGCAGAAATGTCTCTCCTTCCTAAAAATCATGCAATCATCAGGACATCAGATTAAGACATGTGCGCCTTCAGTTTGAATCATTTACAAACAACCTGCGACTCAGGGGAGAATACGCCGGTTTTCTCAAGTTAGCCTTGAATTTGACTCCGAGACGGCGCCCAGCTGTACACTACCTGAGCTGGGACTGTAAGGGTTGAATGAACAACAGTATTGTTTACCTCCTGTTGACATTTTGATAGATACAGGGCTTTTTCTATTGTCCAAGGCTGCCGTTACCCGAGCCAGTAATCGTACCCTCATGCACTTACCTGATCATCAGATTATACTATGATTTTGCGAAAATACGCCCTGACGTGTAACCCAGAATGCCTCACGTGTGTCACCCTGAGCTTGTTTTTTGTCACAAAAAAAAAGAAATGCTTATTTATAAATTCCTCTTTATAAAGTTTCTATGAAGATTTTGAACGCTATGTGATGTTGTATGTCATGTTACAATGTATTTTTGTAATCATCATGTACCACAGATGGGATATTAAACTCTTACTGTACAGCCATCTGCTCTTTTGTCATCCGTTTGAGATGCGAAACATTAAAATAGTTTTCAACATGTTGCTCAGTGAACGGCTTTTTAGGCTTTTTTAAAGTGTTTTACTATTTTTGAACTTTAATAAGCAGCATATAAATATGTTGCCTTCTTTTGCAGTAAACTGAACCAAGATATGTTAGGTTTGACCTTTATCAATACCAAAGGAAATTCTTGTGCCAGAGAATGCTAAAAAAAAAGCAAAAAAAACCACAACATTTTATGAAGTAAAACTTCACCTTGACCAACTTTAACATTAAAATGCTGCTTACGTGTTAATAAACCAGTAATCTAACCTTATAATTATAGTTATTTAGCACTAACAGCAGCCATTTTGCCTGCTGTAGGTTACTTTCATTTGCTTTGATTTGAGTAGTTTGCAGAGATGTGGACTGGAGTCGAGTAGAGCCACTGTGCTGATGACTTGTAACTTTACTTGACAGAAAAATAAATCACTTAAGACTCCACTTGGACTTGACTTCAGTGAAAAAATGCAGTTTTTTTACATTACGGTATTTCTGTTTTTACCTCAGTAAAAATTGGAGTATTTGCCTCACCACTCACAGTATCACAGTCTGAGATCCATAATAGTTTAATATATTCCAATGGAGCCAAGTCTGTATAAACACAATAATAACAGTCTGTTATATCAACACACATATTTGAGAACAGCTGTCTTGTCTCCATGTAGCATAGATGATCGAGTGTTCATGAAAAGGTCTGTTGTGGAAATTCACTGAAGCCAGTGATTGGTAGCTGTTTTTTTTATTTGCAGCTGTAAACATCAACAGGATGTAGATGTCACTACAAAAATCTCTAAAGTACAGACAGACATCAATAGTAAACCCCAGTAACCTTTAGAATAGATTGGATGGCCCATTTGCTCCCAAAAAGACTGCATAGTAGGCTACTGGACTCCATGACTGAGGCATACTAGGTCCTAGTTCAATCTCTGCTTCAGAGTTATAAAACCAAATCAGATTTTTCCCTCAGCTTGGTGTGACACCTCTCCAGGTGTTAATCTCTTTTTCACAGCATTTAATGATATTGAGTTTTTTCATTGATCACATAGGCCCACCCTCGGCCAACGTGATAAGCTTTCGAGCTGCAACAGTCAGTCTTTTAATCCATTTGTTGATCGAAAGGAAATTAAATGCCAACTATTTTGATAATCAGTTCATCATATCAGCTATGATTAGAGTCTTTGTGTTTCGGACTGTTGGATGGACAAAAGAAGCAACTTGAAGACGTCCTTTTGGGATCTGGGAAATTGTGATGGGCATATTTTCAGTTTTTTGATATTGTATAACATTTAAACATGAAAATAGGTTTATTGAAAAAAAATAAAATAATTGCAGGCCTAACAGATATCTGCAATACAATCTTTTATGTATTCTCTGGATTGGGATCTCTCCTTTCCCTCAGAAATAAATGGCAAACCTTGAAGTCTCATATATAAAATCCTGTGATTAGCACATAGTCGTGAGGATAAATGTGAGCCCTGGTTTTGTATGACAACCAATTAGCCCTTCTTTACTGGATTAAGCTTTCATCTGAGAACCAAAAAAACCTGTAGATCTAAAAGTTCCCTACAAAGATGCAGAATCATGCTGCATGGTGCTAGCTACGATGCTCTCCTGCGCATGCGCGTTGGCCTCCAGCGTCATCCGTCACGTGACGCAGTGGTGTGACTCCGCCCCCGGCTCGAGGGTTTTGTAAAGGGTCACGTTGCGCTGCAGCAGTGAAACAGGAGACTCCTCCGCATCCTCAGCACCCAACACACCTGCTCTACGCGCCCAGACACCCATCAGCAGGTAAGAATGAACCCTGGTCTGATCGATACGACGACTCCAGACACTCTCCACGCGTTATTGATCATTAATAGATAGATATTAATAAAAAATATGGTTGATGGGAGTGTGATGAGGCTCTTCATCTCCTAAAGCTAACTTTTCTTCCTAGCTTGTTAGCCACGAATTAAAAGAAACCGTCAGTGCTCGCGAGCCGTCGTGTACTTTGATAGAAAAACATAAAATGTTAACTTCCTGGAGGATTTTTTTTATTTTAAAGTTGCATATTTCAGCCCATCGTCGAAAATACGCAACAGGAAGGGCGTAAATAAGGTGACCTTCAGTGATGACAGTGGACAGAGACGCGCCTGTTGCTTCTGCTTTCAGTTAAAAATCGACACACCTTGCTATTTTATAGGTTTGATTTGAGTAAATGATGGTGAGTAGTCCGAATAGCAGCAGTGTCAGTATCCTGTCAGTGTCTATCTGTGCCGGAGCACGTAGACCTCCTCTGATGTGATGGAGGAGGGGCTGCCGGAGGAGGAGTCCACCAAACGTGCGATTAATATACATTAAAAAACATCCAGCTTCAAATATAAATTAATGTATACAATCAGACTTGCACCGAAACGTATTTTAATTCAGGTTATGTTGACTACAGGGCTAAAATAATTGACTCATTAGTCAAATGGCAGAATAACGGACCAGTCTCTTTTTTTTTTAAGCAAATAAAGCCCTAAAAATCGACTTTTTTTTAATCAGATTACTATGTATGTTTCATCGTGTCATCTGATCTAAACTGAATATATTTGCGTTTTTGTCTGTTGGTCACACTAAAAAAAAAGGTCAATTTAATATGCTGGCTTATGCTTTGAGAAGATGTGAAGGCCAATTTTCACTAGTTTCTGGTATTTTATGGGGCACATTCAATAGAATAAGCTCAGGAAATATTTCTATTTTAAGGAAATCCATAAAGCTTTATGGTTATTTTCCTCAATCTTTTGTTGTACAATGTGTCAGAAAGTAAGTGGAAAAATGCGTTTTTTTGGCTTAAAAGAACAAACAATTACTTGGTTAATCATTATAACTGCTGATTAATATTCTAATATACACTTGACTGAAAAATTAAATATATGGGTGTTCATAGATGAATGTTGGCAGATGAATTATGAATCCAGACTGGATTTAAACCTCCTAAACATATCACTAGAACTTAGTGTACCTAGCGTGTATCTTGTTAAGCTTGATGATAATTATTCACAGTTTTAGATCAGCAGGTTGTACTGTAGTCCTTCCTTTTTCTCCCTTTAATCATCTGTATTCCCTCTTTATGTACACTGACACCCCAAAATGTTTTCAACTTATCGTTCAAAACGAATATTTAAAAAAAAACAACTAATAGTTCAGTTTATCAGTGTTTAAGAGACAGATGTAACCTGATGTGTAATCTACACATTTTCACCAGTGTTAACATTGCTCTGAACTGTAATGCAAACAGCCTTGACGTCTGCCATTCGCTCTTGTATCAGAGCACTGAATGGGAAACAGTGCTCCTGCGAGCACTGCTGGATCAAGGCCTGCAGATAGAAACAACCCAAACACAGTGACGTGCATCAGTGCCGAGGCCACTCGCCCATCTGGTAACAAAACGCAGCACACCAAGCCGGCTTTTTTACCTTTGGCTAGTGCGCATGCAGCTTGCAATGTAGAGAACATAGCAAGGTGGGGAAACCCCCAAGTGATCATGATGATACGAGGAAACAACACGCCCATATCCTACATATAATACTGGCTGTAATAGAGATGCCAGCTTGAGTTTAGTCCCTGCTTACAGCCTTATACTAGACAGCATAGTATGCTAGCTTCATATATTATTATATATAATATGTTATAGTTAAATGCTTCAGTGCAACTTGTTTCCAAAAAAAAAAAAAAAAATCAGCGGCAGCCTGATTGCTATAGATTTAGATGTACTTTTGGATAAAGTTTGATGTTCATGTATGTGTGATCTGTAACTGCATCCTGGGTGGGTAAGTGAGCCTGTGCAGCATCAGTTTCCACAGATGGGGATTGATTGACTGCTGTAGCGTGAAGAACACAGCGTGAGGTCTGCTCCAATCACGCTGTCCTCGCTAAAGTCCATAGAACAACAGATACGTGACGGCTCAGTTGAAAATGGGTTTTGCTTTGATTAGAGTCCAATTAAACTTAAATTAAACTGTCGCTTCACAACAGTCACTTTCATTTGAGTGGTTTAAATGTGATCATCATGATTGCTGTCTGCTGCATTTGGCTTAACATACAAGGATCAGAGCTTTGAGCGGTCCTGCATGACGCCACAGGAGGGAGTGGGCCGTTGCATCTTGATGTCGCAGTGCAGAAATCAGGTTTTGCCTTCCTGAAGCTGACCACTGTGCAACAGGCTGCTATGAAGATCACTAAGTAATGTAATGGAGCTGTCTCTCTATCACATCTCTTACGAATTTCTCAAACGTCATCCTGTTACAACTGCCTTATTTTCATGAAAACGATTCTAAAATAGCTTTTCTTTAATAAACGATCCAAAAATATGCTGCCTGCCCGTCATTATGAAGTGCATCATAAAAGCTATTCTTGTCTAATCATTCCGTGACGTCCTTTATCAGAAGGTAACCTCTAGACACTGAACCACACTGTCTGGAAGATCACGTGATGTGGTCAGCATGTGATATTAGCATCAGAAGGTTGCTTCTCCAGATCAAGTCAAAGTGACATTTTTTCCACAGAGAGCATTTTTCAGATAAGGAAGATGATTGTTCAAGCAGGCATTTCAGTGTTTGTACTGCTGGAGTGCCCTTGAGCACGTTGAAACTAAATAAAGTCCTTCCTTTATCTCAGGGAATCGGCTTACAGTAATACATATTCATGTTTAAATGTTGGAAACAAAGTTAATGATTAGATTTAAAGGATCTGCTGGTTACAAAAAAAGTTTATTTTTATTGAACTTAAAACATTTACTAATATAAAAAAGTTAACCAAAATTAACCTAACCCCAGAGGAAATTTGTTAGTGGTGACATTTTGTTATCACTGCAGTTACTGTTAAGGTTAAACATCAGTTTTATCATAATTTCTTCTGATGTTAGTCAAGGTGCTTATTTAAGTCGAGGTGGGGCATCTCCACTACAGAAAAAAAGAGACTTGTGTGCTGGAAATGAATAAACATTAGAGTTGGAGCACTCACTGTTACCGCAGAGGAGCTTGGTGCTCAAGTGTGAAGCCTCTTCGAGAGCTTTCAGTGTGGTTCTTTAATAGACCATCAAAGACTGACTCCTCATCCTGGACCAGATCACCTCCTTCAGGCATGTGATCAGACTAATAAATGATGAACCTAAAATGACAGCGATCCTCCATTTTGTTGCCAAAATGGAGTTGTCCAGACAGTTTCCCTGTACGATGTGTTCCCACCAGGCCTTTCACAGCTGTCACCAGATTGGAGTGGCTGTGTGATGGAGGGAAGCTTAATTTTCAGTGCATGCAGGATTTAAAAAAACAGTTTTGTTTCTTGGGTTTCTGTGTAGCAGTGATTCTGAACTAATTGAGGAAATGAAGTCCAGAGCAGGATACTTGTAGAAAGCTGACTAGTTTCATTAAAAGGAAAAACTCTTCGTCAAATTGAGCTCAATAGATTGCCTTATTTTGATTTGTCACATCTGTGGTGTTAAGGCCTGCCGCAGGTGGTGATTACTGAGCGTGCAACACAAACTGGAGCGCCGTGTTCTTAAGTTCTCATTGGATGAGGAACGTTTCCTAGAGACACATAAGCAGCAGCCGATACTAAAATAGAAGACACTGATGTTCTCCTGGGTTTGTAATGGAAATTCTGAAATTAAACGACACTGAATTGACTTCTGCTTTTTTTTGCTCAACAATAACTGAGACCAGATGTAAGTCAGGTAAGACAGTGTACACACCTGGCAGTCACCTGACAGTGTTGCTGCAACAATATATAACAGTAGTGACAAATTCAACCTTTACCTGCAAAATAGGGGGTCAAGAATGAAGCACCGTTCTTTGATTTTGATGCAGCAAAATACAACATCCGCACGTATAATATGTTTTGTTCATAATAGCTGCCACGACATCACAGTTTTGGTTATGTCATCTTGTTTGTTTATCCACTGGATTGATTCTCCCACCTTATAACAGACTGCATTCAGAAGTAGAAAGGCGGAAATCTGGCTTTTCAACAGCGCTATACAACCCGCTGCAGGCTGGTCATATGTCAGAGGCAGGTCACACGCACACAGAAGGGCATTGTCCTTCAAGGTCAGAAGATACGTGATCATTGTTGTTTTTGTTCAGAAAAGCCCACGTTTGGTAAGATTTCACGCTGCCCTGCAAGCTATTTTGCAATGTTTTCCCAGCAGAAACCCAAACAAACCGGAGCCCGGAGAAAATGTATTGTTGCAGCGCGCAGGTGCTTTTACAAAAGATAGCAGGTATTTGCTGAGCACGAGTTTTGTCTTACACATCATGTCTGTGCCCATAGGTTGGCCTTTATCAAGTGTAAATACCCTTTCTTATTCACCAGAGAGGTCTGCATGCAGTCCCTCTCTGCATGGGGACATTTTGTACCCTGCAGGCCTGGCTGCCTTGATTTCACCTGCATGTAGAATTGAACTCATAGCACTGAACCGGGCTTGACTTTTGTGCTGTGGTAACTGCATACTGCATTCGCATCGAGAGGCCTGTGTGTGTGCTTTAAAGGATGTTATCTCATAGGTTTAAGCTGAGGATTATCACAGAGGATATGGGTATGTCAGGCAGTGTCCGGCAAACCAGCCTCAGTTGGGAAGCCATTGGTTGTAAGAGATTATTGTTGAGCAATGCTAAACCTATAAGTATGTTTTTTTATAGGCATTTAATCTGCATTATATTATGAACAAATAGATATCCTTGGGTGATAATTATACTTAGTTTAAAGAAAATCAGTTATATTCAGTGTGTTTGAACATTAGCAGTTTCTGTCCAGCTCTCTCCTGTGCAGCACACACCTCGACACACAGCTTACTGAAGCTTGCCTCTGTATAAGCTTCCATCTATCAAATCTATTGATCTGAACCTGATGCAGTATCGTGGCGCGTGCTGGTGTACATGTCGAACAAAGCTATAGGCAGTGACGTCGCTCGCTGGGAGCGGCTTGGCAACCTTATGCAGTGGACCAGAAAGGGAAGTCACAGCGTGTTCCCAGGCATTAGTGGGAGTGATGCGTTGTAGGGATGCGTGAAAATGGGAATTTACAAACCGATCTTGTGTGTGTGCGCAGCAGTAGATGCAGCAGCATGGCTCAGTGGGAGGTTTAAAGGACACCATATGGGGTGATAGAAATGTGGAAGCAAGCCGTGTATTATTCAAAGCAATGGAATAAAAAGGCATGTAAGGGGGAACAAAGAGTGACATAATGACATTAGAGGAAAACAGGAGAAGGGTTGCTGAGGAGGGAGAAACGAACCGTGCTGCATCCAGTCCTGCAGCTATAATGAGGACTGGCAGCAGAGTATATAGGAGGCCTGTTACATAATCGCTCTCTGTGTCTTCAGTGTGATGGGATGGGGAGGGGAGGGGAGGGGTTGCGTAACTGCTTATTTACGGCAGAGCGACGAAGGGAATAGCGGACAAAATAATCTGGTTTGAGGTGCGTGCGTGCATGTCAGCACATCGTACCTTTGATTTCACACAGCCGGTGTGATTGCCATGATAAAGCTGTGTTTGGATTCCGGATGACACGACCACAATGGCCGGTTTTACCGAACAAAAACAGCTATTTCTACCCTTTCTCTCAGGAAGCAGGAAGTACTTCTTTTGCCCACAGTCACTTGTTTCATCACACCTCTCTTCAACACACAGGCTGCTGTTGAATGTAACAAATTTAAGAGTCATCTTGTAGGAGTTTTTGCAATTTCCCCCATTCCTCCGTCCCTCACTGAGACGAGCTTAGCGCTGCGACGAGGTAGCCACGATTCAGACAATAGAGGGACCAAAAAAAAAAAAACTGGGGCCAGTGCTGGGCAGTCGTCCAGGTCGACATACCGTGAAGCGAAGTGACCTCTCCATGGTTCTCTCTCTCTCTCTCTCTCTGTCAGCCACCATGACTCACCAGTACCCCGCACTGACTCCTGAGCAGAAGAAGGAGCTGCAGGACATCGCTCTGAGGATAGTAGCTCCAGGAAAGGGCATCCTCGCAGCCGATGAGTCCACCGGTATGCCATGTGTCATGTCATTAATGTTTCCTTTTTCTGTATGCAAGTCAACTGCTCTGCAAGTTGTACTAGGGTAGTGCAGAAATATTTTTTAAAAAATCATATATGTACATGGGATGGATTGATTATGTGCATTAGATGCATGTATACATGTAGATATATATACAGCGTGCAGGATTTATATAACCAATTATGTAAAACGAGTAGAGTACATATTGACAGTGATGTACTGTATATTGACAGCGAGCTTGGAATGAAGATCTATGTGTGTGTGTGTTTGTGTGTGTTGTCTACAGGCAGCATGGCGAAACGTTTTAACCCCATCGGGGTGGAGAACACAGAGGAGAACAGGCGTCGCTACCGCCAGCTGCTCTTCACAGCCGACCAGCGCATCGACAGCTGTATCGGCGGGGTCATCTTCTTCCATGAAACCCTGTACCAGAAGACAGACGACGGCACTCCATTCGCCAAGCTCATCAAAGACCGTGGCATGGTTGTCGGCATCAAGGTACACCGCTCAGCCTCTTTAAAACTCATATTTTCATCTCTGGGACATAGTGGATTTCATTCTGTGTCACATTAAGGCAAGCATTTCCAACATTTCTACAATTGCAACCATTATCCTTTTAAGTTTAATCATTACCTGCTCTCAGCTATTCACTCCTGAACTTGAGTCTGTGAAGCTCAGCCTTATTTGGTGGATGTTTGCTTTATATGTCATCACAGACACAGTGTTGATATTACACTACAGCTAAGTATTTCACAGCAGAGAAAACCACAGTCATCATTTGCTTGGCTGGTAAAACTAGAAAAAGGCTCCTGCGCTGTATATGGAAACACAGACTTGTTGTCAGCATGTTTAGATACACACAGACCCACCCATAACATAATCAGGTTGAGGGGGGAAACTGGGTGAAAGAGCTTTCAGGATGAATGTTCGGGAAAGTTTAGTTGGGACTTTGTATTGGATGCTCTAGATAATCAAAAGCAGAATTGGTGCAGAGTAATTCTACATATGCACCATTATTTTCTGTCTTTTTCAGGTGGACAAAGGTGTTGTGCCCCTTGCTGGAACAAATGGAGAGACCACCACTCAGGGTAGGAGGCGTTAGGAACACATGCACTTTCAAAACCTCACAAAATTTAGCAGAACACCCTGTTGTGTTGCCTCTGACTGAAGAGTTTGTGTGTGTGCAGGTCTGGACGGGCTGTCTGAGCGCTGCGCACAGTACAAGAAGGATGGTGCAGACTTTGCCAAGTGGCGCTGTGTGCTGAAGATCAGCGAGACCACTCCGTCTGAGCTGGCCATCTTTGAGAATGCTAATGTTCTGGCACGATATGCTAGCATCTGTCAGCAGGTTGGTTAATGATCTCCAGTTTTGATCAAATTTGGTAATTTGAGGACACCATTTGGTATTACAACAATGGTGTCCTTTATGAGAGTTTTCCTTTAACATTTACCTTGTAATGTCTCCTAGAATGGTATTGTTCCTATTGTGGAGCCTGAGATCCTTCCCGATGGAGACCATGACCTGAAGCGTTGCCAGTACGTCTCTGAGAAGGTGAATTAACTGAGGAATATATATATATGTGTGTGTGTGTGTGTGTGTATATATATATATATTTATATTTATATATATATATAACACAGAGCACAAATCACTGTATACTTCATGTGAAGCGTATATTTTACTTCACAATGGCGCACATGTGTCTCTTGTGCTTACTAGGTCCTAGCTGCAGTGTACAAGGCTCTGTCAGACCACCATGTGTACCTGGAAGGGACCCTGCTGAAGCCCAACATGGTCACAGCCGGACACTCCTGCCCCAACAAGTACGGCAGCGAGGAAATCGCCATGGCTACCGTCACTGCCCTGCGCCGCACCGTGCCTCCTGCAGTCACAGGTTAGAGACAGAGAGACAAGTTACCTCTGATATATTGTACTAGATGACTTTCTAAAATATATAATTCTAAAAATACACTTGATGCTATAGTATCCATAATTGTAAAGACTTTATTTTACGGTTCTAATATTTATGAATAATTCCTATATTTCTTCCTGGAAATATTCTTGTAATTTCATAGTGATTTAAGGCAAATAAGAGACTTTAATTGATTTTCCTCTTAACAACTTTTACATTTAAAAGTTTTTTTTATGTAAAACAATTGATTGACTTTATTGAGTCTCATTCAGATATCATCAAATACTGATGCTTTGGGTTGGTGACAGACCCCACATACTATTTTAGTATTACAACTCAAAATGTCTCTCAGTTTTCTCCAAAATTGCATTTTGCACCTTATTATTATTACTCATTTGTTGCTAGAAATAGTTCTGTAGACATTGTACATTTGCTTATAGACAAATTGGATGAAAATGATGAGGACAATATTTTGTCATTTTAATAAAATATTGGAAGAGGATGTTCTATAATATTTTTCCGATATATTATTTGGTTTATTCCATTCTCGCATATCAAGAAAGCCAGATTCCATCTCTATTCATAGACTTTAAAGACTTAATTGTTCCATGAAAGAAGGCTTGAACAGAAAGATGACGTGTCTCTGCTTGTTTCTGTTTTGTTTTTTTTCTCTCAGGAGTGACATTCTTGTCAGGTGGCCAGTCTGAAGAAGAGGCCAGCGTGAACCTTAACTCCATCAACACCTGTCCGCTCGCCAAGCCTTGGGCCCTGACTTTCTCCTATGGCCGTGCCCTGCAGGCCTCCGCCCTGAACGCCTGGAGAGGAGAGCTGAGCAACGAGAAGGCCGCCACCGAGGAGTTCATCACACGTGCTGAGGTCAGACATCAGACACATCCTCGCAGAGTGAATTTAAAGTGAAACTTCCTTCATGCAGTATTTTTTTTTAATTTGACTTTTTTCTGTCTCTTCTTCAGGCAAATGGTAAGGCTGCGCTCGGGAAGTACGAGTCTTCTGGATCTTGTGGCGCCGCTGGAAAGTCCCTCTATGTGGCTAACCATGCCTATTAAACATCTAACTACCACATTTAACTGTGGTCTTATTGTAGTCTTATATCTGCTCTGCTATCACCCCCCTCATTCCTTCATCAATCACAGGCCTGCGCTGTCTACTGTACTTTAGAGTCGTCAGAGTTATTACAAAGATATTATTAGATATGTGTATTTAAAAACATAATGTGAAATTACTAAAGGGAACAGGCTTGGTTTTCCTTCTATTTAATCAAACAAATCAAGAGACAATTATGACTGAGGTGGAAAACTAATTTATGTGTCCGTAACAGTTAGAGGGCTCTAAAGACATGAAGTAAGAGGCTGCAAACCTATAACCGTAGATCAAGATAATCAGTCAGTATTCAATTCATGCCTCTTCTTCACTCCAGTCTTGAGCCACTCACAAGCAGGCCAGATCAGCATGCGTGTGTCGGTGTTTCGCTTTTGTCAGACGCAGTGTTGGCTCATCCTCAGAAACGCTATACTAACATCTTCCCTGACAGCGGGACCAACCGATTATCAGTGACACATCCGTTAAAGGACACGACGGCAAGAGTTTTGAAGATTGAGTTGATCTTTTCAGTGCTCGTACTTTCAGACAGCTCCAGCAGAGGTCAGTAGACCACAACACACCAGGATTCATTGCTAACGATTCGTGTCTAACCTTTCTGTTCACACGCTTCTAATCACCACTAATCAACGGTACATCTTGTGCGTCTACTCTCAGTATAACATTAGCTTTCAAGTACATACAGTAATTAATGTATTCAGTTGTGTGAAGGTGTCGATATTATGTGATGCTTGTGTGTCATCCCCCTCCTGATTCCTCCCCAGCACACCCCCACGGGTAGAGGAGATGGTTTCTGTAAACACTATGTGGACCAATACGTGGGGTTAGCAGCGGGGGGGAAGCAGTCACTGCTGTGTTGGACTACTGTGATGTGTGTGATGTTAATATTGTTCTTGAAGCACTTGGTGTGTCAAATAGTGGAGAAAAAATAAAATAAACTTGAAAAACTAGCGAAGATCTCTGTATTGAAATTGTGTTGCTGCTGTTTCTTATGGTGTCAGTTCCATTAATTTCTCTTTTGGATACTTTTTTATTCTGCATTCCAAACACTTTAACATTCATGTTGTAACTTTCTTGCTTCATAGGATGTAGTGGTGTAAGCCAAGTTCTGTCCCTATTTCCTGTTCATCCAGCCAGCACAGTTCCATTAAGATAAATATTGCAACCAGTATTGCAACATTTTTGTGATCTAATGTTAGAATTGTAATAGCTAGTTTAAAATGGACAATACTTATAAATCAATTCTGAAAAAAGCTTTTTTTGCTCTGCTGTATGTTTTATAATACTGTTCCAATTGTCTGAAACGGATCATCTTCAGTCACAATGCATAAACTAACAAAATCCCCACCAACAAAACTCAGTATCCTGGATTGGAACCTCCAATAATCCCACACAAATGTATGTAACGGTCATTTTACGGGGCCACACAAGACAGCTAAATCCTGACGTAGTAGCAGGCTTAAAGCACAGGCCATAAATTGACCATTGCAAACCAGAGATCACCTTGAGATATTACAAGTGAAAGAGCAGTGCCTTCCTTTTAATGCCAACACTAAGTGCCCTTGAGCAATGCCCTTAACTCCCAGCTGCTCCAGTTAAGCTGCTCAGAGTCAACGCCTCAAACTGTGGTTGTACTGGGTAGCTTTCACCTGCAGCACATACATCCTCCCTGGATAAGTTTACATTACATTATTACATTATAAAAAAGAAGGATTTATTGCTTTTGATGCTGTGTGGGTCAGTAATACTGATGCACAGTAGTAAAACATGTGATAACATTATTCATCTGTCAATCTCTTCTTTTATACATATAAATATAAGTGTAATAATAAAAACAGAAACATCTGTACATTATTTATTACAGTCCTACAGTATATATCCACCTGTGTGAAAGGTGTGTTAGGTTTTTGGTGCTTTTATATTAAACCTCCCTATGCTTTAATCAACAGCACAATTTCAAATCAATTAAAAACAACATCACATTTATCAGAAATGCTGTCTAGACTGTATTAATGTGGTAAATTACTATTTTAGCCTTACATCAGTGTACAGAGGAACATTCTCAGCAACCCAATGGCACGTCATGTTAGCTCATCCAAGTTTATTTTATTTAAAGGATGATTGTCCAAACTTTGTCCTTGTCTTGCCTTCCTTTTTTATTCATTTGGCAATTCAATTCATGAATTAAGGTGTGAGTTTCATGAAAAATGGGAAACTGTTGTGGCCTGCTCATAATGATGGAAACCAGTATGTCATCACACAGCCTGAAAAGGTGTTTAGTCTTGACAAGAATTAAACATTTTTAAGAAAGGTGATGTATAACATTTGCAGGATTTTTGTGCTTGCTGTCAATCACTTTATTTATAGACAATTATAAGTGTTTATTTGGTATTTCTAGGTAATAATAAGTAACGTTAAGCCAACACACGGGGCGATAGTGTTCATGATGTCCTGGTGCGTTTAATTTTCACTACCGGGTGGGCCGACGGTTAACTCACCGCATCCCCACGTTACAGACAGGCGTACATTACAATATTCCAAATCAAACAGTAGATTCGCGTCTGAATCACGAGTTATATGTGTTTCCAGAGCCACATTATTCGCCCTGTTTGTGTCTTTTAATGTCGGTCATGTGACGTGTGACTCAGTTTGGTGTCATATCAAACACACCCCGTTTAGTTTCATTGACAGAAATGGCTACCACGGAAGTAGGTGAGTGGATTCATAACTGAACTCTATATTCATTTATATGCTACAAAAAAGAGCATCTACACCAGGTGACAGCAGTTCAAGAGGGCGTCATTAACACGTAGTTACGACAGGTGTAGCTACCTTAGCACGGCGCCGCTGTTCTGCTCTCTGACGCTAACAGCTAACAGTTAGCCAGCCGCAGCTGCAGATGCAGCAGTGATGCCTCCACTGAAGACACTGCGCGCACACACCTGCTGTTTTCTGCTACATTGTGTCGTTTATTGTCACTATTTTTTTTGTTATTCCACAAGCAGCAACCGCACTGGAATTATTCAAGACTGCCTTGGCAGAGAAAAACACCTTTGTTCGTCGTATTTTGTGTTTTTCTAGCGTTTGAAAATAAACCAGTGTTTGAAGCTGTTAACTGTATGTTGACTATTGAATGTTATCTCTCTCAGACTAAACATGTTTGCATCTTTTATTCTTTAATGTCTGCCATCTTGCATGAAGCATCAACATATATTATTTGACAAACTGTCAATGTGTAAAACAACGACACACAAACGTATTTCCTGGTTTAGTGACAGGTCAAGGTGTCCATCACTAGGGCTTCAACTAACCATTATTTTCAGTAGTGATTAATGTGTTGATTATTTCCACGTTGATCATTTGGTCTGTAAAGTTTCAAATACTGTGTGAAAAATGTGAAAAAATGCTCATCACCTAAAGTTTCTCCGGTCCAACCAGCAGTCCATGGCCCAACACCCTTCGTTTACTATCATTCATGACAAAGAAAAGCAGCAAGTCCTTATATTTAAGAAGCTGCAACCAGCAGATCTTTTACGTTTTTGCCTTTAAAAAATGATTCAAATAATCAATCATCAAAATAGTTATTAATATCAACTAATTGATTAAGAGCATGTACATGTACATAAAGCAGTCCTACAAATGTTCCCACCATGGCCTGACACAACTAGACATAATACAGGTACAGCAACCGCAGTATGCACCACGGAATCGTCTCTAACATCTTCATTTTCATATTATCTCATACTACATTTTATAATTATGCACCGTGGATTTTCTGTCTGTGTGTGTCACTCAGAGCGCAGGCGTGGCCAGCTCGCTGCTCTGTCCATAGCAGCGGTGGTCATCCTTATAGGAGTCCCTCTGTGGTGGCGAACAACTGAAACGTACCGCGCCTGGCTGCCCGTCAGTCAGATACAAGAGTTGGCCAACCTTCAGGTTTGTTAATGCTCCTTCCAATTGCTGACATCGCTTCATCTGTGTTGTCTATTTTTTTCTTCCATGTGTACCTTTTTTGTAAAATGTCCCTTCCTTTATTTCTTTTCCTTTATAGCTACAGCTTAGTGCTGATGTGGAGGTTGTGTTTGCACGTGGAACTGTGACACCAGAACAGCAGAAGAAGGTCCCACTGACGCTGACGCAGGATGACGAACACATAGTAGATGGTGATTTACTAACACTATCTGCCATCTTATGGTAACAAAATACGAAGGCCGCAAAGTAATTAATGTCTGAAACTCTTTTGGTTTCCAGAGGACACAGCGTTGAGGTACAGGTATGAGACAAGGTACCGCACGGCCACAATCATGGAAGAGGACGCCCTGAACCAGCCCACTGCTGCAGGTAAGATGTTGCCTGCTCATCAGATCAAGATTCGGTTGTTTCCCGACCCTAACATTTCATTATCTGGGTGAGATGACAAGTTGCAACTTCTGTAACTTGTATATTTGTTCTTCTTCTTTAGAGGCAGATCTCTCTCTGCACACGCTCAGTGAGAGTCCATGTGGTTCTTTGGTTGTGTATGTGATCCCGGAGTCATCTTCACTGCTGCCCGAGGTTCAAACTCTCAATTTTTAACATTTTTCGTTATGTATATTTAGCTTCAAAGACCGATGTTTGTCTACTGTTATCACTTTCCTATTTAATAACACGCATAACAGTCTAAATACTATACATAATATAATACCCAACACCAACTTGTGCCTTCATGCCTCTGCAGGATGTAGACGTGTATATTGGCCAGCGACGCACAGCCCTGCTGCGTATCGGCGCCCAGATGAAAGTGGGCAGGACACTAGAGCAACTGTTGGCTCACCTGGAGCCTCGGGTCAAGCAGGTGCTGCAGGTGATGTCTTTCAGCCACACTGACATCACGGCTGCCCTCAGCGACCGAGTCCGTCTGAGCCCCGGCAACAAAGAGAGCATCGCTGACAGTATGAGAGCCTTTAAGTCCAGCCCAGGTCCGTCTTTGTTTCAGCGCAGTCATAAAAGTGGACCAGTGGAGCAATCAGAATATAGTTGTTTCATTCGGTTCTCTGCTTATTCTTGTCTTCTCTTTAGGTTATGAGATAACGTTCAGTCTGTTGAACCCAGACCCAAAGTCCCACCGGGTACACTGGGACATAGAGGGGGCGGTGCACACCTACATCCAACCTTTGCTGAGAAAACTGGCCCCTTTGGCTAATTTTAGCATCGACTCTCAGGTACAGTGTGTGGATGTGTGTGAATTGGCAGCAGCCCCAATGACGACGAGATGCTAGGCTTCTGCATGTTATTGATTCAAAATCTCCTTGCAGACGTTGTACTATGCCATGCTCGGGGTCAACCCGCGCTTTGACACCAGCCGCAGCGCCTACACACTCAACTCTGACAGCCTCGCTCATGTCATCAACCCTGTGGAGGCGAGACTGGGTAAAAGACAACACAGTGAATAGAAACATATTTGTAACGTGTTCTGGTGTATCTATACTGCATGTGTTTCCTCTTTTTTTTTTTTGCATTTCCAGGTTCAAATGCTGCGTCTTCCAACCCAGTGCTGAACTTTCTTCTGTACGTCCCGGATGCCCACCATTCACCCCTTCACATCAATGACCACAAGAAACAGGAAGTGCCTTCTAATGCCTTTCACTCTCCACGATGGGGTGGAATTATGGTAAGATAATCTGATGGCAACACTGGGTGAGAGTAGTCTGAATACTGTGAATGATTATAGCTTATTTTAAGCAAATTTGTCCTACTCATGCATAGTTTGCTATGCAGTGATTTTGACTCTAATTTGTTGGGTACTTTCATGTATTTACAGGTCTATAATGTTAATGATTTCTACGGACCAGAGGCTGCGTTCCCTGTTGACATCAACATCAACATGGCCAAAGTCATGGGAGTCTTCCTCGCACAGCTTCGGTAAATGGACGCCTACAGTATGACCGTTATTGATTTTCCTGTAAACACAGTTTAACCTCCCTGCACGGTTTCCTGTCAGGCTGTTGCTGGGTGTGCAGTCGTCCGCCCCTCCACCCCGCTTCCTGGTGGCACCGTGCAGCAGTGCAGGAATAGCTGATTGGGAGCTGGACCGTCTCATGTGGAGTCGGAGCGTGGAAAATATCGCAACAGCAACCACAACCATCACCTCACTGGAACAGCTGCTGGACCAGATCGGAAACATTGTCATCAATGACAACATCGCTCAGCAGGTACGATGCATGCACGCCTGAGTTAAGGAGTACGTTTCTATTTGTGTGCATGTATGAAAGTGTGTATGTCTGCAGAGATTTTACTTTTAAAAATCCAGCCTGAATGTACATATCTGGCCCTGTAGGGGCTCGGTTCTGGAGCATTTGACCAACTTTTGTTGCAGACCTCTAGTCACCATCAGCATCTCCTTCACTTAGTGATTCAATTAATTCTGGTGTTGTGCTCAATGACAGCTTGTTCCCACTGTTAGAGAATCTATAGATCAGTGCTTAGTAGGTGGTAACGTAGAAAGGGGATGTCATCTTCTTCCATAACTAGCTACTTACTTACCCAGCTTGCATTGCTCCAAGTACATGACAAACTTGTGCAATGGTAGTATGGCTTGCTATAGGTGTTGAGCTAGTCACAGTTAGCATTTAAAGACTACTGTGCAGTCTCATCATCGTGTCGAATCAGTCATGATAATAATGGTTGTTGGCCAAGATATTTATTCACTCTTACAAAATTAACAATATAGAAGTTGTTAAATATACAACTCTCTCCTCTGTAATTGCATCAGTCCAACCTCTGATCGTTGTTGCTGTCACTCAGGTGTCCAGTGCCGTCACGTCTCTGCAGCTGGCTGTGGCCGAATTGGAGTCCGGAAACCTCCGCTTTGCCCTGCAGTACAGTAAAGAGGCCATCTTGGCGTCGGAGAGAGCATTCTTTGATCCCTCCCTCCTCCACCTCCTGTACTTCCCTGATGACCAGAAGTTTGCTATCTACATACCACTCTTCCTGCCCATGTGCGTGCCTATTCTGCTGTCGCTGCTCAAAATTGTGTCTGACGCCAGACAGAGACGCAGAGAAAAACATGCCAAGAAGGACTGAAAAGTACTCTAATAGTTGAACACTTCTTCTGAACAGTCAGTGGCCTTCATATGGAGGTACAAAGGTAGCCATGGAGAAAGACTTATTTGCAGCATTTGGTTGTGGGACTTACAAACCCAGGGCTCCAGACTGCGACCATAATGATGCGTTTTACGACCATTTTTGGAGACAGTGCGACTTGCAAAAATGATCGTCTTTTTGCCATAATTGCCAAAGATATATAAATAAACACATGAAAGAAAGCAAACTAATCCACGATCATTCATCTGGTCCGTTTCCTCAGTACATAAACGGTTGTTGCGGGAGCCCCTGTGCAACCAGTGGAAAAAGTTAGTCTGGAGCCCTGAAATCAGTCATGTATGATTTTTATTGTTTCATGGTCATTTTAAGATTGTAATGAGTGGCTGCTGTGGCTGTCTGACACTGGAAAGCTTGAATTGTTTTAAATGTGTGCACGTTTTATAATTGAATTTCATTTTTTATTTTAAGTTATTAACAAATAAAGACTTCAGTTGTAACTTTTGTTTTTGCTTTGGTAAAAGAAAGAAAAAAAGTGCATCTCACTGTCTTCATTAGCGCGGTTGTTTGTAATTCAGTTGATCTTGGATTCATTGTTTTGTGAGACAAACTAAAGCACTGACTCAATTTTCTTTTTTGTTTCATTCTATACTTGTGTTTGTGATCAATCCTGAAGGTAGCGTGAGCAAGAGTCCCAATGCATCATCAATGTTATTAAGATATATTCACACTTTTATTCATGTTAAATGGGCCAAAAAGGGGTGTTACTGCTGACTAAACAACCTAACCTCAAGCTCCATTTAATAGCTGTTTCAGAGTTTTGACCATATCATGTCAGTTTCATTGAACCAATGGAATTTGCACTATTGTTTCAAAAGTCATTTTGTCCTCTGTTGAAGTTAATTTTTATGATCCAATATAAGTAATGCTCTTAAATGGACTATGAGGACGATTTTTTAATGATTTTCAATGATCATACATTTATCACATGCTCATAAACTGTCGAATGTAACTCCGCCCCAGGACAGTAGGGGGCGATGTGCTCTCCTTTAAAAGTGGGGTGAGCCTTCTCTTCATCACTGAAGAAAACGCCGTTGTTGAAGGAAGCAAGGAGGGAAGGCGCAAGGAGTCGCATGGCCGCAGTTTGCAACTTTTTGTTCTTGTTAATTTCTCGTTAAATCCACCCCGAAAGATTTCAGCTATTTCAATTGAAGCTAAAATCGTTAACGCGTAATTCACGGATAGTATTTTATACACAGTGAACTACCGAAGTTTTGCTTTGTTTGGCCGGAAGGGACCTGTTAGCCAGCTAGCTAGCTAACTGCAAAATTAGCTAACTTACGTTTAGCCTGTTTTGTGCGAACATGTCTGGAGGAGGTGTAGTTCGAGGACCCGCGGGGAGCAACGACTGTCGGATATACGTCGGGAATCTCCCCCCTGATATCCGCTCAAAGGACATCGAAGACTTGTTTTATAAATATGGAGCCATTCGTGATATCGATCTAAAAAACCGAAGAGGAGGACCGCCGTTTGCCTTTGTGCAGTTCGAGGACCCGAGGTGAGCTGCGCCATGTCTCGCTGATATGTCCCACCGCGCTTTCCGTCATGGTGCACCCAAACCTTTTCCAATATATCTACAAATGCATTTAAATAAACTCGTACAATCAGTTGTCGGTTTGTTAGATACGAGCTGCAGTAAATAATTTCCCCGTTAAAGTACAGTAGTTAACCGTTGGAGGGGGTTGCGGATTCATTCTTTGTTCGCTCACAATAGTTTGTGGCGCTAAAAGGTGCATCTATTATTTAGACAACCCCCCACTGAGGGCTGTAGTTTACTGCGTTAGTTTTAGTTGGGAAGGAAGTGCACGCTTGATTGGTTGCACCCATGCTCTGTTCTCGGAAGATGTTTGCTGTAGGCCACAATCTTCAACATGGCTAACCAGTTTGCGTGTAAAGTAAATACTGGCGCAGCAGCATTTAGAGCTGCAAAGATCAGTGTGTTGATTTACACTAACTTAACTGGCAACCATTTTGTTGATCGATTAGTCAATCAGGTCAACTTTGACCACTCTCTGATCCAGCTTCTCAAATGTGAACATTTGCTGCCCTTGTGTGATATTACAGTGTATTGAGTGTCTGTGTTTTGGACTGGATCTTGAGGAACTATGATGGGCATTTATCACTGTTATCTGAGGTTTTATAGAATACAGTAATCAGTTAATTTACGGCTTTCCTCACACCAAGACTACCAAAACAACCAACTGACTAAAATGTTTTACATGAATCAAAATCCTAAATTTCGAGACCATTAGGACACTAGAGCCTGGCCGATATATCAGTTTGTGGATATTGACTCATCACTGATGTCAGTGTTGCGTTGTCTGATATGTGCTGGGTTGAAAACCTATTTTTATCACTCTTTCAGCATGGCATATTGGTCATATCAAATTATATCAGCAAATACTCAAATGGATGAATCTGTGAATCCACATTTTAAAAAAAAAACAAAAAAAAACAAGGAGCTGGCTTGATTGCAGGAGAGTTAAAAAAATAACATGCTCAGCATTGGCACAACTACAAGCAGATGATGGCATGATAAACACACTAAGGCTTGGATTGCAATGTGTTTCAATTTTGCATGCATCAACACATTTCAGTGCCAGGCTTGAAATGCCAGAGAAGCTGCCAATCTAATTCTTGGTATGAACTTCATGCCTGTGCACATTTAAGTAGATTAAATTCTCCCCATTTTCGAATTCAGCAGCGCCACTTCTTTTCTTTAGTCGAAACACATCATACTACTACTGTAATTATGTCACTTTACCAAGCATGTTTCAGGATGTTATCCACCCAGATTTGTATTATTGGGGCACATATAATGCACACTTTTCTCCCAGGTTTCATTAGTATAGGCCAGTAGTTGCCAGATTTACATGTTTATTAATTGGCTAACTACTTTGTATTGGTAACTAATAGCACTATGTTAACTGAACTGTTGGATTTCACAGGGATTCTCAAGATGCTGTCAGCGGCCGTGATGGTTATGACTACGATGGCTACCGCCTGCGTGTTGAGTTTCCTAGAAGTGGAAGGGGAGGTGGTGGTGGAGGTGGCGGTGGTGGTGGAATGGGACCCCCAAGATCAAGGCATGGTCCCCCCTCCAGGCGCTCCGACTACAGGGTTGTTGTGACAGGTGGGTGATGGATTATTTCCTCTGCAAGTTGTGCTTATGTCTTTATGAAGTTTAAAGCTGAATTCAGGAGGCTTAATCACCTTTTTTCTTTCAGGCCTACCTCCCAGTGGAAGCTGGCAGGACCTGAAGGATCACATGCGAGAGGCAGGTGATGTATGTTATGCTGATGTGTACCGTGATGGCACCGGAGTGGTGGAGTTTGTACGCAAAGAAGACATGTCCTACGCTGTCCGTAAATTAGATAACACCAAGTTTCGCTCTCATGAGGTACGTAAAGGTTTACAGCCTCAGGCTGACTTAATAAGGATTGACTATGCAACTGTATTTTGGAACTGACAAGTTTTCTCAAATGAAGAAGGCAGGAGTGAAGGTAGTAATGATCTGGCAGTAAGTAAATGATGATTTTATGTTGGTATGAATGGCGATGTAATGTTGCTTTGCATCGTAATTCTGGTTGTGTCTGTCATTTGTGTGCTCTTCAATGATTGACTTTGTTATCAGAAGACGTTGGCCAAATGTTGGACCCACAGGTGGCCCAAATGGTTCAGAGCCATCTTTTGCTGACACAAACCTTTTTCACACCCCAAATTTCAAGTGCAGACAGAAATGGCCACAGTGATCCACAATGTAGATGTTTTACAAGTCAAGTGTTTACCCCCAAATAAATCATTTAAGTGGGTAGTTTACTTTAAAATAAATAATATCATGTTTTTCTCTTACCTGTAGTGCTTTCTTCTGTCTGGATAAAAATCTATTTTGGTCTGAGTTGCAGACTTTTGGAGATAAGGACTGTAGAAATGTCTGCCTTCTTGAATATAATGAAACTATAAAAAACCCAGCTTGTTGTGCTCAAAGCGTCTGGAAAGGCATTTAAAAACACATGTGGGAGTGACTTTGTCTACGACTATATCTTCAAAATTCGCACACTACAGGTAAGGGAGAAAATGTATTTTTGATTTGAGGTGAACTGTCCCTTTTCAAGATGTCCAATTTGGATCTGATTGATGAACAATTTTAAATATATGCATGTTCATCTAGAAATTTAGTGGTCTTGGTCAAAGCACTGGTTCATGTGGTGTGTGTGTGTGACTGAATCTATGAGCAGTCTAAATGTATAAATGCAGTTTTGCGTGCCAATATATTCCCTGACAGGCAGACTGATTGTTGCTGCCGGTAATCGATGCCTAATGATGTGTGTGTGCATGTGTGTCTTTAGGGAGAGACGGCCTACATATCTGTGAGGACGGATGGTCCTCGCAGTCCCAGCTACGGTCGTTCCCGCTCTCGTAGTCGCAGCCGAAGCAAGAGCAGGTCACGCAGCTACTCCCCTCGTCGCAGCAAAGGCTCTCCACGCTACTCTCCCCGGCGTTCCCGCTCCCGTTCTCGCTCTCGCACCTAGATTCACCCTAACGATGCGCCCAGAGCCAGAGAGGAAATCTTCACACTGCTCAACAAATCCTGTATACACTTCATGGATTATCTCAATTGTTACCTGTTTACACTGTCTTTGTGTGTTCCCTACCCTCCCCCCAATTTTTTTTGTTGCAGTTTTTATTTTTCATTTTTACAGATGAGACAAGTCTAGTCTGTGTTCATGGCCCCGTCTCACTCTGTCTTCCCTTTTCCCTTCACATCAACACTGTTTTTCTGCTAACCATCTCTGCCCCTTCTCTTTACTTTTCTTCGACTTGTCCTTGTATGTTTTTGCTTTCTTTGGCTTTTTTAAGCATATACTACTGTCCTTGACCTTCTTGTGTGTCTCTCTGTAGAGTTCAGAGGAACAGGATAGGATGGGAAGAGAGGAAACAGTTCATATTAGGATAAACAGGAGGAGAAGGAGGAGGATTCAAATGTGGCACCAATGGTATGATGGCTGTGCCTTGTCCACTGTGAAATCTGCATTATAAGGCTATTCATTTCTCAACATACACTTGACAGTAGAGTGCCGTTTGTAGATGTTTTCAGTTACAAGTTCTGCCACTTTGTATTGAGACCCAAAGCTTGTCTGTATTTTTGCTTTTTCTGATCTGTTTTGGGATTGATTAGATAGTGTCCTTTCGGTTTTTATCAAAGTAAATTCCTACTTAGATTCATTTATTGGCATTTCCCATATCTAAAGTAATTGCTAGTTTTTTGGGATTGATGATCTTTTTTTTTTTCTTTTTTTTTTTTCCTTTTAAGTATTTCCCGAAGGTGTGATTCTAACTTGCCTCCTTCTCTTTGGTTCTGCTGGTATTCTGAAGGTTTGGACTGGGCTCATTGTCTCCCCTTTCCGGAGCCGGAACAGGATTGAGGATCAGATTAGGATTAGACTTCAGGATGGATACATGGAGCAGGAGTATGGGAACATTTTTTTTTACCGGAAAAGGATCCCGAGGATCCCTGTCCACGTAACCCCATCAAACCGGAAACATTGTAGTGAAATATTTAAACTAAATTGGCCTTCAAATCCAAATTTTTTTCCCCCACTTCGCGTGGGCCCTCAGAGACTCAATTTGTGACGGCACTGCGACAAGAGATTATTTTTCAGATTTTTGTTTTTTAAGTTTAAAGAAGAGCAAAGCTGGGCTCAAAACCAGGAGGAGGGCTGGGAGGTGCAGGATGGATCCATTCGCGTAAGGAGAGTGGTAAATAGTTGGCAAACATTAAAGGGGACTTCTCGTATTTTTAAACCTGGGCTCCATGTTTTCATATTTCAGTGAGAAAATGACTAAGAAAAGACAAATCCACTGACTTGTTTTACAGACACAGTAACTCCTGAAGCGTAAAACATTTTAACACTCACCAACTTTTTCTTTGATTGAAATAAACCCTTAATTTGCAACGTTGAATAAATAAAATGTAAGAGAGTTGACATCAGAAGCAGCGGAGAAAACTGTCAAGCCAGCTGGGGCTATTGACTGTACAGGGTTCAAAACTTTTTGTATAGATTAGCCTTTACACACCGAAATATGTTAATATTGGGCCCGTGTTTAAGTATTGGAATTTCCCTTTAACAGTGGAGGAGGAGTGGAGAGGGAGGACTGGGAGGTGACATGGGAATGTGACCTTAATGTGGTTTGTATGTTTTTTTTTTTTTTTTTTTCTTAGGACAGTCTTTTCCTGAGGAGGATGATTTCTGATTTTTCTTTTTTTTAAAGTATAGTATCGGCTATCTTAAAGCTTTATTCTCTTTTAATAAAACTTTGAATAACCCAAGTTAAATGTTTGTGTTTTTCTTTCCCCTGTACTTTGAATACCATATATAAGTTCATTTTAGCAATTTATGAATGGCCTGTATGTAATGCCAGTAGTTTTTTAGGAGTGTTTTATTAATCAATACAAGGTTAACTTTACCCTGTATTCTTACAAGTGTAAAGAAGTTAACAATATAAGCTCATATTTTGTAAATGGAATCTAAATATGCAAAGTAACTATAACTCCAGCTATCAAAGTATAGCAACATTAAATGGTAAAGTAAATCAGATAAAGTGTAATGTGTAAGAATTGTAGTTGGAAAAAAATAACATCGACAGAACTTGAAAGTTGTGTCATATCTGTGTATTGTGTTGCAGAGATATCTGCTTACGTTAACATGCTAGCCAATTAGCCCTGGCCTGTTCCTGTCTTAGCATTTTAAACGCAGGTGCTCCGCTGGTGCTCCAAACTCCCAGTCTGGACCGCTAGATTCACTGCTAACTGAGCTAACTAGCAGTTAGCTGATACTCTGATGATACGCTGACCTGATTTGTCTTGAGTAGGACTTCAACAGCTGGCCAATTCTTACATATTGTGCCTTTTTAATTGTACTCATTTACAATATTTTAGTAATTGTGGTTGATTGCATTCGTTCTGTGCACATTAATGTTCTGTCTTTGTTTTACTTGAAGTTATGTTTGGCAGCAATATGTTTTTCTATCCATTTTTGAACCAAATTAAAAATGGACATGGAACGAGCATTTGGCGGCAAATTTTTTGCGTGATCTCAGTAACGTGATGACGTAGTGGTGAAGGCTGTTTGTTATTGGTCCATCCAGCTGGCCCATGGTGCTGCGAACTAAACAGTGGTGGCAGCCAGGTTTTCTGTAAATATCCCAGTAGTTAGCTAAGAGTATAACCAGAAGTAGGTTTCTACATTTAGTATTTGAGGGTCAAACAATTGCCTGTCTGCCTCTTCACCCTCCTTCGAGCTGTCACCTTTGTTATGTACTAACATGTCCGGCGGAGGTGTCATTCGTGGGCCGGCAGGTAGTAACGACTGTCGGATATACGTGGGCAACCTGCCCCCTGACATCCGCACCAAAGACGTAGAGGACGTGTTTTATAAATACGGAATCATTCGGGATATTGATGTGAAAAACCGAAGAGGAGGAGGACCGCCGTTTGCCTTTGTTGAATTCGAGGACCCGAGGTGAGCTGCAGAGCTTCATTTCAACCATATCTGCTTTATTTCAAAGTCGAGCTGTTTTCAGCAGATTTAACAGTGAAATAAAAGTTTTTTTCCAACGGCTGACAGGAGCTTTGAGCAATGTGTGGCCAATATGATAAGTGGTTCAGCTTAACATACTGTTAAATGATACAAGTCAGGTGTACCGCTCAAAACTAGTGAGCAGCAGTCCTAAAGCATATTGGTTGTTAATAGTTGATGTGGTTGGTAACTCCAAGTATCATCTCCTATCATGCATGAAATCTGGAAACATTATACTTGAATTTCTTGAATTTTGACTTTATGTTCAAAACCAAGTCAAAAGATCTATTATTCTGACTTTGATCTTTTATATAACTAATTCCTTCATAGGTTAGTTCTTCATTATCATCCCATATTCTTCCTATTTCTTACTCTATCATAGGTTCAAATGTGGTTACATTTCAGTGTAGCAATGTGGAGAAATCTCACCTCAAAATCACCTCCAAAATGAATAAACAATATTATTCTGAACTTCGACCTTACATCAAATCGATTCCTTCATAAGTTAGTTCATCATTCATGATTTTATTTTATTTTTGTGTTGGTTGTTAATAGTTGTTGTGGTCAGTAACTCCAAATATCATCTCCAATCTTGAATGAAATCAGGAAATATTGTACTTGAATTTCTTTAATTTTGACTCAGTTCATTTGGTCACATTTGAATTGTAACCAAATTTGTGTTACAATTGTTGCCCAATAGACAAAATCGATAAGTTAATTTTCCATTTATAATATGTCCCCCTCATTATATAATGTTGTTGCGTTCTTTACTAGAATAATTTTGGGGATCCGTTTAAGCATTTCAAAAGATGTTGTAAAATTAAGCACATTCATATGCTAGTCACTACTGGGAAAAGTGTGTGAGTGTCACTGTCATCCTATAGGGATGCGGAAGATGCTGTGTATGGACGTGATGGTTACGACTATGATGGCTACCGTCTGCGTGTGGAGTTCCTCCGAAGTGGCAGGGCAGCTGGTGGAGCTTTAGGACCGCCAAGGGGAAGGTATGGTCCAACTTCGCGACGCTCCGAGTACAGGGTTGTTGTCTCGGGTAGGTGAAACATTCAGTCGATTATTGTTACCTTGTTGAGTAAATGTTGAGATTCTGATGAACTGACCCTCTTCCTTTCAGGTCTTCCTCCCAGTGGTAGCTGGCAGGACCTGAAGGATCACATGCGAGAGGCAGGTGATGTATGTTATGCTGATGTGTACCGTGATGGCACCGGAGTGGTGGAGTTTGTACGCAAAGAAGACATGTCCTACGCTGTCCGCAAGCTGGATAACACTAAGTTTCGCTCTCACGAGGTAGGTTGGCCTTGCAGGAGGGAATAGGTTTGAAATGTAAACTTTTCTTCAAGGTTAGTCCTTGAGTAAAAAATGGAGCAGATCAAATGGGGAAAAAAATGGAGTAAGTAAAGGTACATGTTCTGGTTGTAAGAACATAACACATTGCCTCATATGCTATACTATTAGCAAGCAGTTTTTTTTCCCCATTCCTGCATCGTTGTTTGTGTGTTTAGGGAGAGACGGCCTACATTCGTGTGAAGATGGACGGCACTCGCAGCCCCAGCTACGGTCGCTCTCACTCTCGTAGCCGCAGCCGGAGCAACAGCACGTCACGCAGCTGCTCCCCACGTCGCAGTAGAGGGTCTCCACAGTACTCGCCACACCATTTCCGCTCGCACTCCCGCACTTAAGACGCACATGACCTTGATTAAACCACCAGCCAGCTCGACCAGGCAATGCATCTTGGAAAGGAGAAGACAAGCAAATCTCCATGGAACATTTGCTGTTTTCTGTGTTTGCTTTTTGTCTTGTTGTGTGTTCCCGTTTCCCCAGTTTCTGGTTTTCATTTACTTTACATATCTCATTTGACCAGATACTATTGGCGGAAACACTCTGATCCATGTACATCACCCTCTCCATTATATTTATTCTCCTTTTCCCTTTTCTCAGTGTTTCCTTTTCCTTCCAGAACGATCAGCTTTCCTTTTCTTTTAACTTTGTCTCCCCCTTTTCTGTACTTTTCCTCCTCTGATTCTAGGTTGTGTTGAAGCAATTGGTATGTTTTTGGAGGGTTCATTGTTTGTCTTCTGCTTTAGTTATTTTTTGGGGGTGGTATAATTATATTTGTTTTCTTAGTCTTGCATTTGCTATTGTACTTTGACCCTCTCGTGTGTCTCTCTGTAGAGTTCAGAGGAGCAGGATAGGATGGAAACAGGAAAAGGAAACACAGTTCATATTAGGATAAACAGGAGGAGGATTCAAATGTGGCACAAATGGTATGACGGCTCTCTGAACTCTTCGTTAAATAAGGCTTTAGTCTTTTTATTTTTATTCTTAGTATACACTGAGAAATAGTTGCGTGCTGTTACCAAACCTTTGTCGCTGTATTACATGTTTTGTTTTGCAATAGTTGCTGTATTTGTGCATGCATCCATTCTATTGTAAATAGCCAGCAAAGTTACTAGCGTTCTGTCAGGAGCCCTTAAGTCACAGTGGCTTTTCACACTGGTCCTGTAGTTTTTCCAAAGCATATTAAAATGCTGTGTTCTTTTGCTCGTCTCTTTGTATCCAAAGTAATTGCTAGTTTTTGGGGGATTGATTATATCTTTTATTTTCTTGAAGTATTTTCTGAAGGTGTGATTCTAACTTGCCTCCTTCTCTTTGGTTCTGCTGGTATTCTGAAGGTTTGGACTGGGCTCATTATCTCCCCATTCCGGAGCCGGATCAGGATTCAGGATTAGGATTAGGCTTTCGGATGGATACAAGGAGAAGGAGCATTTTTTACCAGGAGAGGATCCCCATCAAACTGGAAGCATTGTAGTGAAATATGTAACTAAATTGGCCATCAAAAGAAAAATGTTTCTTTTTGTGTTGGACCTTGCCTTTTGTTTTAATAAGAGGGGCAAAGCTCGGATCAAAACCAGGAGGAGAAATTGGAGGTGCGGGATGGATCCACGCAAGTAAGGAGAGTGGTTTATATTGGGCAACCATTAATAGCAGAGGAACAGAGGACGGGGAGGTAAAAAGGGAATGTGACCTTTTCTGTGTTTTCTCCCTCTTAGGTGGGTCTTGTGATGCAACAGATACACTTTGGTTTTGCTTAACATAATCTCAAGTATCTTGAAGTTTTGTTCTCTTCAATAAAAGCTCAGTTAATAGTTTCATATCATTGTGTTTTTCTCTTTCTTTAATACCTGTTCTGTAGTTACAAACTTCAAAGATTACGTTGTCCATGTAAAAGATTCTAGTGGGATGATTGTAATTTAAAATTACAGACAAACTAAAAAGTTCTTCTAATTTATGCCATATATTAGCTGACTACATCTCACTGGTACTATGTTCTGCTTCAGTTTAGCTCTTTAAAAGCATATTTAAATTTTAATGTGTTCAGTGTGTTTACCTCAAATAAAATTAAAATGTATTAAATGTTTTTTTACAGAACAAATCCCGCTTTCGGCGGATGGCTTATTGTTGTGTGACAAGATAACAGGAATGTTGAACCCACTTCTGCAGGAGCAGGGTTTTTGTTTTATTTGTCACCAAACATATATTAAAAATATCAACTAGCTTATTTACAATTCCCATTTGGCTCCAAATAAAGAAAGAAGGTCAGTGCCATTCTGGTGTGTCTGAAGGTTTTCAAAGCGGAAGGAAAATCTCTGTGGTAAAATAATATTGATGTGTGAGGAGGAAATGGCTTTATGTCTCCCAACACCTGCAATAACATCTAGACAAGTGCTCCAACACGGGAAACCTGACTGTAACCATCAGCACTAATCCTCACACTTCACTGTCCTCATTGAAAAACCCAGAATCTATTAATATTCTCTATTAGACATAAATGATCTCCTACTTTACTGTTAAACACCGACCAGCCACAATATATGGAAGAAAAAAAAAACAGACTGAAAAGATGACCTTGCCTTGTGCCCGTTTCCAAGAAGACAAATGGTCAGGGATTTACAGACCTCAGGCCCATAGCTCTCATCTCTCAGTTTATGAAATGATTTGAAAGAGTTGTACTGAGGCATTTAGGCAGGTTGGTCCCTGCATACCAACACCTACTCCAGGTTCATAGAGGAAGGGTGTGGGACTGGATGACGCTTAAACTTGATATGATTCATAGAATTTACTGTCATTAAGAGTCCGCTGTTGCATCCGCAATAATCTTTCTGTAATGCTTTTAATACAACCCAACTGCATATTTTAGGCCCAATTTTTTTTTATTGTTAAATGACACCACGGTCACGTGGGTTTTGGACTACCTCACGTCTGGACCCCAGCATGTAGGGCTTGGTGGTAATGTATCCAATCCATTGTGACCAACACAGGTGTACGCCAAGGAACTGTTGCGCTAACGTCACCTGCAAACATTTCCCAATGATTCTGCCCTTGTTGATTCCTCATAGCTGTTGTGCTGTTGTTTGCGTGGGTGTGGATTAAGCTCAGAGGGATGGAATAAGATCAATAAACTGATCGGGAAGCCAGGATCCATTATTGACGTGACCCCTGACTCACTTGATGTGGTCCTGGAACAATGGATGGGTAGGAAGCCAAAGCATCTTCAGAAAACGTGGACCATCCTATGTACAAGTGTTGTTTGTGAGCTGAAGAGCTCCTCTGAGAGATTCAGGAAGTCTTTACTTTTCAAGTTTTTAAAAAAAACAAAAAAACATTGTCACTGGCTGTCACTGTGTTAATTGATGTGATGACAATATGTTGTTGATGACTTGGACTGTGATCCAACTAAGTACTGTAGAGTGATGCTAGCCATTAATATGTTGAATATGTTATGGCACAGCCATATTGATGTTTACACTATTTATTATTTATGGTGCTGTGCTCTCCTCTTACTTGGTGCTGCCTTAATGCTTATGTCTTCTTTATTATCATCCTACTCGTTGTCTTACATATATGGTGACACTCAGCTTCCCTCTTTAGGAATTCATATCATTATCTTAACGCTTCTCCCACTGGTCTAATGTAAATGCAAATTCTTAACCTACTGACAGGCCACCATCGATGGACCAGTTCACCTGGATTGATCACTCCCTCTCAGAGAAAACGAGGGAGGGGTGAAAACGGTGCATTCTGGGTTGAAATAAGATGCGGGCAGCGTCCGCGAGTGAAAAACGCCGTCACCAGGGTGGAGGCCTCGCTCCAGCCAATCAGATCGCGCCTGTGATGCGGAGGGCGGGTCAGAGATGCACGCTGTCCTTCCATAAATGAACGAAAGACTGTACAGCTGCCAGCTTCAAACGCTTCTAAACACAATAAACTAACTGCGCGGAGAGACGGTAAGAGTTAAATTCATTTGTGGTCGTATTGCATCGATAGTGTTTACTGCTAATATAACCTGTGTGCTGTAGCAGGTGAGAGGGACACTGACGCTGCTGTGCGCTTGCATGCTAATCTCGTCTGAGCTTCTTGTACATGTCCTGAAAGGGTGTATGAATGGACTGTGTCTGCCATGGCTGTGTAAAAACCTGACAACTTGAGGTGAATGAAAGGAGTAATGTTGTGGACTATATATACAGAAATAGTTCCTTTACTAGCAGCAATGAACCAAAGCAGCTGCATCTTTTACAATGTTTCTCAGTTATTGTGTGTCGTGCCTGCACCCTTTTGTTAACTGATGCTCACATACATTGTATCCATGTCATTAACACACATTACTGTAGTCTCTATAAATGAACTAAGAGACAGATAGGAGAGTGGGTTAATATGCATCTGAGGGGATGGATTGTCCTCCAGTTCTCCAGATGACTTCCTGTTTTCATGAGGCCTCCCATCCAGTAAATTGGAGGAGGTGCCAGCCTCATTAAGCTCTCTCATTTGTAAATCATGTAAATCATCATTCCAAAAAGCAAATAAGTAGACTCATAACTATAGTAGGTGACTGTTTTTATATGCACTATTTGACTTTTTTATTTTCTCTTGTCTCTTGTGCAGTTATAAATCGCCATCATGAGTGAGAAGAAAGCAGTGATCAAGAATGCTGACATGTCAGATGACATGCAGCAGGATGCTGTCGACTGTGCCATGCAGGCTATGGAAAAATACAACATTGAGAAGGATATTGCTGCTTATGTCAAAAAGGTAGATTGGAATAAGATTTAATGTGTGTTAAATGTGTTCAGTCATTATCTACTTGCCCTCACGCTGACAGAAAGTCCACGAAAACTTTTCTAGAGCTTCAAAGCAAAACAGTGTGGCAGCAACGTCCGAAACAACTGAAGTAGATTTGGGGGGGACGACCTGATTTAAAAAATAAATTAATAAATACATTTAAAAAATGGCCCCATTCACTCTAGAAATGTTTTGCAGACTATGCAACAATAACTACTTTCCATTGGCATGAGGCTGAGTAGATGACAACTGGAATTTTAATTTGTGGAGCTGTTCCATTTGTAATGGCCTTTTTGTATCTACTATGTGCTAATTATTTTTGTGTCCCCTGCAGGAGTTTGACAAGAAGTACAACCCCACATGGCACTGCATTGTTGGGAGGAAACTTCGGCAGCTATGTGACGCACGAGACGAAGCATTTCATCTACTTTTACCTGGGCCAGGTGGCCATTCTGCTCTTCAAGTCAGGCTGAATTCACAACATGCCCTCCAAAAACTACTTTTAATTCAGCCATTCATTATTTGTGCCACGCTGTACATTCGCTGCCACCTCTCTGCAGACATGCTTTCCTCCTGGTTTCCTGCTTGCTTCAGTCAGTTATTGTTTACCACCTACAACACTACCACCATGGGTGGATGGCGGTTTAGTCATGCCTGGACTGGAGGTGCTGTTCATAAAGAATGTAAAACTAATCCCCCATGCCTGCTCTGAGTCAACATTTGCACATCTGACAGACTCGCCACGCCTCATAATTTCTGGATGTTTTTTTTTTGTTTGTTTGTTTTTGCTGTGCGTTGATGCGCGGATCTTGTACATTGTTTCATATGTTGTATAATAACTTATTTTTCATTGAATTAAAACGAGCAACAGACAGTTTTTGTTGAAATGCCTTTAATTTTCAGTGTCAACTGAGATTGAATAAATATGCCAAGACTGTTGCTTACACTTAATAAAGAATATCACCTGCTAAGAGATGTAAGGTTTTGTACATGCTTGAACATTCCTGTTTTCACTTCACATGTGAATATTTACAATGTTACTGTTCTCTGGACTGTAATTTAGTGTGCAGTTTGGTATTGTGATATTTTCAACATGTTCAGCACAAAATGACTTTGAAACAGTAAACTGGCTCAAAATGTGTCTGCTGTGTATGTGTCACTTTGCTTAACTTGTTTCTTATCAAATGTTGTGACATCTTGTTGGGCTAGGTAGTAGATTTGTCATGTGGCTACTGATGATAATACCGCGAACTATGATACACAATTATGTATGTTAAAGCTACAAAAAGAGAAGGGTCAGAAAAAACGGTTTCCAGATGCAGGCGTCACTGCTATATTAAAACAGGCTTATGTAGGTATTTACAAGGATGATAGTGTATCTGATTTTGGCCACAAAGAAAAGCAAAACCACTCTATATACTATACCTGCTGAGGAGACTCAGATCTCTTGGAATGAAGGGGCACTCTTAATTTTAAAAGACCCGAGTCTCCTCAGCAGGTGTGCTCTGAGCTTACTGTGAAGTGCATCAGTATTGTCTGTCTAGTCCATGTTGTGTCAGTGATCACCCAGGTCAAGACTTCAGTATCCCAATGCTCTCACCAGTGTGAGAGGGAGTGTCTGCACCTGTGGAAATCAGCCACCGGCTCTTTGGTCTCTGGTAAGAAGGAAGAAAAAAAACGTCCGATAAGCAGCGCCCTGTGATGTTCTTAAACAATATCAAAATAAGGTAAAAAAATGTGAAGTCTGCACAATTATGATAAATGATCATAAAGTTTAGCTGGGAAATGAAGCAGGTGTTGAGCGCATGCAAGTAACAACAACTCACATATGGTACTGTACACCATTAGTGTGTACATGAGTGTTTCACAGGAGTTCTAGTGTATTCTACTGAATTCATTTTTTTCTCTGCTGTTGTACCTAGTAAAAGAAAAATCAGATACGGAGTCTGAGTTTAGTTTCATTTTCAGGTAACAACTCTGTCAAGAATAACTTAGGTCACAACAGGATCATCAAGTTATGTGCACTGTATCAGTTTTCCACCAACCAATCAAGACACAGCTTTGAACGGTTTTTAAATCTCGTCTCTTTTATTTAAAAAAAGGAAGGTCTTTATTTTGTCGGCAATGCTTAGGCCTTCTTCAAGATCATGACTGATCAGTCTTGATACCTCATCTAATCAAAGAAAACTGCATATGGAGCCAGAGTGTGTGAAACAGTTTTCACTTTCTAGTCTATTGTTAGTGATCAGCATCTCATTTAAGACCCTGGTGTGTGTGACCTCTCCATGATAAAGGGGATTTGTCTACACAACAATATGGATCTGCTTTCAGCAATTAGTTCACTTCAGTTTTTTTTTTCAACCTCATATTCTGTTTCAGAGTGTGTAAATCAAGGACACTTGTGATTGAACTCACATAAAATAATCGAAAGGTATATGAAAGATGCAGCTATGAAAATTATGGACTATTGCAATACTTAATTTAAACCTCTGTCTTTTAATGTTAAAATTTGAAACTTTCTTTTAATAGTGTGTTTTTCATGTTCGTATCATACTGACTATTAGATATAATGTATGGTAGTTTGTAAGTCATCTCTTTCTGAGTGAGAATGGATATCATTTAGTAGTTGTATTAATCGGCATCTCGTTCACACTGTAGGGGGCAGTAATGAGCCAAACATCTGGATGTCGAGCTTAAAACAAAGACTGACAACCACCAAGCAAGTGAAATGCTTCCGAGTCCAAAAATATGGCGGCTCAGACCGGGTTGTCAGCTCCGGCCCTTGTGAGTCGTAGCGATGTCCCTGCTTTCCGTCCGGTGGCTCTGTCCGCCGAAGCCGCTCCGTTCGCTCCGCTCGGGACGGACGGTTGGCGGCTCGGCTCACCGTCCGACGCCGAGAAACAGTTCTCCCGCTGCGCAGCGAGACTCCGAGCCCTGAGAGCAGACTCGGGCCAGCTGAGAGAGGAACTCAACCTGCTGTTTGACCAGCTCCTGTCCGAAAACTACAACCGAGCCTTTGAGCCCAACATCAACATACGACCAGAGGTAACAAACTTTCGCTCATATCTTGTTTCAACGTCTGTGTTTAACGATGCTGAAAGCTCAGAAAAGGCCCTGAAGTTCAGTCCAAGTTGCTGCCAGAGTGGATATGAAGAAACTAGACCTACGTATGTGGGTGTGCCTGATTAAAATGGATTGAATATTGGTGACGTAATGATAAAATGCTCATTAGTACCCTGTATCTCTTGATGCTTTCAAACAAAAAGTAAATGTAAGTTAATTAAATCATGTAGTTTGAAAACTGTACTTTTGTTTTGTCCCTAGTAAATACATTTTGTTCCTTATACACCTTACCAACCAGCGAGCAGCCGCACTAAACACCATGGCAGCAACCACGCAGAATACCCTAGCAACCGTGAAGAATACCCTAGCAACCACGCAGAACACCATAGCAACCACGAAGAACACCCTAGCAACCACGCAGAGCACCCTAGCAACCGTTGAGTCGTTAACCTTCAATCAAGCTATCCAGCACCCCATCAGTATGTTGTGGAACACTGTCTTGCTAACTATTCAGCAACACTATCCAGCAAAACAACAGTTTTTGTTCTGGCAGCAAGCACACCTAAAATGACTTCAGAGAAGTTAGCCTTTCCTCTCTGTGTCCTTGCTTAATCGACAACACACATGAATCCCAGGATTGTTTAGTTGCTATGAAGGACATTCTTGGATGTGATGAGCCTCTTACTTTCCATTTCAGGAGGTGTGCAGTCTGCTGAGACACACCAGCGGCCTTGTGCCGCTCAGTCAAGAACATTTAGTGGTCAAACTGTGCCAGCTTGTACATCATCTCCTCAATCAGCTCAAGGTAACAGCTAGCCTTTTAGCAACATTGGAGTTTATAGTACACAATGTACTCGAGTGCTGACCATGACTGCGTGTAAATGTGTTGTACTTTTTTCAACCAAGCGGGTAATGTCAGGTTTTTCTTGCATCTGTTCTTACCTAAGGTAATAATGGATGAGCGGACACTGGATGTGTTGGTGAACTATACTGCAGGTGCACTCAAAGTGTGCAGTACGTGGACGCACTCAGACGTCCTCCTGGCACTCTCCACAATAGTTTACGGCAATGGACCTCAGTGCCACCAGGTAGGTGTTCGTACAAACTTTGTGACAGTGTGTTGTGTGATATAATAAATGTTTACGTTGAGTTTTTTTCTCAATCATAGCACCTCAGCCACTTGCTGGGTGAAGACGGAGTCCTACTGCTGTACAGTTCTCCAACTCAGCCAAATATGGAGCTCCGTCGGGTTGCTCTAACCTGTATGGCCAACATCTGTCTCAGGTAGGCTTGTGGCTATTTTACTGTGCAGTAGGTGTGCAGACTTTACATTGTATTTCTGATCTGTTTTCTCAAGCAGTGTTTTAAAATCTTAAGAGTTAGGCTTCATAGCTCCCAATCTTAGAGACAGAATGAATTGTTGTTTCTTTCCAGGATGCCTGGTCAGCCGCCTTTGGATGATCAGTACAGAAGTGTATCTTTCACGGTCTTCCTGAAAACACTGCAGTCACCAAAACCTCCCAACACTGATGAGCTCTTCTACTGCATGGTGTGTATAATCACTGTGTTGAAATTTTACTGGAAAAATACATGTAATCGATTCATAGTTGACCATAATCTGCTCTTGTGTCCTTGGTGCAGGTGGTCCAGGCAGCACTGAAGGGGCTTCAGTGTTGTCTCTCAGGTGGGAAGTGGAAATTTGGTGGGGCGGAGGAGCTTGGGTCTGTTCTGGCCTCACTTAAGGTAAAAAAAAAAAAAAAAAAAAAGATTTGCATATTTTTGTATTGATTTATCATTTGTTACTTATCTCACACAAACATTACATGACAGTTGATATTGTACATGTTTTCTGCAGAGGCTCATGTTTCAGGGAGCCCCAGGTGTGAACGTCGAGTGGCCGGCTGTGCTTTACCCAGCTCCACTTCCTCAGTACGAGAGTCTCTCTGCACCAAAACCAGCTGAAGCACCAAAACCCTCTGAGCCACAAAGAGATACCACTGGTTCAGGCAAAAACTCAGGGGTAAGAAAAGCCTTCATTATTATTGATATATGCATCAGTGTATGAAAGTATCGAGGGAAAAATCAAACCGTTATGTGAATGCTTTAATATTCCTGAAGATTGCAAGGTTTTTTTATGTCCCTCCTCAGAATAAAAAGAGGAAATCCAGAGGGAAGGGGAAGAAGACGAGCACTGAGGAGAGCAGAGGGGAAGATGGAGAGGAAAACGACAGAGAAGCAGTGCCTGTACTTCAGAAAGTTGGGGGAAGAGATGAAGTCCAGGTGGAGGCAGAGTCCTCATCCAAACTCTCTGCTCCATCTCTCTACCCCTCCTGGAAAAGAGCCAGTTCTGACTCTGAGTTTTCCGACCCAGAAGGCAGCGCGCAGTGCAAATTAAGGTACAAAGAGATGAGGCTGAAGCTTCATAAATCTTAAATGTCTTGCAACAGTACTCACACGCTACATTCACACTCTTGCATTCACAACTTTTGTTCTCTCAGGCTTTACCACGGTCGTGTGCGTCAGGGAGCGCTGCACTGTCTGCTAGCAGTGGCGAAAGGTGTAGAGAAGAGGACTCTGTATGGGTACTGGTCCTCCTTCATCCCTGACTCTCCCCCTATTGGGGGACCGCCGCCTCTCACTCTCCTGACAATCATACTGAAAGACCCCTCACCAAAGGTACAACATGGCCCTGCTTGTGTTACAGTTGTGTCTTTTCGTGCGTCTTTTACAGTACAGCATCTGTCCCTTTCCTTTTGCTCCAGGTGCGTGCGTGTGCGCTTCAGGTGTTGTCGGCCATGCTGGACGGCTCCCGTCAGTTCCTGGCTGTAGCTGAGGACACTGCGTCTCCTCGTACATCGTACACCCCCTTCTCCTTCTTGCTCGCCACTGCTGTCAGAGAGCTGCACCGCGCTCTCAGTCTGGCTCTGCTGGCTGAGACCTCCCCTCAGACACTCACACAGGTCATAAAGGTAAGAATACATGAGCTTGATGACACTGAAAGTTATCACATCTGTGTGTATTGCTACTGCAGCCATGTTTCATTTAACATTTTGAAGTACAGCTTATCTCCACCTTCCCTGTGTGTTTAGTGTCTGGCCTACCTGGTGGCAAACGCTCCCTACCACCGTCTCAGACCTGGCCTGCTCAGCCCGCTCTGGAAGCAGATGCGTCCCTATGTGCGCCACAGAGGTCTGTATACTTTGGTACACTGCACAAAGTTTAAGGAGCACATTCATACAGCATGCTGCTTTCAACACAACTGCTCTCTGTCTTTTAGATGTGAACGTTCGTGTGTCAGTCCTGACTCTTTACGGGGCTCTGGTGACGACTCAGGCTCCTCTCCCTGAGGTGCAGCTCCTCCTCCGACAGCCAGAGGGCAGCAGCAGCGCCGGCTCATTCACGCCAAAGGATTCGGCCCTCAGCTGGAGACAAAGAGACGGTGTGTCCTCGCCCTCTCGCACGCCGCCCACACCCTCCCCCCGCGGCCCCCGCACACCGGCAGAGGAGGACAGTTCCCCGCCATGGCTGCTTCAGCTGTGTGTGTCACTGGTGACTCAGCCCAGAGAGGACCAATCAGACAGTGACGGGGCTGGGACAGGAGGAGGCCTTGCTTTAGAGCCATCCCCTGTTCGACTAGAGGCTTTACAGGTGAGAGATAATGGGTGAGACAGAAAAAAGACAAAACATTGCTTTGAAGATTTTTTTTTTTTTTTTTTAATTGGTCCTGTGTGTTTCAGGTCATGTCCCACCTGGTGCGTGGCTACTTCTCTCTCGCCCAAGCATGTCTGTGTGAGACTGGGCAGGTGAGCGCTCGTTGCCTTGGGGAGACTGATCCCTCCATACAACTGCACGGAGCAAAGGTAAAACCTCCAAGTCTCTCTTGACTCCGTCTCTAAGTCATTTCTCTGCCCAGGAGTTCAATCCTCTGCATTACATTTGTGACTGCATTCTCCATAGTTGTGACGTCATCGGGATGTCTGTCCAGAAATATAAATGGGTCATGATCTGTGGACTGATATCTGCTATCTTTTTTTATTAAGTTACTTGAGGAGTTGGGGACAGGAATAATCCAGCAGTACAGAGCAGAGAACAACGTGCCCGAGAGCTCGAGGGTCCCCATGAGTCAAGTAAGTACAAACTGCCTTTATATTCTATAAGATACAATGGAAACCTCTTCTTCTATTAATCATGTCTCTCCTGGTCAAATTGTTATTATAATATATTATGTTATTATAAACTAAAAAGAGATTCCCCCTTTTCCTCTCGCATTTGGATTATAAACTGTATATTAATGTGTTTTGATTTCATGTATGGTGCATGGTGTAGGTGGTGCTGTTTTGGTCGGAGGTCTTGAGTGGTCCTCTGAACCGAGCGCTGCAGAACGAACAGCATCCCACGCTGCAGACGAGCGCCTGCGACACGCTGTCCTCCATCCTGCCGCAGGCCTTTGCACAGCTGCCGGTGAGTTCACTTTTGGTTGCACACAAGTTGATACCAAGTTCCATGAGGTGCCAAATCTGACCTTCAGTGTTGTTTTTCAGGACAAGACTCAGCTGATGTGCATCACCGTGCTGCTGGGGCTGACCTACAGTGAAAACTATCTGGTGAAGACTGCAGCTGTCAGAGCTTTGGGAGTCTACATACTGTTCCCCTGTCTGAGAGAGGTAGGACACATTGAACACTGAGCTACATGTTTCTGAATCACAAGGGATCTGTTTTACAGGTTGTGATATTTTTCCCCTCTCTCCTTTCAGGATGTGATGTTCGTGGCGGACACAGCCAACACCATCCTTGCTGCCCTCGATGACCGATCTCCAAACGTCCGCGCCAAGGCAGCCTGGTCTCTGGGCAACCTCACAGACACACTAATCGTTAATATGTAAGAAAACACAGATACAAAGTGCTGAGTGAATACTTTAGAATCACTGAATGCATCTTTATAACAGTACAATAGACAAACCAAAATTTAAAAACAGTAAAGCCTATTTATCTTTCAAAATAAAAGACAATAAAGGGGTTTTAAGAATAAGATTGAATTTTTTTTAGCTTACTGATCTAATGTACTATTCAAGGTTTATAGATTTTATTGTGTATCTGTTTGTCTCCTATGTTTTTATCAGGGAGAGTGTTGGTGTGGACTTCCAAGAAGAGTTATCGGACATGCTGCTGCTCAAGATGTTGCAGGCAGCCACCCGAGCGTCGGCTGACAAAGACCGAGTGAGAGCATTCACACTTTTACACACAACAGCAAAGCACAAACGTCCGGATTCGTTTTTTGCAATATTTTGTTGTGCCATGACGTCTCTCTGAACTTGTTTTCTCTCTTCACCCCCTTCCAGGTGAAGTCTAACGCGGTGCGAGCACTTGGGAATCTGCTTCATTTCCTGCGTCAGAGTCAGCTGAGCCGGGCTGTGTTCCAACGCCCGCTGGAAGACGCGGTCCGTGCTCTGGTTAAAACTGTCCAATCGGAAGCCACTATGAAGGTCCGGTGGAATGCCTGTTACGCATTGGGAAATGCTTTCAGAAATCCCGCCTTGTCACTCGGTTAGTGTTTACACACGTCATTCACCTGTGTTTGTCCTTTGTATGAATTGGTTAGCCCAGCTCTGTGACAATGCTTCCAATCAGGATTTAAAGGAGAAGTTCGATATTTTGGGAAACATGCTTACTTACTTTCTTGTCCAAAGAATCTTACATTTCTTCATTAAATATAAAACTACAGCCATAAGTTAGCTAGCTTATGCCAAACTGGAGAGACAAATGTTGTTAATTAGTGAGCTTTAGTGGTTCCTTTAGTTTTCCTTTGGACAGAATCAGGCTAGCTATTATCTCCTGCTCCCAGTTTTTATGCTTAGATGAACTAGCTTCCTGCTGGTGTGAGAATGAGAGTTGCATGCTCTCATCCAACTTTCTCCAAAAAGGGGGATAAGCTTATATCTCCCTCAACTTTTATTATTTAAATGTTGTATTTTCCCCTCTCAGATTCAGCCCCGTGGTCTGGTGATGCATTCTCCTCCCTCTGCCATGTTGTCACTTCCTGTAAGAACTTCAAGGTGCGGATCAAGTCTGCCGCCGCCCTGGCAGTCCCCGGCCACCGTGGTTGCTACGGGGACATGGAGCGGTTCAGCTGCGTGTGGCGTTCGCTGGCTAAAGCGCTGGAGAACAGCGAAGACACAAACGACTTCTTGGAGTACCGCTACAGCGCCAGCCTTCGACACACGCTCTCGCAAGCTCTCCTGCACCTGCTCAGCGTCAGCCAGCAGCAGGACATGCCCGCCCTTGGGGCCTCGCTGGAAGGGGAGGAGGGGAGGGCCATTAAAGAGCATTTGATCAAATATGTCAGAGCGGAGGAAGGAGGAGGAGAAGGGGAGCAGGGAGAGAAAGAAGCAGGAGGGGACAGTTCGACTCCTCAGCAGAGAGTTGGAGGTCTGCAGCGGACTCTGATCAGACTGAAGGAGCTGAAGGCTGAAGCAGAGGAGGAGAGGGGTAAAGAGGTGGTGGTTCAGTTTCTGGAGGATTTGCTCAAGTCCTGTGAAGAGCCATAAACAGTCTTTAATTTCCAACTGCCGCACTGGGTTTCTTAAAACTGCCTCAGATCATGAAGGCTTGATTCTCAGGTTGGACAGATCAGAGGAGAAACGTCCAACCACAAACTAAGTGGTCACTGAAGGTAAAGATTATGTAACAAGGAACCATCAGACTGACTTTTTACATGCTCTTATCAGGACGTTATGAAGTTTGTGCCTTTTTTATATCGTTGTATCACTTTTGTGGACCAAAGGTGCAGTCAGCGATTCTAATCCAATCTAATCAAAACTTTTTGGCAAATTCAGCACATATCATGGAAACAAATAATCGGGCTCAGACCGAGTCACACAACACTGCTCCAGCCAATCAGCCACGGGGGAACAAGTCGCACTCAGATGACGACCTCCTTCTCTGCTTCTGTCGGCTACTCTCTAATCATGAAAAAAAAATAGAGATACACCTTGCCAACGTCACTTGCCACAGCAAACCTCACATTGTTTACCTTGGACTTACAAATCTTTGCTTGTATGACTGTATTTATTTAATTTCCCCTTGCTTTGAGAACAAACTATTGGTTCATTCTAGACTGAGACGGTGATCGTTTGTTGTTCATTGACTTTCAGTGGAATCATGTTGGGTTGACATGAACATACAGAATGATGTTGCTGTTAAACAGGATTTGTTGTCCAAAAAATGTTTTATTCATTGTTTTAAGTATGTGGAAGGTTTTTGAGCATCAATTTGATTATTTTATTTGTCTTTTCAATACATCTGCCATATTGAAATACATACAGAAGAAAGTACTTTGAAATGGCAACTGTATCCATTTTAAATTAAATTTACAACACTATAAGAGGTCTGAATACTTTCCATAGCCACTGGTTTATCATTTGCATGTAGGGCATTTAGCAGACGCTTTTGCCCAAAGTGACTTACAATAAGTACATTTGTCACAAGAAAGAAGCCACAACATATCACTGTCGATAAAGTAAAAAAGAAAAAATAGGAACAACTTCCAAGCCCTCATCTGAGCATCGTAGCTGCTATTTATCAAGGACACCTTAAGTGCTAAGGATAAGAACATACAAGTGCATATGTTTTTTTTTTGGTTTTTTTTGGGGGGGGGGAGATATTGAAAAATTAACACAGCATTGATGTTGCTGACTGGACTGACAGACCGGACATCTATGGAGCACATTAGATGATCCAAACTTTAAATACAGTGATTCTCTACGGTCTGGTTTCAGAGTTACTGTACACAATTGTACATACAGTAGGTGATGTGTGATGCATTTCTTATCTGCTCTGTCCTGCAACATGCTGTTTTCCTGAAGTTGACCTTAGTTTAAAACAGTGAACATGTTGCACAAAGTGTAAAAGTCTGGAAGTAGCAACCCTGAGGTCTGAAAATGAATAGAAATACTGTATATTAGAGTCATGTTTGCTTTGATATTAAAATGTTCTCTATATTAAAAAAAGGAAACCTACTTCATAAGGAGTTAAATCATTAAAATGTTAGTCTGCAAATTTCATTGATATTTAAGGTAAATCTGCACAACATAATTATGCACATTACTGCTTTTCTTTTTTGCATTCAAGCCAGTAGCAAAGGAGTCATTAGTTAAACACTCCAAAAGCCACCAGTGACTGAAAATAAAGATTCCAAGGCTTGATTACAGAGTTATCCTGACCATCAAAACAGTTTTCAGAACCAAAAGCTGAAGTGGATTCCCGTTAAACACAAATGTGATTACTCTTATCAGTAATGTTTGCTGTAAATTTCCATTCTTGAATGTTGTACCAAGGAAGTGAAAAGACAGATGATAAAATGTTAATGTTTCAGCTCTGTGGCTTAAAAAAAAAACAGTTCAGGGATTAGTTCTTAGTTGGCACAGATTTTGAAGCAGATGTCATCTATATGAGTAATAATACATATTTTCAGCTGTATTTACACTTAAATCATGTATTTACACTTAAATCATGTGGCTGCTGGTCTGATTCTGTGATTTATAAATCACTTACACGTTCAGCCAGCAGGGGGCAGCAGAGCGGGGGGGGGGGGGAGTAAGGAGTAACTGGTGGTGGATGATCCGGATGTTGATTAGTGATGCCTGGATCCGGATAGAACCACGCTGCTGCCGGAATGGACGCCTTCGACTTGTTTCGGAAACTCGGAGCTGGAGCTAAATTTGACTTGAAGAGGTTTGGTCAAGACGCCGCTCGGTTTAAGGTAAACTTAACAGACGTAGCTGATTACGTATTGGACGAAAAAAGCGATCGATAACAGCAACACGAGCCACGTTTACATGAATTTAGGCTAACCCCGATTTGTGCTAGCGTGAAGTGTGATGCTATGTTGGCTTTTTGGATTGTTTTTGCCATTGAGAGGCACTTCATAAGATGAATATGTCTCACAAATACATCATGCACCAATAGTAACTGTAATTCTGCTTGATTTTGTAGGTTGTCAGGTCTCAGGGAGCTGACGCGTCCTCAGATCCTCTATCAGCGATCGATTTCTTTGGCACAGGATCAACCAATGGATCCCAGAGCAGCTCTAAAGTAACGGCGGAGGAGGAGGAGGGTGATGGAGAGGAGTATGAGGAGGGGGGTGAAAGTGAAGACTCTGGTGCAGGAGGCAAAAGGAAGCACAAGGATGAGGAGGGCGACGTGAAGAGGAAAAAGAAAAAGACCAAAAGAAAACAGATGGAAGTAGAAGGTACAGGATGGGGCTGTTTACGGCTAACTGGTCATTTCCAGCTGTTTTGGAGTTTTCCAGATGGTTGCATTTCTGTGACCTTACTAATACATGTGCTAAACAGTTCAGGGATGCAATCAACATGAATACATCAGCTTTGTTTCAGAAAACATGTCAATGACAACATCAACATTGTTTAAGTGAAAATGGCCCAAATTCTCTGGGTTCATCTTCTAAAACATTAACGTATTGGGCTCAGGGAGATTGTGATGGGTACTTTTAATGCTATCAACTAATTGAATAAAATATAATTGGTCGATTGATTGAATTGAAAATGCTAACTAGTTGCCGTCCTAGTATGACTGATCGTATCAAACACAAAGTAAACGTTTAAGAAATAAAAGGTGAGCAGCTGAACATGTTTTAAATGACTAAAGGGTATTTGTGTGTGTTTCCTGTTCTTACAGAAGTAGCTGTAACATCTCTGTTTCTGTTGGTCCTCAATTACATAAAAAAACAACAACAAAAAACCCCCACACTAGACCGAAACATATATCCATATAAAAAACAAAATGACTCCCTGCTGTTTACTGTCTTCTCTCTGACTGAAGCTGGTGGCGGACTTCTGAAAGACACGGAGGGAAGCGGCATCACATGGACGTCCTCGTTGGACAGAAAGATCCAGAGCCTGCCTGGGGACGGGAAGGAGAAATCCTCTCTGAAGAGGCTGAAGCATCTTCATCAGGAAAAGGTCACCATGGCGACATGACTCACAGCACCAAAAAAATCTTAAAACTAGCAGGATTTTATGTATTTGTGACGAATGTAAAAGAAAAAGACATTTGCTGCTGGGATGTTCAGTTAAGGTAGTGTCACTGATTTTTATTCGATTTTAGGTGAATCGCATTCGTTCTCAACACCGCATAAACGTGCACGGCTCCGACATACCCGACCCTGTGTGCACATTCGAGGAGCTGCAGTCCGAGTATCGCCTTAACCCGCGCGTCATCCAGAACCTCAAAGACGCTGGTCTGAACTCCCCGACGCCGGTGCAGATGCAGGCGATACCGCTCATGATGCACGTGAGTACGGACACACAAGTGCAGTTTTTGGTAACCGGCGTACAGATGGCGGTTTTGTGAGAATTTTCTGTGTGTCTTATTCCTGGATCAGGGTCGGGAGCTGCTGGCCTGTGCACCCACAGGATCGGGGAAGACTTTGGCTTTCTGTCTCCCGCTGCTCGCCCACCTGCAGCAGCCGGCCAACCTGGGCTTCAGAGCGGTGATCATCTCCCCGACCAGAGAGCTGGCCAGCCAGGTACGCAACATGTACATGCTCAGACACACGGAATGCTTTATGAAATACTTAAGAATGTCAGAATAAAAAGAATTCCACTTTCGATCGACTTTTCATTGTTGATATCAAAGAAGAAGGGTTAACCATTGAATACCGTTGGAATTGCAGCTGTAGCTTCAGTTATTTCTTGCTAAATGATGACACACGCATCTGCTTGTGTTTTGGACACATTTTCAGTCAGTTTTGTTGTGTTGTGTTTAGACCTACAGAGAGCTGCTCCGGCTGTCGGAGGGAGTAGGATTTAGAGTTCACATCATCGACAAAGCCTCCCTGGCAGCCAAGAAATACGGACCACAGTCGAGCAAAAAATATGGTAGGAATGGAAAATATCTTCACATTGAAGTTTGTAAGATATATGAATTGTCTTTACCTCAATGTTGCCCTCTGCATTTCTCCGTGTAGACATACTTGTCAGCACACCAAACAGACTCATCTTCCTCCTCAATCAGGATCCTCCAGCTCTCGACCTCAGCAGGTAACACTGAATCTGTAGTTTTGTGTTTCTTTCTTAAAGGTTTCTTAAAGAATAACAGACGATCTTTGAGGCTTAAAAATTAACTGAATACATTTCATTGTTCATAAAACATTTAAAATCCTGCATTGCTTACATCAACTGAGCAGTTTCGCTGGGCAGTATCAGTTACCACGCTGATCTAACCTGGTTAAAGAGCCAAGCAAGAGAGACCAGAAAGTCTGTCCTAATCCGAAAAGATAGCTGATTTACCAACTAACCTTGCTCTGTCCTCTTTCCATGTCTCCGTCTCGAGTCACATAAAGGCAACTAGACAAAAATCTTGAAAAAAAGTGTAAGATTGTTGTCTTTTGTTGGTGTTCAGTGTGGAGTGGCTGGTCGTCGATGAGTCCGATAAGCTGTTCGAGGGCGGTAAGACGGGCTTCAGGGAGCAGCTCGCCACAGTGTTTCTGGCGTGCTCTGGTTCAAAGGTGCGCAGGGCCTTCTACAGTGCCACCTGCACCTCGGATGTTGAGCAGTGGTGCCGCCTGAACCTCGACAACCTGGTGTCTGTCAACATCGGACACAGGTATTAATCTACAACAAGAACTCTTCACTTTGGTGCATTCATATTGTCTTTCTTTTGCATTAGAAAAATGACTCAATCACTTTCTCAGAAATACGGCGGTGGAGACAGTGGAGCAGGAGCTGCTGTTTGTTGGGACGGAGAACGGAAAACTGGTGGCCATGAGGGACATCATCAAAAAAGTGAGGACGCTTTTCAAGCTTGCAAAGAATTCAATTTGTATTTATTAATTTCTTTCATTAGGAAGCGTAGGAAAGCACATGGATGACAAAAGGCTGTATTCCATTATTGAAAGAATGTCCTCTTCGCTGTTTTCAGGGATTCCTGCCCCCCATGCTGGTGTTTGTGCAGTCTATAGATCGAGCACGGGAGCTTTTCCATGAGCTGGTATATGAAGGCATCAATGTTGACGTGATCCACGCGGACCGCACACAGCAGCAGGTCCAGACACTTAACTCACTGTATATTGGTACCTTTTCTGAAGTGCAACCTTGTATTTATTCTCCTCGCCTGTGGCCGCTGTGTTTTGTTTCAGAGGGACAACGTGGTGAACAGTTTTCGCTCTGGTAAGATTTGGGTATTGATCTGCACGGCTCTGCTCGCCAGAGGAATCGACTTCAAAGGAGTCAACCTCGTGCTGAACTACGACTTCCCCACCAGCTCTGTGGAGTACATCCACCGAATCGGTCAGTTTGAATGTATAATGATCATGATGAAAATATTCTTTTGAAATGTGTCTTGCATCCCATCAGACATTGCGCTAAAGTGGCTGTAGTGCATCAGTCATCATGTTTGAACGTGTGTAGTCTGATGACTTCCTCTCTTGTGTATCCTCCTGCTCCCCAGGTCGCACTGGCAGAGCTGGACATCAGGGGAAGGCCATCACCTTCTTCACAGAAAATGACAAACCGCTGCTGCGCAGGTACGTGGATACATGACACTAACAAACCCACAAACAGACAAAATGAGTGTGGTTACATGAAGGTCCAGCTGTAGTCATCAGATAGTTGGCACAAGGACAAACATGACATCACTGCACTGGTGGTAATGGAAGGCGGTGTCTGGACACTTAGCCTTGAAAGATCCGAATTTTAAGGGTGTTATGTTAACGTGTTGACATGCTTTAACGCTCACAAAAACACATAATTATTTCTCAAACTGTCCACCTATATTCACCTGAATGCTTTGTTTAAGCTCCTGTCTCTTCAGGTACTACCCACTGCAGTGAACGAGACATGACACCATCTTGGTTTTTCAGTTATGTACTTATGATTTTACAATTGATCTAATTCTTCTAAATACATCTCTCTTTCTAACAGCATCGCTAATGTAATTAAACAAGCTGGCTGTCCTGTACCCGACTACATGATCGGCTTCAAGAAGATACACAGGTAAATGAGATGTATAATGAGGAAGTTCCAAAAAAAACAAATGCATTTAAAGACATTTTTTAACTGTAATTGTCTTGGTTTCAGCTTCGGTGTCACAGTTTTAACAGTCACCTTCATTTGGGATTTTTTTTCAGCAAAGTGAAGCGGAGACTTGAGAAGAGACCTCCCAAACGAAGCACCATTTGCACAACTCCTCGCTTCTTAATGAAGAAGAAAGGAAACGCACCAAACAAAGGACAGAAGGGAGAGAAGCAGGCAGCGAGTGGAGAGCAGAACGGATCGGAAACAGCAGTGAAGCAGCAGAAAGGAGAGGAGAGCACAAAAGGACAGGGGCTGAAGAAAAAAAGTAAATCACAGAAAGGAGGAGGAACAGAAAAACACAAGAAGGCGTCACAGAAGACGGGAGCAAATTCCTCTCGAGCCAAGTTCAAAAAGTAAGGAAGGTGTGTGTGTGTGTGTGTGTGTGTGTGTGTGTGTGTGAGAGATTTCTTCTTAATGGAAAGACTTTCCCATACATTTCATGTCCAAAAACTCTCATATTCGTTCATGCATTATTAATTGATCACTTGAGTTTTTTGTAAGAGCTGACTTCTTCTGTATGATTATAAAATTATGCTCACTTATAGAATTGATCACACTGATTAATCAATAACGTTGTCTGCAAAAAAATAATAATACTGCCCTCTTCTCTCACAAATCCTCTGCTGTAAATAACATTTCTCCATTTTCAACTCTCAACCAGGAAAAAGGTGAAGAAAAACAAGCCACAAGAGGAATAGAGAGCGGTGCAAGCAGAATGATATGAAAGATGGACTTGGATTTTTTTTTTCTTTTTTTGTTTTTACATCTTGCTGTCTTATTCACTGCTAATTTTCACATTTGTGCTTTGTATTATCAGAGTATACAATAAACTGGTTTATATATATATTTGTGTTTTTTTTTCTTTCTGTTTCTGTTACATTTGCTCGCATGCAACTCAAATGACACCAACAGAACATTCTTCAGGAAAAATAAAGGGTGAAGCAGAGTGACTGAGCATTGAACTAACAGCTACCCCCAAGTACATCAATAGATAAGCCTAATAAACACTTTCCACATATTTTCAATATAATTGTAACTTATTGAAAGCTGTAAGTTTTTGGAGGGATAGGGAAACTAGTTATCTTAAAATGTTTAATATCCATGTATAGCTAGAGTAATATTCAGACTGAAAATATAACATACTATTTTCTACTGCACAGGGAAGATTGATATCTGTAGTGTTTTTTTCATTCTGCAGAGTGGTACATAGTGAGGAGCATTTAGGTGTGGAAAAGTTGAAACACATGACAGTTTAAGTTCACAGGAGCAACAAAGATTTTGTTAGCCTGTAGCAGCATAGGCAGAAAAAGTCTCAACAACTTTCAACATTTTATAATGCTAATCATACTATAGCCATATAATCCTGGGTTCACTTTTTTCAAAAGGTCAGTCAGTCTGAAGTGTAGAAAGCTAAATGATGGGACAGTAGTTAGCTCAGTAGGGTATTTGTCCATGAAACAAGCAAACAACAAAATAAAAATAATAATACAATAATAATACATTGTGTGCACATGCAGTACCATATCTTAAATATAATAAAAACTTCAATAATATAAAAAAATGTAAACTTTAATAGCTTTTTTATTTTGACATAGGTCAATGTGGTGCCAACCAAACAACCTTCTAAAATCTAACATAACGTTATAGTGTTTTTTTGTTTCTTTTTTAGTACCCTTTAAAATAAATTAATATGTACTCACCCTGAACAGAGAAGGGACGGCTCGCCACCTGAAACAAAAACATTATTATCACTGCAAATGACACTTATATTTTACCAAATAGTTGAATTTGGACTCTTTCTAAAATAGGCGAGGTAACAAACACTAGATTCAGGAATGGGCACCATCTACTGTCAGTCAGTGAGGGTGGACTTTTTTTTTCCAACTCTCGCGATACATCTGCAGTGAGATCTCGCCCATGCATTATACTGCTGGAAACCCCGTCTAGCCTTCCTTTCTCAACATGGCACCGAAGGTGAAGAAGGAAGGTTTGTCAATCTTACAATTTTTAATGAAATATTAGCCCAGTTTACCGCCACAGTACCTCCGAGCTACATCAGATATACCCGTACTATCAAGATAAACACACAGAAGTGTAAATAAGATCAAGGTGTGGCTGCTAACTCTCCAAATATGTTGATAACGCAGACCGTGAGTCCGGCATGTAACGTTACGCTGGAACGTGATGCTAAGCTAATATTGGCGTGTTAGCCTTGTAGAAGCGGATTGAGATGCTGTCTATATAAAACATTGATTCTGCTTGATGTTCTTCTACATAGTCTATAACGAGCGCGGCTAGTTACCGTCAAGTGTAAGTAGCTTTAGATATTGTGGAAAATGTTTGTGGATTAGCTGTTTGATGGTGTTAGCATTAGCTACATTTCATCTGTGAACGTTACATTAGCTACACGTGAAAGTTAGCGGTGTACGTTGGAGATGTACCGTCAAGAAATGTACGCACGATGCCGGAATCTGCTGCCGTTTCGATAGCTGTAGATATCACCAACGTAGCTAGCGGGGAATACGACGCCTAATTGACGTTTTTCAGTGTGACAGTCGGTTTTCTCGTTAAGTGGTGAGGCAGTTAGCCGAGACTGTCACCATATGCATAAAACCTGGCGTGTGTATTTTGGTTGCCAGTGACTTGCTGTAAAACAGCCATAACCTAATGTGCTTAAGTGCTCTGGTTACACCACTTATTTCTTTTGAAAATCTCGAGTAAAGGTGATATTAATGTATCAGTTTGTCTACAACTGTAGCTTCTCTATTTCATAAAGGGAATAGCAAGATTTAGTCAGCTATGATTATTGGTCATGAATTTATTTTAAGTTAAATTGTCAAATATTTGCAGAAGAGTGATGATGGCCCAAAGTTTCTAGTATCATACTACCACCTTGAGTAGAATCAACTGACCAACAAGTCTAATAATGGTATTTCTGTCCTAGTGGTCCCTGCCAAGACTGAGGCCAAGTCAAAGGCCCTGAAGGCCAAGAAGGCTGTGCTCAAGGGCGTACACAGTCAGAGGAAGAAGAAGATCAGGACTTCTCCCACCTTCCGTCGCCCTAAAACCCTTCGTCTGCGCAGACAGCCCAAGTATCCCCGTAAGAGTGCTCCTCGCAGGAACAAGTGAGTCAAAACAACCGCCCTCTGCCTTAAAATGCAACCTGGTGCACATGATGGTTAATGCGATCAAAGTATGACAAAGCATGATTCCAGACTTTAAACTACTGATGCACCCCACTAAAACATGTTACATGTTTTGTAGTGGCAAGCAATAAGCAAAGGTGTGTGATCTGGGCAGTGTGAGGCGTGTAATCTAATAAATCTTTTTCCTGTAGGTTGGATCACTACGCCATCATCAAGTTCCCCTTGACAACAGAGTCCGCCATGAAGAAGATTGAGGACAACAACACACTTGTGTTCATCGTGGACGTCAAGGCAAACAAGCACCAGATCAAACACGCTGTCAAGAAGCTGTATGACATTGACGTCGCCAAAGTCAACACTCTCATCAGGTAGGTCCTTACCGAAGCTGAACTGAGTGCCATGTTATCTTGTTGGGAGGCTGAATTAGTGATTGAGTGTACCATTTTGTGCACTCTTAATATACTGTTCACAATTCAATACAGATTACTAGCCTATTTGCTCACTGTAATCCTATCCACCACTGGAGTTTGTCTTGTATAATGGAGTGATCTGTCTCACTATTAGGGTTGTCATGATACTAAAATTTTCTACTCCATACCGATACTCAGGAAAATTTTCTATACTCGATACCATTTTCGATACCACAAGGATAAAAAAAAAAGACCCCAAAATTTAAAAGAAATATTTTTATTAACAAGAAAAATGCAAAAATAACCTCTGGGGGATGGTATCGATACTTTTGAAAATGAGTATCGTATCCGGATACAACATTTTTGTATCGATACTTTAAGTTTCGATACATTTGACAACCCTACTCACTATGTGTAAAACTATATATGCCCTTAGATGTGATGTAATGATCATCTGATCAGTCCGATAGGGATGCACCAAATTTTTAGCCACAGAATATTTATAATGAAACGCATTCGGTTTTCAGGCGCATGAGTGAAAAGGCCGAAGTTGACAACTGCAGAGATGACAGGCAGCAAAGGAGCCTGGGGCTGCTGCAGAGAGGACAGAGCCTCTGTACATGGGCTGCTCGCTCTACCAACTGAACTAATGGTGGCCAAAGGCTCAAGTTTTTGACCAAATGTGTATGAGAACGCCATGTGTCCATGGCGTCTTATAATGCGTACGTCAATGTGCCTACTGATTACAAAGAGCGGCAACTAAAAATGGGCTTTGGTGATTGATACTACAAACTCCTTTTGTAGATATACAATTAAAGCATAAATTGGATCAATACAAAGAGAACAGTCTCACGTTTCTCCCTTGTGCTCATTTATTTATATTCAGCAAGTAGAGCGAGTCTAAAAACATCTCAATGTTTGTTTAAAGCTTTTCTTTCCAAGTATTTCCTCATGTTCAGCTTTGGCCAAGAATTTTCTTTTTGGTGCATCCCTAAAGTCTCATTATCAGTATGGATATATGTACTACCTTTTTATTGATCATATTTTTCTTCTGACCCATGTTCAGGCCTGACGGTGAGAAGAAGGCGTACGTTCGTCTTGCACCAGATTATGATGCGTTGGATGTTGCAAACAAGGTGAGTCTCAAGTCCTCTAATATGATGAAGCTTTGTGGTTTTGAAAGCTTTTTCAGTTCAACAAACTTGTTGTATTTGCTTTCAAAAGTTAGCAATCCTGTGCAAATGATGTAAAATTTTATTAGTCTGAATGTTTGTGATGCATTCAAAGGAACCACTGATGCCAGACATGCAGGTACAGCTGTAATCACTCAGTAATTGTATGTGATGTAATTCATGTCTTTTTCTTCTCGACAGATTGGCATCATCTAAACTGGCAGAGACTTGTGGAAGAATAAATATTTGTATAAACAAGTTCAGTGTCATTTTGTGTTTTGTGAGCATGACAGATGCACTTAGTCTGAACACCCAACGGATCGCAGGTTCATTAACATTTCTTTCATTCACTTAATAAATAGCAAGTGCTGACCACTTGACTGATATCTTCTGTTAAGGCTCTTCAAAATGCAGGACTGGTATCATCAGATGTCATGTACTAGACTGAGCGATGACCGATGATTAGAACTATTTAAAGCAGTGGTCTCAGCAGGTTTTCATTCCAAGCAAAAACACACCTGATCCAACAAATCAACTGTGTAAAGACAATTCAGCTGATTGAATAAGTTGAGTCAGGTGTGTTCTTGCGTGGTTGGAATGAAAACCTGCAGCCACAGCGGCCCTTTACTGGATCAGTTTGAGGCCACTGATTTAAAGTAAACTTGAATCCCTGTCTGATCGTTTCTCAGGATGTACAAGAAGTTGACAAAAGCAAACATGACAGGCCTGCGGGGGGCAGGTAATTGAGTTTGGTTTCTGAGACAAACTTGTAACTTTATTTTTTAGATTCAGACATGACTCAACACCAAGTCAAAATCAGACCTTTAGCTATGTCTGTAATTAACAGTAAATGTTGCTTCTAATTGACACTATAAAGGCCTAACAACATATCTTTGCTACCTCTGATTATTCAGATAATTGCTGCTGACAGTGTCAAATGGAACCATGATATACAATCTTGTGTAATTTCAGGAACAAAATGGTTTATTTTTCAGTTTAATGAATAAGTGACAGCTTGTGATAAACACTGACTCGACCCTTTAGTGATATTTACTGATAGCAGGTATGTTATTAGCAAACATATCACCCAGCCATAAAGTAAAATTATATTTGTGTAATAGATCAGATATAAAATGCAAAGCCAAAGTATAATGTTATTTCTATCAGATACAGTTGTGTACGTTATCTGGTTAAGACGGATGATGTAGAAACTCAAATGTCTCTTTAACATGAACTGATGAGTCACAGACTAAAAAAAAGAATGCACAACAAACTTTCTGCTCTTTACAATAAATATAGATCTCTATCATATTGCTTACATTCAATCACTTCTTTGTGGCACATGAGACTGAGGGGGCACGGCTTACAGCCTCCGGTTATGACAGGAAGGTTCGGACCGTGCCTTTAACCATTCCTCTGCAGATTGGACACTTTCGCAGTGATGGCGCACACTCCTTACACACCACCAGGTGTCCGCATGGGATGAAGACTATGTTGACTTCTTTATCCATACACACCTTGCAGGTGCGCTCCTCCTGCAGGCGCCGCAGCTGCTCCTCCATGGGGAGATCTGCAAAAATTAAAACAAAAAGGTCTTTTCCTAAAATCCAACTTGAGGGGCGTATATTCCTGCACTGTTGATCTCCACATTAAATAAATCTGCCCAGTACTAGATGCAATTGGTTTTGTTAACAGAAAACAAGCACCTGACCAAAAAATGTATCATTTACATTAAAGAATTTAACATCATGCACCAATATTAAGTAATCAATGACTTATTAAAATAGAAGTTAAAATGTGCTTCACAGATAAAACAATTGAGCATAAAAGTAAGTTCTGGTGTGTCTTTATACCTGAAAGATCTTGGCTTGGTGAGGCAGCTTCATTTGATTGGGCTGAAATGTGAAAGATAACATGCAGTGAGCTCAGGCTTTAATGCACAAACAATAAACTTTATAAAATAAAGTCTTTCTAGGTCTAATGTGACAAGTGCAGTCATTCTGTGTTGTTAGTGGATAAAACCTACCCATAAGATCTCTGAGCAGGTGGACATCATTTTTCTGGATCCAGTTGCGGAAGACTTCGGCTGCAGCGTTTCCCTTGGTGAGGATGAGCTCTATCAGCCTGGCAGTTTGCTGCTGGGCAGACGTCTGAGCCTTGAGGCCGCTGTACTCCTCTGTGGCTGCAGGTTTGATTTTGGAGAGGGAGGGGCAAATCTTAGTAATTCTGAACTCTACAGCCACATGTCAGAATCATCACCCTGATTATTCTAAAATATTTGCAACAACTTGATTATGCTGAAAAAAAGCTTGTCACTTGTTAATTTTGATGAGCATCTATATAAAGGGCTGAAACTAAGAAATACTTTCATTAACCTGCTGATTATTTTCCAGATTCATTGTGTAGTCCATGAAATGTCAACAAATTAATTGTAGCAGAAAAAAACTATAAGATCCTACATCTTTCCACTGACTGATCGATTCTTCTACTGATCATTCCAGCTCTAATCTATACCAGAAAAGCCCAGATCCAATATTTCTGTAAATCCATGTTTGGGGACCTCAGTGCAGTGACAAATTTATGAACAGGATCGCAATAAAAATGCTTAATTCACTTTCTTTTTTACCCTTTTTTGTTTCGCTCAGATATATTTCAGTCTTATTAATGTTGAAACTAAATCCTGGAGTGCCATGATAGCTAAATGTTCACAACAGGCTGCATGGCTCACAACCAAAGCCAGATTGGTTTCAGGTGTCAAACATTACATGTATTTCAAACACCTCTCTCTCCCACCTGTTTTCTGTCTGTGTCTCCACTGTTACTGTCTAATACAGGCAAAAACATTAAAAATAACAATAAATCCTGCCTCCCAGAGTTACAAGTTAACTGTCATTTTTTTCTAGTAGAGTAGTACATTCTGGGATTAAAACTTACATAACACATTCTGCTCTCTTAAATGCTCGAGCACTGGCTCGACACTCTTCAGACGCTGGATCAACGCCGCCTGGTGCCTCTTCACAAACGTGAAACCATCTGAAACAACAAAAAAAAGAAGTTTAATGTCTTCAAATATTGCTTACAGAACAACAAACACTGGAATTCATGGTTCTTCATAAAACATCGCAGCGACTTTAACCGCCAGCCGTACCTGATGCCATCGCTTCCGCCAGCATCTCTCGCTCCTCCTCCCTTTTCTGGTCCTCTGCGCTCAGCAAGTCTGAAACCAGCTCCTGGACTGTCCTGTAGTTCTCTCCACTGGTTAGGATCTTGCTCTGAACTGTCTGCTTGACTAGACTTCGCTCAAAGCCCATCTCTAATGCAGACTTAATGACAGGGGTGTTCATCATGACGGCGTCCTCGGACCGCTCCTCTCCTGGGCCCAGATGTACCACTGGTGGATCCACAAACTCTCTGGAGCTGCTGTCTCCATTTGTTAAAAGCTTTTGAGGGAATAAGGTAAGCACAGAGTACGTTTTTAATGACTTGCTCTGTGCAAAATGTTTGAACCAATAACAGACTTTTATGCAGCTCTCGACTCACTTGTTCAAAGAGCCGAGGGAAGCGAGCCTGGATCTGGTGAACAAACTCTTGTCCCTTCTCCTGGAGTAAATATTCACACCTGTAATTAACCAGAGGGACAAACATTCATGTCATCAACCATCCTCCACACATGTACAATAAGTTCCAGTGTCTTTTACTTCCCTACTTTGACTCCAAATGTAACAATCCACCAAAAAAGGAAATCTGTTAAAAGATGCAATTACCGAGGAAACCATTTAGCATGTTCCACCCAAGGATCATCTCCGGACTCCCAGCACCGCAGGCCTCCATCGCAGCAGAAACATTTGACATCATCGTTGCGACCTTGGGGGGCAAACAAAGAGCTTTCAGTGTCACAAGTTGTTTCAGGGAAAGAAAAAACATTCTGATAAAGATGAGTTTGAAACCAACACGATTCTTTCTCATCTTTCGTTTCCTCTTTCTTTTGAAACCTCACTGTCGAAAACGATATTTAGAATTTACATGAGATCACTTTAATAACCAGGTGTCCCCAAGAAAGATTCCACTCAGGACTTTCCCACTCTAAATTAACTAACCAGGACACCCCCACACAAAGGGGAAAAACTCTGACTGATATAAAAACTGTTGAGGGAAGGGAAAAAGAGATAGCCTCATTCCTTCAATCTGAACATTATGAATAACTTCTGTGTCCAACTTTGAGGATCTTTTAAATGACGGCTATCAGGAACAAATGAGTTTTTTCATCTGCAGGGTATTTACAGTTATAATGAAATCACAGCTAAATTGCTTTTTTAAGCTCTTAAAAGTGCATTATTTGACCTTTCTGGCCATTTTGGAAAGAACAACAAGGCATAAACATATTACCAACATATAGCTTAATCTTCAACCTTAATGCTGCCAATTAATAACGGCCTCTCTTTGATATTGTCCGTACCGACATAGTAGAAGCCAGCTTTGGCCAGCTGGTCAGGCCGGACAGGGATACGAGACGGCCAGTTGACGAAGGTGATCAGCCTCTCTTCACTCTGCATGCATGGCAGGATTGGACACATTAGTGAGGGCTGGGGCTCCTGCAGACAGCTGAGTGGTTACTCCTCCAGACGTCGCTCCAGCAGTCCCGGCCAGCGACACGTTGTCGGCTCTGTCCCCCCGCACAAAGCGACAGTTTGGATAATGCCTCTGGTGTTCGGATACAGCTCTATCACCTGGCTCCCAGTTACTCAACTGCAAATACAAACAAAAACTTAAAACTTCATTTTTGCCGTTTAAAATTTAACACACTTAACCTGTGTCCCGGCGATGATACACACCTGTCCCCCACAGCTGAAGCAGGCCACTCGGTCGCCCTGGCCCAGGTAGTAGAAGCCCGCCTTGGCGAGCTCAGCAGGAGTTATGATGGAGAGTGTCCATGGATGGAAGGAGTCCAGGCGGTCCTGCTCTCTGCGCATGCTGGGGTTGTGGCATGTTGGTCTCTGGTGGGACATATCCTCCACACCACGAGAGCTAAGCGGGCTGGAGGGGGGTGGAGCTGAGAAGCCCATGTTTAGGTAGCCGACTGGCTCTTCACCTTGACTTGCTGTCGGGTTTGGAGCAGCTGGGCCTGGACCAGAAGGCTGGAATAAAATGAAGCGAAACTATTTAATTTACTTTTTCTTCAGCTATGTCTTTCGAAAAAGAAGGGCCCATCTCTTATTTCTTTTTCTTAGAAGCCTCCTTTGAACTCACTGGTATGACTGGGGCAATGCGGAGCGGAGAGAAGGCAGAGTGTGAAGAGGAGAGCAGGTTGGATGTGGAGGGGATGCTCTGGATGAAGGGACAGGAAGGAGAGAGCTGTCTGTGTTTCTCTGTTGGACAGTCTCCGGCCTGCCAGCCCTCTGTCCTCACGTTACACCTGAAACACTCCACGCGGTCTCTGACGCCGGTGTAGAACCAACCTGCCCTCGCCAGACTTCGCTCAGTGACTCCCGAAGGTGGGAATCGAGCAAAAGTGGAGAAGCGGAAAAGCTCTGAGAATGAAAATGACATTATATTAACATACAATAAAAGATTAGATATGAAAATACATTCACATAAATCTGATAAAAGGTAAATAATCAAGAAAGATCGGTACCTGACGAGTAGTCGTATTGCAAATCTGGCGGAGGCCCGTTGCGACACAAGCCCATCAGAAACTGGCTGTTTTGGATTTGAAGAAGAGTTTCCATTTTTGGATTTAAGTAAAAGAGATGTCCCTCAACGGGAGAGGGGTTTGATAAAACCCAAGGTCTCACTCTCTCACACAGACACACTCATTCACACTGAGACTGAGGGGAGAAACTCAGATCACAAGACAAGAACCAGTGAAAAAGAAAAGGAGTGTGAAACTTAAGCCTGTGGAGGAAATGAAACACCACCACTTCAGCAATCGCCATCATCACAGTAGATGACGTGTTACTTTCTTTAACCATCTTACTCCCTCGCATACAGCCTGTATTTTAACCCTCGATCTACCCACCTGTATTAAGTAGAACATACTACCTCTGAACATTTAACAGCTGGGACTTCAATGTTTCTTTTTCAGTTACAGCCCAATTGACGCCTGTCCAACAAAACACACCCAGTGCAGTAAAAAAGGCTGGACTATTTTAAAAACAGCATAAACTAAATGCATCCTCAACTCAATAATCGTAATATTACATCGTGGTCAGGTCACCCAGGGTCTGTACACACTTTATGATCTTTTACATTTAGCCCAGACATGTCAAACATATTTCCTAACACTTTAAACCTTAACATACAGGATGTGATTATGTGTACGAACATTATAAAATAAATAAAGGTCTCAAGATCAAGTGCGCGCCCACACATACACACATACACAGACCAAGGGACACGTGCTCTCAAACCCCTCCCCCCATTTGGGACATCCCCTTTATAGGTGTTTAGGCTTCCATAATTGAATAGAATAAACCCAATAAGAAAATTTTAGTCCTCCTTTGGTAAGGATAACGTCCCGTCTTTAGTGTAATGCCAGCAGGACCTGTAGGATAAAAACAAAAAGAAAGACAAACACAAATGTTAAATTGTGTTTATGTAGACATTCTTCATGGAGAACTGAAAAGCTTTTTTTTATGTTTCAAACTCATACACCATTTTTGCAGGTCTATCATTACAATCACCACTTTTCAATTCTGAAAAACTTAATTTTTTTCTAATTCTGCTCAATATTACAAGACTTTCAATGATAATACATGTGAAATATTTTGATATTTTGTGAGAAGATAAAAGTAACATATAATTAAATGAAACTGAAATATTGGGAACAAATATTGGGAAGGATCATTGTGCAATCATCATTTTTTTGATAATTTATGCATGTATAGCTTCAACAAACAATTGTTTTCATTGCCATGGGAATTTAATGAATTTATATTTTTCTGCACAACAATGTTTCAAAAAAAGCTTTCATGTAGGCACATACACCTACAGATTTATCTATTACAGGCCAATAATATTGGCATAACCGATATATCAGTATGGCTTTAGTATTTTGTCAAACATTAGTCCATAAATGATGGACACTCAAATCATACAAACCAGAGAAATGCAGAGAATCCAAACATTTGACAGGCTTGAAATCGACTGTTCGGTACTTTTGACTTACACATAAATGACTAACCAATTACAGGGGTACTTCTGTGCAAATAGGTGGTTTTTACGGAAATGTAAAAAACTCTTCAGTCACAGGAAACAGATTTGAAAATAAAAGGTCAATGAAAGTGACAGATGCTCGGATATTCCAATCACTGGATCCTACATTTCCCATAATGCAACCAGTGACAACATTATGTGTCTGGTGAATAAGCATCTTTCAAACTTCATGCCGCCTGTTTGTCAAGCAGGTGACTACCTTTAACACATTTTTAATCTTAAAGCTGAGATACCCCGATGACATCATCTGGGTTACTTTCTGACAAGCAATCGTCATGACCAGTAAACAGACTTGTGTGGAAAATTGTTAGAGTGCCCCTTTAACAAAAATATCAATCACTCTCCTGTTGATCTGCCAGTCAGTTATTGATCAATAACTGACTTGCAGATCAATCATTTCTGAACTAAAGCTGGTAGAGATATGACCGAACCCTTGATAGTGGTGTTTTGTTCCAGTACAGTGACGTTGGGTACTTTCCTCAGAACATACGGGACTTCCTGTTTTAGCACTAGCTTAGCTTAGTTGTGTTGTGGTTCAATACGGCTATAGCTAACACTAGCTATGTTTTTTTTTTTTTTTTTTTTATTAAATTACCTAATAGCTGAAGTTATTTAAAATAGTTTCCAGCAATCAAACAGCAGTTCAAACATACATGTAGCTAGCAGCTGCAAGTGACATGACGTTCAACGGTCGGAACAAAAACCCGTTTGACAAGATCAGTGGGCGTTAGCATGCTAATGCTAGCGTCTGCTAACACGAACCACTGTCGAACTTCACTCAGGTCATTAACCTGCGCGGCAGCAGCTCGAAGAAAGGAAAGTAAAACTGCCTCGTATGAGCGCCAAACACGTAGGAGACACAATACCCAAGCTGCCCATTGCCACGTCCTCCGACACACTCACCGTTTCGCAATTCAGACGGCACGGAAAGTCCCGATAATAATGTGGAAGCTTCTCGTCACGGTCCACCGCAGCCTCTCTCTCGCTGCTTCCGGTTCGCGATGAAACGAAAATGGATCAGAAGAAACGTTCACACAGATCAGAAATCCTTCAAGTAAATCCCTCGGGTAGTGTCTGTCACTGAGCCCTGCTGCTCTCTGGATTACGTAACACCCATACATAAATCAGAGTCAGAATGCTAGCTTTACATACCTAGAATTGTTCGGCTGTTTTCATCTACTGAAAACTAGAATATTCAATTTACTGCAAGTAAACAAAGGAACCCATGATACAAATGAATTAAGTTAGACACTCTATAGAATTCGAAGATGAACACTGGATCTGCTCATATAAACAGTTATTACCTTAATTTTGACTTATCAAACACATATACTGGCTTCTGACATCTCTTGTTAGGAACATTTTTATATAGATAAGAGAAAAAGTTATATAGAAATACTATATGAAAACGTAATTTGTTGTGTCAAATCAAGTGTAAAAACTCCAGCAACATACAGTAAGTTGTAGAACTGCAATCTGTGTGTTGAGTGAGTATCGATCTGTAACCAGGTGATACTTGCATACATCAACAACAAAAAATAATTAAATGAAGAGATATTTTTGATCCACGTTGAACAGAGCTTATATTCTCGTAACTGTAGCAACAACAATGTCAGCCAGTTGTCTAAGATTACAAATCACATTATATTGGCTGTAAAGTTAAATAAGTGGTTCAAGAAATGTTCTAATAAGAGAGGATACTTACATAGAGGTCTTGCTGAGGTCCCACGGTAAAGAGAGTCACATGAACGCATCATTTAAATGGCTTGAGTTCAGTGTTGCTGGTATTTCCCTTCACTTCCACGTTGTAACCACTCCTCCTTCTCACCACTACTATGACGTGTAATCAAGAGCTGCTTCACCCACTTCGGGCTTTACTCAAACCACAATGACACATTGATTATTGACTCCACTCATTCTTCTTTTATGAAAAGTACCTGTCATTTTTGAAATTTCACGTCGCCTTAAGAAGTTCACATAATTTTCCACAGAGGGGTTAAAAACTGGTCAGTCCTAAAAACTCAACTCTATTGTAAAAAAAAAAAAAAAAAAGACAGATTCACATATCCTGGACTTCTTTTTACAACCTGCAGTGTTGCATTCAAGAGCAGGTGTGCAAGCATTCAAATGTATAAGGATGTACTGTATGTGCATCAGTCGGCTTGATTGAGTGATGATCATGTGATAATATATGTTCTAAATCCAGGGCTCTCCGTAAAGCAACACTGACACTGCTTATCAGAAACACCGCATTTATCCCCCAAAAGTGAAAATTCAGTCGTTGTCTACTCATCCCCATGCAGATGGAAAGTTAGGTGAAGTTTCATAGTCCACAAAACCTTTTTGGAGCTTCACAGCAAAACAGCGTTGAAGAATTCTTCTAAACAACTGAAATTGACCAAAAATGAATATTAAATGACTCCAAAAAGCTTGTTTGGCACAATCCAATTCTCAGGAAGCCCCAAGATTCAAAATTAATTTGAAACAATGTTATTTACGCTCTACTTAAATCAAAAATCGCAAAAATTATGACTGTTAGCTTGGAGGGCCAAAATTCACTTAATTATAAGTAAAAACATATTTGCTGTACAGCGATGAGATTTTTCAAGATCTCATGAATTTAACAGAAATTTTAATTGAAATTTTCTTCAGGAAAATCCATGAGATGAACTGTGAAAAGTTCTGAATTCTGGGTGGGATGGCAGTGAACGACCCCGTGGAAAAAAACTAAACAACGTCAATCTCGTTCAGTAAAGCCGGCTGGCGGCTGTGCTCAGGAGGTAGAGTGGGACTTTTTCCAGTAATAGGGACCAGGGACCTTCCCTAGTTAGATTCCCCCTCCTGACTACATGTCAAAGTATCCTTGAGCAAGATACTGAGCCCCAAATTGCTCCTGCGTGTATGAAAGTGTGTGTGAATGTGAGCCGTCAGTAGACCGGAAAAGCGCTATCGCAATGCAAGTCCATTTAAAGCCAAGTGCAACTCCCTCAACATATTAACAGAAATCCGAACACAATAAATTCCTGTCATCTAATAAAAACAGAGGCATAAATTTACAACCATGCCATCGACAATCCACACAAAACACATCACTACATAACTGCCACTTGCCAGGTGTATTCAAAAGTTTATTAAACAGAAACTCCTTTAAAATGATTACAGTGAGAGTAAGAAGAAGTATATTTATATAAAGCACATGCATAAAAAAAAGAGTAGGTACAAAACAAGTCTGATTGCCTTCAAAAACTCTGTAAATAGGATAATAAACAGTATATGTAACATACATAGCAAGTGTCATGCATGCTAAGATAAATAATAGGCTAGGTAGTGTGTTGCATTGTGTGTATGAACAGTACAGGCCTGTGGCTCTTTATTTGGGGATGTTGTGAATGAAGTTTTGACTTATTTCTCTACAAAAAAAACAAAAACAATGAAGCTGGTTAGAAGAAACGCTCTCACCAATAATTAACAGCTTCCATTCAAGGTAAAATATAAACACACTGCAGAAACAACCCAGCGCATAAAAAAAACAACAAAAAAAAACAAAACAGGTTATATACTTATTATATAGTTCAACGAAACAAGGAGAGTTTAAAGAGCTCGCCCTTACTGACGACTGCCTTCCGTTCGAGAGCACCAGATAACACTTGCAGTTAGAACAAAATACACCAAGAACACAGCATCCGCAATTAGTATGTTGCTGAGTACGCAGCTGGAGGAAACGATAGCTCTACGGAGTGGAAGCAAACTGATATCTTAAAGGGCACTGACACCGGCACTTTAAAAGGATTACACCAGTGTTCGCATGTTTGCATGTTGCATGTTGCATGTTTTAGTCTATTTACAACAAATCACATACATGATACATCACCGCTAAGTGTTCGGAAATCAACGCTGCTCTGCTTTTAGTCAGTTGAATGTGTTTTATTTTTTTTTTTCTATAGCTCCAGGCCTATAATCCATACATGTCCAACCAATATGAAAATCTATTAGCAGGATCTTGAAACTTCATTACCGTGGATCGACTTTGAATTTATATAAGGTTATTCATAAATATATATTAAGAGGTGTGAGGGATTTAAGTTAATGGTGTTTTAGAAACACACTGAATTTGTTGTCTAAATGGATAAATTAAAATAGTAATAATAAAAAAAGAATATCAGGATAAGATGACTAATGTTGTACTGTATCAATGGCCATTTATATTTCTCGTGATGATAATGTGGTTGTATACACATGGTATCTATGGTGATGAAGGAAATACTGCACATGGTGGAAGAAGAGGTATTTCAGTTTTGATTGTCCAGCACTGACATTCACACCTTAAAAGGGCTCTTGTGAAAGAGTAGAAATTTACATGTACCAACCAAGAGTCTGCTAAGATTAACTAACAAACAGTTGCCAGGACAACGCAGAAGTTCCACAGAGTGGAAGCGATTGGTTGCAGTGAGCGCCAAGAATGCATCATCATTGCGGGGCAGTGCAGTGTAGACTACTCACATCGAATCGCTGATGATAGAAGTTTCAAGAGTCTGCTAATCGATTTTTTTTTTTTTTAGAAAAGAATGGAACACAATGGATGCCTTAAAATGGTGAGAAAGGTGCGTCTGACAAGCTAAATCTGTCGTGGATGCATTCGGTCAGCAAAAGTGTCAGGTGTTGATGATTTGTAGTTGAGGAGCTTAAACTTCAAAACTGGCTGAAACCGCTGCTGGTTGCACGTCTTTCTGTGGAAACAAACCTACGATGCCACTGACAGAATTAGCAAATATGAATATTTCTTTATGTTCCAGAACCACTAGAAGAGAGATGTCTCAGCACTGAGCGGAAAGGGCTAAAGTCTCCGTCCAGGGCCTCGGTGGCATCTGCGTGGCATCGCTTTTTTTTTTAAACAAGGGGGTGAAACAATAAACATTACAACTGTACAATACAACGCAATCCAATCAAACAAATCTCCAATAAATACTACCTCTCTCAAGCTTATATTCAATGCTGTAGTGGACAAAAAGACTGAAACCGCGTACGCTGCAATGCAATCCAACACAACTGACGCTAAAACGAAACGAGAAGTGTTAACTTGAACTCGAATTATAAGGAAATGGGCAGTTTTCTGCCCCCCCCACATTTGCGTAACATCACTGTCATAAAGACAAACCCCAGACATAATGTCGGTGACGACTACAAACACAACTCAGTACATCATAACAATGTTAGGTGTTGAAAACTTGCATGCTGAAGTAAATGTGCGTGATGCTGTGATCCTACCTTCTCACTGCAGTCACATAGTGCAGAAACAAGTGATGGGGGGGCGGAGAGGCTGAGACAGAGACACCATTCACCCAGTTACAAGATGTTGGCAAGACACTGTTGCTTTAGAAAAAAGGTGATTTTACAGCAAAGGCTGGTGCGGGGGTTTCCTGAAGGTTGGCAAATGTTTTTTAAACATCCTCTCCAGACAAGTTTTTTAACATGTCTGTAACACTGGAATGTGACTAATAATGTGTTTCTGATATGGTTTCCTACCCACGAAAAGTTGTATTGTCTTGTTTAAAAGCTTTAAATCACATCTACCTCTTCTCCCTCATAAAAAAAAAAAAGATGATTACACAAATATGTGCAAAATACTTAATGGGAGGCTTCAAGTTTCCACATCGCGTTTGTGCGTGCTGAAAACTGGGCTCAGATTTTTCCTGTTCGCTCAGAGAAGATTAACACTTTGGGTGATGAACGTGAAAACAGCCTTCTAGCATCGAACCCGCTTCTGCACAGTGAAGCTCAAACGCTCAACTGTAGGAACGAGAAGAAACGCATGTGTTTTACCGGTGGGGGACTTTAAAATGAACAGACTTTTATAAAGTAAAACGTGCTTTTTTCACCCGTTAAAAAGGAGATATCATATGGTGTGTTAGGCCTTCATCCACTAACTAAATTGGTCACATGAGTCAGGATCACAGTTTCCTCCTGGGGGGGGGGGGGGGGAACCCTGTATTGTGTTGGATTGCATTCTACCGAACACGTGCTCATATCACCGCAGACATCCTCTGTATGTTCCAGCTCTTAAAAACCACACTTTAATGTAATTCTTAGTGCCAAAGTTGAGACTCTTCTACTGTAAGCCCTTAATTTCTCCGAAGTCTTTCGTCAGGCTTTGATTAGTTCAAAGATGGAGCTCGTCCTCCTTAACTTTAAAGCAAACAACAACAAAAAAAACACCTCAGACATTCAAATCTTGGTTTTTCGAGCAGCCCCACGGTCCTCCGCGCAGACGGGTTTTAATACTGTTTTTTGGCTTGTGTTTTAAAAGTTAAATGGGACTTTTTTTAGTGTTCTTCATCCTCTATCGGCTCACCACAAGGGTGCGTCCTCTCCCCCCCCTGGATGTCCCTCTGTGTAGAGGTGGCAGTGGGGGCTCCTTTTGTGCCGGTTTTTTTTTGGAACCAATGTAGTGTTAAACTGATCTCTCGCTCTTAGTTCTGTCGGCTCATGAGAAAAAAAGTTTTGGACAGCTGTGAGCATTACAATCACATATTACAAGCTGCTTAGAGGTAGTAGCACTACACGTTGCTCCCGCAAGCTATGTGAAGTAAAATGGATATGATATTTTCAATTATTGTTATATATATCTTCAGAGCAACTCTTTTTTATTATTATTTATGTCTTTCTGCTACATGCACGCTTCACTGACTTGATAATGTGTTTCAAAACTTTGCCGCAAAACCAGTTCCGCCCCCAAGTGGGGTTAATAAAATAAATCTGTGCTCTAAAATGAGCTTTTACCAGAGTTGTGGGGAGTTCCATCTGAGGCCAATGACTAACAGGAAAGGAGTGTTTCTTAAACATGGATGCTCCGTCATGCATCTGTGTAACACCAGGCCCAGAAACACCAGAGAATACCAGCAGCTTACCACCATCTACGAGCGTCAGCGTTTTTTTTTTTTCTTTCCTTGGGGTGCGAGTAGTGTTAGGGATCCATCACACAACAGTGGCATATTCTCTCAGCAATGTTGCTCTGTACCAGATTCTCCAGAATTCTCAGTCACGTTATGAAGATTTGATGTCAAACCATATTTTGCTGGCGGCGGCCGGATGTGTCTATAGCCAGGTGAGCAGGCTGTCTCTGTCCATGTGCGACCCGGAGAGAACGGTCTCCATGTCCATCAGAAGGTCCGAACTGAGACCCTCGGGGATGCTGGGCATTAGCTCCTCGCCCTCGGACATCGGGAGCACGGGCATAGACTCCTGTAAGGTCATCGAGGAGGTCTCGCCAGAGTCGCCTGAACAAGTCGGAAAAAGAAGATTAAATGACCGAGTTGTGTGGGGGATTTAAATATCAGCAGTGAGCGGGGAGAAATTTGGGAATTTGGATATGCATTTTTACACAAAATAAGGCATTATTACAGCTGCACCCGGATCAGTGTGCGTAAAGGTTCTGTCATACAGGAAGTGTGAATGTTTTCCCTCTGCTGCATCTTTGTCTTTGTGCAAAAATAAATTAATACAATACATAAAGAGGGGAGTTGCTGGATGCATGAAAAAGATTTACAGCTACCACGTGGAACTTCTTAATTTTTGTTGTTGATTCTGGCGACCCCAGTGGACATTAGCAGTACTACCACCATCGCATTCCTGTGGTAAAGATCCTGATCTGGCTAGCGCGTGCATTTGATTTGAGGGTGAGTAAAGGTGATAAACAACATATTTTTAATACTATTCTTCATTTGCAAACAGCTTTCTGCAAGATCACTGGCGATGAGGTAATGTATCTGTTTGTGGCTTGTTAAATTAATATCTCTACTATGACAATGGCCAAAACACAGTAAATTGTACACCCTCATCACTCTGCCATAGAAATGTTATGACATGACTTTTATGACCCTGATAAATTAGAATCTGCCCCTCAGAAAGGCATTAACTATAATAATTAACCAGTCTTCTCACTGATCTTGTCTTGCTTGCTTTTGTGGATCACATTATGGCATTACTATTAAATTGAGACTGTTTTATAAGCATTAAGAAATTCCATGTGGTGCATTTAATGCTACTGAAACAGATGGATACACAGGAAATAAATAGTCGCGGCATCACCTGAATGCTACCTGCATGTTTTTGTGCACATAAATCCAGGGGCTACTTTCCTAACTATGTTGTGTGCACATGTGTATATACTCTATGTGTGTGTGTGTGTGTGTGTGTGTGTGTGTATGTGTGTGTGTGTGTGTGTCTTACCAGTGTCCATGTGATCCACAGAGCTCAGCATGTGGTCCGATGTGCGGGGTAAGCTGCTGACACTCAGACCACTGTCAGTGCTCTCGTTGCGAGAGTGAGCGCTGTGCGGGAACACACACATAAAAACATTCCTTTGTAACTGATCGTCTTCCGTTTAACAACTGGAATGACCAGCAGAGATTCTGCAGAGTCACTGAACTGACAGAACCCTTGATGACAATGTCTTTTTATGAAGAGGGATTGAAAGACTGTTTAGAGCCACTGGGACATTTCTTCCGGAAAGACTGCTGAGGTCAAAAATATCACATTCATGCAAAGGGGTGATGACTTATAGTTATTCATTATTTCCCCACTTTTGTCCCTCAATGACGACAACTCTGTGAAGAACATCTACAGCGCAGAACAATAACATGAACCATGAACTCACCCATTGAGTGTGGGTTCGTGGTTGGAGGCTCTGATCCTGACATCCAGAGACGGGACGAGTGTCTGTGCGTTCCTGTCATGGTCCATCCCGCCGGGCATCTGGTTCCTTCCTCCTGCCTCCTACAACGCAACACACACACACACACACACACACACACACACACACACACACACACACACACACACACACACACACACACACACACACACACACACACACACACACGCACAGCCCTGCTTGTAAACCTCAAACCTTGTTTACACGAAACAGAAATTCTATTACAGTTAATTATGAACTAAATAACCTGCATAATACAACAAGAAGCACAAGACATTTTAAAAAAAGTTCGTCCAAGTGTGATTTTGTTCTGACCTGTAGTGTGATTTGCGGAGGGAGGCCTTGTTTGCACCTGAGCCTTTCCTTTTCCTGCCTCTGCTGCAGCGCCAAGCCAAGGATGCCAGGGTTCATCTTCTGGGCTGCAACATAAGATTAATAGGAAAACAAATTTTTGACTACTACATAAATCTTCCCAAACATGACAGCTATGACATATTTATGAGGAAAACTTGTCCAAACTTTGCGATCTTTCTTATTTTCGTTGCCAAGCAGCAACTTGTGATGGTGGACAATGGAATTTAAAAAAAAAAAAAAAGTTTCTCATTGACAAACAAGAATTGTCAATTCAGGAGACACAAATTTGATAGTGTGCTACCTAGACGCGGGTCGACCCATGCGGTGGTCTTATTTATGTGATCGATGTAGTACACCTCTCCATCTGCAGTCGCAGCCTGCTCCCAGCCTTCAGGCAGTGGACCTGAACAGCAGCGAAAGTACACAGTGAGAAGGCAAATGGTGGATGGAGTGCATGGAGAGTAAAAAAAAAAAGTTGAATCTGGCCCACGTCCTTTAAAGGGCGAGTTAACTCCAAAGTCACAATACACATTTTTCCCCTTCCCTGTAGTGCTATTTGTCCATCTAGAGTGTTTTGGTTTGAGTTGCAGAGTTTCGGAGATGTCAGGCTTCGCTCAAATATAGTGGAACTAGATTAAATTTAACAGCAATGTCTCTTTCCAGAAATCAAAACCTGGTCGTTCAAGATAATCTACAGGATGTGTTTTGAGCACTTTCATGTAGAAACCACATTCACCGACCAAATCAACGGGAAGATGGAAGCATGCATCTACTCATGGATGAGAGGCTCATCCATGAGTAGTTAGCAAGCCTCTCGCCATGGTTGCATGCTTCCTTCTCACAGTGACACGATGTAGACTGGGAGAAAAGAAAAAAAAACAGCTCCTACATGAAACTGATCACAACAAGCAGGTTATCTTGAGTATCTGAGTGCCAGTAAGGGCCACTATATTCAAGAGAAGGAGAGTGTCTCTAGAACTCAGAAAAAAATATCAAGATGGATAAATAGCTTTACAGGTAAGAGGAAAAATATACATTTTTGATTTCGGGGTGAACTGTCCCTTTAATGTCTGTGCAGCATCTGGTTTGTAGAGGTTTTAAGAATAGAAGTGAAGGTTAGTGGGTAAATAGTATAGTAGCCTATGCTCTTGTCTGAATGCAGTTGTTGGGAGATTTTAAAACACCACAGTTCATTCTCAAGTTGTTCTTTGTAAAAAAAGAAAAAAAAGAGGAGACACTTTTATTCTTAAAGGGTCTGTTCAGCCAAAATACAATCTAAATGTTAGACAGCAACATCCAGTAAATTATTCTGGATAATCCACCGAACACATTAGTTTCATCAGAACTACTTTGTGCTCACAGTGAGGTCAGTGGATTATCCAGGGTCACAAGCACATTGTGTCTTTATTATTTTGAATTAATGCATTGCTGCATTTAATGACATCTTGGCCACCTGGGGGCAGTAAACATAACACTGACATACCTTGCAAAGTTGTGATAAACTTGTTAGCAAGAAGATACATATTAAGGAGATGTGGAGTAATGTAGTTATTCATTTGCAGTCTTGTTTGTGGCCAGCATATACTCTTTTTAACTTTTTTGGTCTCTACCAATTCCCAAGGGGAATCTCTGGCTTTTTAGCTTCTCACTTTTCAATACCTCAAGGGATAAAAATGTCATTCACCACCGCTGTGTGGGACTTACAGAATTACCCATGTGGCCCAGGTTTGTAAAGGATACATTTTTAAATCAAAGGTCATCTGATGAAATGCTTACTGTGATGTCCCTCAGTGCCATAACTAAAGAAGTTGCATTGTGGGTAATGAAGGCACCAGGTTTTGAAAAGGAAGAACAACACGTGGAATAAAAATGTGAGTCCAACAGTGTTATATGAGTGTAAGGCTCAACCAGTGGACTGCTTTTTCAAAACCTGGCGCCTACATTACCCACAATGAAACTGAGCTTCCTCTGGAGCCACAAAAGGATTTAGACTACTTTTTTCACACGTGCAGTATTACACTCCCAGACCTCTAAAATCACTTTAACATGTAAAACTGGTGGAGTTACCCTTTAAGAAAAATTGTGACCCCATCCTTTAAGTTGGTTGTCACTGGTTTATTCTTTATATGCCCTGCTAAAAAGTCTGGCCAGGGACCTTTGTCTCCTTTCTTTGTTTCCCTAGCTCTCTATTAGCAGAGTTTCAAGGAGCACTATGCAGTTCTGTAGGTGAAATTCAAACTAAGAATTTCAATATTTACAATCTTAATGAGACAGCCCCACCAACATTAATTTTTACCATAACTGAATAGACAAGCTGTCTGCAGAGGAAGATAAGGTCCCCAGAACACTGTTTGAAGCTAGAAAGGTGGCAGGGTCCGCCACATACAAGTACAGTACAGTATGGAATTGTGTTGTTGTTCTTTCTCTTCTGATCACACATACTACATAGTGTATCTTTAAGTAAAAAAAAAAAATGTTTTTCACTAAATTGGTTAAACTGACCCTTTAAAATTTGATGTGAGTGAAATTCATTCAAAATGCAACAAGTGTCACAACAGCTATAAAACGGGCATCCATATAAGAGAAACCCCCTCTGTATGGTGGGACGCTCTCACTAAAAACATAGAAACCTGAGTCATGTCTCTCCTTTTATGGCTGTTTCCATCATAGACTCTCAAGAACCTTAATCTACAAAATGTGATTAGTCCCACCAAAGTCCCCAGACAGAACCACGGACGTAGAGGCCAAACAGGAGAATCCCGTAGAAAAATCACACCCAGCAAAGACCTGACCCGCTACTGATGGAGCTGAATTACGAAAAGCAGGTCTGTGCTTTGAAAAGAAACTGGATTGTGAACAGGGGGGGGGGGGTCGACGGTGGAGCGAGAGTGATACCTGTCTCTGGATTGATGTTTTGTGCTTGCGTGGTGGGTGCCGGGTTGCTGAGGGAGTGGCTGTGGACTGGAGTGCCAGAGATTGGATGCTGAGCTGCAGCCGACTGAAGCTGCGAGAGTCGGGGGTCGTGCCAAGTAGTTGTCTTATCCAGGTGACTGCGAACACACACACACACACACACACACACACACACACACACACACACACGACACACACACACACACACACACAGACACACACACAACAAGTCGAAACTTATCTGTAGCTGTCACACCACCGCAACCTGATGGATAAGAAGGCACTTTTTTTTTTTTGCTTTTTGCCTTAGACCTGCTTTACCTGTACGACCAGATGTGCATGCACAGCTACACTCGCACAGGTGGCCTCTGACAGCAGTGTGTCAGCCTGTGCGCTGTCATGAATCAAAAGCGGCCGAAACCATACGGGTTGCAAAACTAGTTGGATCATTTTCTGTTTGCATGAAACCGATTAGTTTGAGTCCTGGTTGTATCTGCACTACTGCGTGTTTCCCTTTACTTGTATTTCTCCCTTTAGAAAAACATTCAAGGAGGATGTGCCGTCTACGGTTTTCTGTAGGAGGAGGAGGAGGGAAGGCCTCCAGTAAGAAAGCAAACGAAACGACTGGTGGATGAATTTTGATAGTCTGAATGATGTATTAGGTTATTTATCAAGCAAAAATGCAGAAAATGTGCTGATCTGGCTTTCTACGTGTGAAGATCTGCTGCTTTTCTCTGTTTATATGAATGTAAATTGAGCCTTTTTTTTTTTTCTTTTAAATTCTGGACAACCAGTCACATTGAACAGACAATCCGAAGACATCACTTTGAGCTTTGGGACACAGAAGATCAAACACACTGACAAAGCAGGAGTGAAACCTTACTTGAGGAAGTAACGTTGGCCGGTAGGCGTCTTGGCCATTTCCCAACCGTGGGGGAGTGGCACGTCGTCAGGTATGATCGGCGTCGCCGCTACATCCGCCGCTTGAGTGGAGAGGGAGTTGACCGGGAGGGAGGCAGGGGAGGAATGGGCGCGGACGTGATGAGGAGTGAGAGAGCCGCACACGCCTCCATCCGAACTGGCCTGACGGGAAACAAAGCCGGGTTAACGACTGCAGTGACGACAAAAGGTTTGGATGGAAACCAGAGTGAGAAAAAGGATTAGAGGAAGAAGTGTGGCACTGGTGGCTTCACTTTAAAATATGTTTAACTTCTACGGAGATTTCACTTTAATGCAGTTGACAAGGTTGTCTTTGATTGTCCCCTAGTGTCAGATCTCAGGGATAATAATGCTTGAACCATGTCTGTGAAAGTGAAAATCCAACTGATCGAAAAGACCTCGTGTACAAGAGGACCAGCCAGAGGTGTCATCCAGACACATGCATGATCAGTACGAGAATCAACTCTCACATTAAACACTGTGTCTTTATTTTAACTGCATCTAGTGAGATAAAAATCTTTTTACGCCAATTCAAGCAGAAGCATTTTAAACATTTAATTACTCCTGGATTCACTTTTAAAGGCTCGGATGTGTTAAATCTCGTCAGAGTTGTTTAAGGGCTACTCATGACCGCTGTTCCTGTTTGACATGATTTTTTAACTTTTCATCATGTATACTTTTTTTGATTTAGGCAGTGAATATAATTTCACAGCGGCTCCACCGGAGGCCTAATGATTACAGATTTTATAACAGAGTTTTCATCACAATATCGGGCGTATCGGATGGCAGGGAGCTGAACGCCTGGTGCGTTCGTCCGTCACATAATTGTGTTTCATAGGTCAGCTGACGGGATCCTGGGTAATCTTTTATGGTCGAGCTCAGGGGCTTCTGGGATGACATTTTTTCATTTGTACATCAATATATACACCACAACCACTCCCACCTACTCCCTGCCAGTCTCTTTGTAATACTGGATCGCTCCAACTACTCTGTGACTCTTCCTCATGTAACTCGACAAGCCCTCATGTTTGGTATCGTTACAGCAAAAAAAATTTTAAAAAAGTGTCATTCTGAGAGAGTGGAAAGAGGGTCTCCACCTCACTTTAAAAAGGATTAAATTACATGTTATTTTCTTTATACCTTGAATAAATTTGGTATGCTCTCTCTGATGCCCACCCTAACCCTAACCCACTAAATGAACATGTTAAGAAGGAGAGCCGTCAACATTGGAAACTAATTGTGTCAGACTGGTTTCTACTGTGTTGAGTTTCTCCAACTCGACTTTTCCTGACCTCAGCTCTCGGCCTGCTTTCTTGGTACTTCCATCATCTTACTTGATTTCATTCAAATGGACTATTTCTCATTACTCATTGTTTGGGCTGACGTGTACGTGTACAGTTTTTCTGTGATCTGGCAGTCTGGTCTGTCATGCTTTGTTGTATACATCGCTCTTTGTGGTTTTCTGTCTCCTGTGCATTGTTAAATGTTGCTAAAAATTAAGAATTCATAAATAAAATATGGAGGAAAACAGTTTCCTGTGCACTTGAACATCTACAACATATCTAACAGTCTCAGCTAATAAATGTAATTGGTAAAAAAAATCATAGTCAGTGACCACAGAAATGTAGTAAAGCAGCCCTGCAACTATTACTGCCCTAAACTTGTGTTTACAGAGGGGACACAGATCAGGGATGTAACTGTCAATTATTTTCAAAACTGGTTGTTTAGTCTGTAAAATGTCGGTAAAAAAACTGCCCACCACATTTTCCTCAAGCCCAAACTGATGACTTCGACAGCCAAACCTCAAAATCACTCAGCTTGCGACGACAATATGAGGCAGTAAATTCTCACGGTTGAGAAGCTCGAAGCCCGTTGAGAAGCCCGTTCTCAGCTTCTCCGACATGTGTATTTGACAGCTCTTACTTTTATACGCGACGGTTAATCTGACATTTTTGGCTGTTGGTCAAAAAAAACAAACAATCACATTTAAGACCTCACCTCTGGCTATGGGAACTCTGCAATGTATGCTACTTTGAAGAAAATAATGTGCAGGTTCAACAGTGGTGAGAATATTCAGTAGTTCCAGCTCTAACCAGCACTGGTCTTTATTAATGTCAATCAACCAACAGATGAATTCACTGATCGTGTTCAGGACTTCATTGCTTCTGATCATTTGTCCTTCTCATGTCGGGGAGATGTGGATAAACATCTTTACGCTGCAACAGACAGTGCTGGTTAACATCACATGTCATTTATTTTACGGAGCTGCAACATTTAGCAGATCAACTGATATTGAAATTCACAAAATTCAGCACTGCTCTCTAATAAGTCTGATGTCACTTAGCTAATTGATGACATGACTGATTGTTGCAGGACTTGTTTCTAATATGTGTCTCACTCATGTATGAAAAGCAACAGGTAGTGTTAGATTACATTAAATATCATCTCTGTTAGAGAGCTACAACAATTGGTCAACTAATTGATTAGCTGATCTAGATAACTATTCTCAATTGGGGCTGTATAAAGGACCATTCTCACTAATTGAAATCGAATATCTGTCAAAATAACTATTCTAATTTTACTATATCCTGCAGCTGTATCCACAACTACTTTGATAATTTCATGAGTTTTTGTCAAAAACGTAAAACATTTGCTGCTTTTCTTTGTCATTTATGATAGTAAATGAGGGTTCTTTGGGTTTTGGAGAAAAGGAGCAATTTGAAGATGTCACTTTGTGCTCCACATAGATGCGATGAGCACTTTTCATTACTTCTCTATCGTAGAGCTGCAACAATTGGTCAATTAATTGTTTAAAAGGTAACTCAATCTGGCGGCAAAAGGGATCATTAACTCATCAGGAATCATATCACAATATCTGTCAAAATAAAATCAAATTTATTAATGTAATGACCACCGTGAATCTGTCTCATGTTTGTAAATGTGGTTCACACATTCAAATCCCTGAAATGTGTTGAAGTTAATCAGCGCTACAGGACAAACAAGGATAATCTTGCCAACAGTATCAGAGTTAACTCTCCTCTGTCGAAGTGATTAAAACATCCTCCAACTAATAAACAAGAATATGGTTATATATAGTTTTTTCAATGTTTTGTAAGAGTAAATGGTTCCAGCTTCTTATATGACAGTATTTATTGCTTTTCCTTGTCACTTATGATGGTAAATGAGGAGTAGTCTTTTTAGGGAAGTTGTGATGAGTACTTTTCACAACTTTTAGCAGACTTAACAGTCGATTAATGCTGATAATAATGGTCCATTACAGCCCTGTTCTGTCTCTGTGTTGCAGGGCAGGGTGCACATGTATGTGATGATGGGTTTGCGTCTTTAAGCCTGCAGTTTTTAGTTACTTGTCTGGAGTGGCCTCGTGAATCCGGCTGCCTGAAGAAGGAGTCGGGCAGCTTCCTCATCCTCATGGGCAGGGAGGCCGGCTGCCGGGCCGACTTGCTGGGGTTCATCACGGCGCTGAAGAGGGCCTCCAGCTCCGTCTGCGAGTCCCCGCGGACGTGCACGATCTGCTGCCCGGCCGGAGGCGCGCCGCGGTGCGCGTCCATGTCGCCAAAGTTTTTTGGTGTCGCAACAAAATCTGTCGAGAAAAAAAAAAAAAAGAAAAAGTTTCAATCACAGACAAGAGGGAGAAACGGGAGAGCGACCGCCGGGGTCCCGTGAAAGCAGACGCGTCTGGAGTTCTGATCGGATTTGTTTACACTTTTCGCCCCCCACCCTCCCCCCCTCCTCCCCACACCCCGTCTGAACTTTTTGTGTCCTTGCGCGTCTGTTCGAAGCTGTAACATCTCGGAAGTCAATCGACCGGGAAAACAAAACGCGATCCCCGTGCGGAGAAGGCGAAGGAGAGCGATTATTAAAAAGAAAAGCGAGGATCGCCGAGCGGAGCGGCGCACAACACGTTACATGCCTCCCACATACCTTCAAGCAGCCAGACCGTTTCCCCTCTCCCTCTCTCTCCCTCTCTCTCTCTGTATTCCTGCAGGGAGAGAGAGAGAAAAAAAAAAAGAAACTGGAGAAATCACAGCCGGGGAAACACTCACACCGACACCGCTATCCGATCCAGACTCTCGACTCAAAATCCCTCCTCAAGTGGGGTGGAGGGGGGGTACAAGAACTTCAACATGTGAGAGCGGTTGTGGAAAAGTGACTTCAGCGAGACCTCCAAACTTTTTTTTTTTTTTTTTTCACATCCACTCCGCTCAGTCCAGATTCATGTGATACTGCTGAGGGGCGGGGCTGCAGGCTTTAAAGCTGCCGCAGTTACAGGGGCACATATTTCGGTGCGCGCGCGCATGCACGCACGCACGTACACACACACACACACACACACACACACACACACACACCATCAGCACGAGACTGAGAGGACAACTTATTCTCTCATTTTTTTAAAAAATTTTTTTTGCACCCATCAGACGAGTCACTCTCAGCCTTGAACATGAGGCACACATGAGGCGATATTACACTGGAGTGACATTTCTTTTTCTTTTTTTTTTAATCTCCAGGAAACCATGAGCGCAGAAAGAGAGATGTACAACTAGTCATTTCTTTCCCTCTCTGGGCCTGGTCTGTGTTTTTGAGGGGAGGGAGCGGGGGGGGGGATTGGGAAGTTGCACTGAGAAAACATCCGCCCCTGATGAGGCCAACCCAGCCGGAGCCTGTTTGTCCGTGCAGGCGCAGCCGCAGTGTCGCGCCCTCTGGTGGAAGACATGCGCAAAGTCCAGCCGGAGCTCAGCTGGCCAACACATTGAGCTCAAGAAGAAATGTGTTAATGTCGACAAGTCCGTCACTGTATCAACATCCATGGATGTTTAATTCAACAATACAACTGCCAATTTTCACGGATAAAGAGAATTTACATCAATACAGGTTTGTAAATAACAGTGATTTTCCAGTGCCCAAACTTTTTTCTTTTTTTTCACTGGAGGGCCAAAACTTAAAGGAGCAATTAAAAAAAAAGAAGAAAATTCAGTCATTATCGGTGGTCCACAATACATTTCTGGAGCTTCACAGCGAAGCAGCGTCGCAGCATTCTTCTAAACAACAGAATCAGATTGTTAGTTAAGTTTTTTAAAGAAATGAACATTAAATGGCTCCAAAACAGCGCGTACTGTGTTGTCTTAGTCTCCGGAAGCCCAGAGATCCCAAATAGATGAGAAAAGATGTTAATCACACCCTTCTAAAGCTGAAAATCTTCACCGGAGCTGCAAAGCTAAAAGCGTTAGCAGTGCACCTCATCTTATATATTCTTTGCGAATAACATCTGTGTGCTCATGTGTATGCGATAAAACATCAACGATAAATGCATCAATAACCTTAGTGGACGTTTATTCTGTGATGATGGTTTGTCATGTTGTCATGTTCAACACATTACAAAACATATATTTCTTCTTCGGGTCAAAATGTATTTTTTTTTTTCATTTTTATTGGTAAAACGTTTTTTTTTTTTGTTGTTGTTGGTGTGTTTGAATCGTCCCTGGATCAGACTCGTACAGATCTGTACTCCTCCACTTGCTCTGGTGTCTGCACACATTCACCGGAGTGTGACTGATGCAGCTCTGGGACCACTTCCTGTCTGCATCCATGACGGAATTGCATAAGCTTGAGGGTGAAGAAAAGGGCAGCAGAGATTTCCAGCAGCCCATCCCACTTTTTAAAGCATCGGTCTGAGAGTTGCGAGAGACGGCGCAGCTCAGAAAGTTTCGACGTTTTATCGCCTCGCACTTGTTATTGCCTCAAACAGCACACCTGTGACGTTTATACAGCACATATTCTATTATTACCATATGTTCCAAGAACAAATAATTACATCTGAGGAAGTCTACATTTACACCTAAAGCCACAGGTCATTTTAAAGTGTGTTTTCTTCTGACTTAGCCAGTTGTTTTCTTATGATAAGTACACAATGTAGAGCATGTGTGTGTGTGTAATTACTTAACAGTTTTCATGTTTAGTTAGCTGAAGTGTAAGAGGAAAAATAGACTATTAACTAGAACTCTTGAGCATCAGGAACAGTGTTGCTTGTGTTATTTGATCAGTTTTTTTGTAAGTCCAGTCTGCGACAATATCCGAATTATTCAACGTTTCTGTGTGTTGAGAAGTCAAATTCGACAAACGTATTTGCAATGTAATACAAACCAAAGTGCAGTAGGTGGCACTGTCACACCTTCACACCTGCAACATATTTTGTTTTACTTTCACTTGGAGGATTTGCTCTGATGCTTTTCTAAAATAAATCACCTCCACGCTGCTGTTGTTCTCTTTAAATCAGCGAAGCACAGGCAACTCATCAGGAGCCTGTTCACACTGCAAACGAAGTGAATGACCAAGTGGTATTAAGTGTTAAATTAGGAGGGCACTGAAGAGTACAATACAAAAACACACTGGAAGGGCTGACTGATTGACTGACTAATGTTGTGCTTCAATGTTTGATTATTAAAGGAATAGTTTGCCATTCTGGAAACGCACACATTTGCTGAAAGTAAGACTGTCTGTGGAATATGAAGCTACAGCCAGCGGTTATTTAATTTAATTTTACAGGAAACAGCTATTCCAGTTCTATCTTTCTACCCCTGAAGCCCAATAATTTACATGCATTTACATTTAGGGCATTTATCAGACCCTTTTGTCCAAAGTGACTTACAGTAATTCATACATACATTCATTCACTGCTGGCGGTGGCTGCCATGCAAGGTGCCGACCAGCACATCGGGTGCAGATTGTGGTTCAGCGTCTTGCCCGAGGACACTTTGACAAGCAGACCAGGGGAACTGAACCAGCAACCTTCCAATAACAAGACGCTGGCTCTGCCCCTGAGCCACAAATTAAATATTAATATCAGTTAACCGCTTTCTTGATTGCCATCTATCATTTCTTTCAACATAACATTCGCAAGTCTTTTCACCAGCACGTGTAAAGAAGTGTTTTCAAATCTTTACCAATGATCCACTTCACATTTTAATCTGTACGCAATCTATTCCATTGGTATTGTTATTTGTGCCAGGTGAATAATCGTATGCGGCATATTATGAATCTGAAAGCCGACCTTTGTTGAAACCCATCGATGTGTGTCCCTTACACAAAAAAAAGTAAAAACAAGCTGTGTTTTTTAGGGGGAGTTATGTGCTGGAACAAACCAGATGCAACGTGTGTAATTAGTGAGCTTTAAAGCTGCTGGTAGGTGGATTTCGTTGCCCTTTTAAAGAGCAAAGCTTGCTGGTTCAGCCTTTAACATTTCAGAAAACGAGCTTATCTGCATCCAATGCCACTCTTACGACTATGAAGCTACAGCGAACAGCTGATTCTCTTAGCTTAGCATGAAGACTTGAAAAATAAGGCCAATACAAAAGGATAAATACATAAAGAAAACAGTAAATCGTTACATAGAGTCCCTTTAAGAGGAGCTGGTTGGCAGATCTAGTTCGTTAAGGAGCCTCGCCAGCTGTTTCCCCCTGCTTCTACTCTTTATGCTAAGCTAATCTCACTGTTTCTGAATTGGCTTCATATCTAGTGCACACAGACATGAGAGTGGAATCGATGTTCTCAGAAGAAAGTGAACAAGTGCCGTTTCGAACCATTCCTTCAAACCATCAAACAGGTTCTAACTGCACGGTATGTGATTTCTGTCTCTAGCTGTCTCTCAGTCATAACAAAAAAAGATGTGAGTTGCGAGGGAGACGTGGTCTTTCTTGTTAAACATCGACCAGCGCAGCTGAAAATCGGAGATTGAAGTAGTAACGTTGATGACTCCTTTGACCTACTCTATGACTCTGCAAATGCACCGTTACCTTGAATAAATGTATGATTTTTCCGGGTTTGAACGTTGTTGAAACATTTAAATGCACAATTCAATAAGATTTACAACAAAGGTCTAATTTTTAGACATCTAAATGCAGCAGATGATATCTTTAAAGCATTGTACCTTTTTTTATGACACAAGTGGAGCATTTGATTAAGAGTCATCGCGGTCTTGCCTGCATGTTCTCTGGCAGACATAATCTGTCATTCACATGCATAGACTGCTTTACAAGAGTATGTAACATAGGACAGATGTGGGGGGCCCCCGAGGCAGCGGCACCAGGTTTTCCACATTCCTCTCACTGACCATGGCTGTAAATGCACACAGGTTCAGAACAACAGTGAATCTTTTCCAGGGAAGTGACAGGACCGGACGGTTCCAGCTGGACCCCGACTGGAATGTGCTGTTGCCCTTTATCGTTTTACACCACTCACTGCTTGACTGGCCAGTTAATAGGAGTAATTGGTCTGACCCTGTGGGGAGGCTGCTTTCAGATGCATGAGTCAGTGGTCAGGGGATGTAACAAGAGGGCTGGAATACGAGCGCAAGAAGCAGAGACACCCTGCTGTGTCTGCACCCTGCCGTCAGCTGCTGCTCCCACGCACAGACAATCAGCAGGGAGAAAGTAGTCCTGCATTAAAACAAGCTGCCCGTTTACCTTCTCCACATCTGGTTCTCATGGTGGTGGCAGGATATAAGCAGTAAAATAACAATGCCTGGTGATACACACTCTGAGGGGGGAGGTAATCACTCCTCACCACAAACCTGGAATCTGCACATTCAGCTGCCAGTCAGAAACATATCCAGTCTCATATCACAGAGACACTTTTACAATATCTCCCTCCTCTCTCGGGGAGGATGTTGCCATGGGAAATTACAAGAAAAAGTGGGAGTGACGGGTGGAGGTGGAGGCAGTCAGAGAGGCAGCAGGGAGAAAAAGTGCGACAACTGAGACGAGGGAGCAGACGCAGACCGGAGGGTGAGGATGGACATGTGAGGGGAAAGAGCAGACTCTGTGGAAAAATAAAGCTTCAATGAACGCGTGGCTGCCGGTGACGCGGTGGACGGAGTTCAGCCCCCCCCTCCTCACTCCTGGAAGGAAATAACCGCCGTAGGACGACTCTGACATGATGTGGACAACAACTGTCCTCCTGCTGCTTTTGCCTCATCTGCTCTCGTCCTCAGTATGTATGATGTGCATGTTGTAAACATTTACAACTCCAGTCATCTGTCATGTCAATCAGACATCTATCAGCAGATTCTGTACAGGGATATAAAATATGATGTTGCGAGTGGGATAGTTGTCGGGGAGCTTCTCCATGCAAAAGGAAAAATACAAAACAGCTGCATCATTCCCTTCTTTATTGTTTTTGCGGATGTCTGTTGAGTAAATTGCTTCAAGAAAGAAAAAAAATAAGAAAAATAAGGTAATGATTACAGATGTCAGATGAGTGTAATGCAGTAAAAAGTAGATTTTTTCCCTCTGTAAATGTCGTGCAGTAGAATGAGAAGGTGGCATCAAATGGAAATACTTGGGTGAATGTGCTTAAGTTTCTTCTCTGATCTCAAAATATTTGCAGGATCTGAAGAGGATATTGAAGTTGCGCTCTGTTGTTTGTAGCCATCTGACTGAAAACCTTGTTGATCCAGAAGAGATTGAATTTTTTTCATGTGTCCTCCCGTGTTAGGGAGTTCAGAATCAGCTACAGAGGCTGGTCAGGACTTTGTGTCTCACTCTGTGGAGTGACGGAGGTCAGACATCTCAGGATAGTTTCACAACAAGTGCAGACGTATACCTGCGGATTAAACTCTTAATGCAGTTTCATCTTGATTCTCAGGACACAGGAAGTAGCGCTGATTTTAACCAATCAGAAATAGTGAATGAGGACATCTCTGATGCTCCAGTCAAAGGACAGAAACCTCTGGGAGGGGTCAAAGGTCGGGACACGTGCTCCATCCCGTGTGACGTCACCGTCAAGCTGCTACGAGATGAGAAGCATTCAATCTGTGGTAACACTTCCCCCTCCTTCCTGGCGTGATTATTACCTTTGTCATCAGCATCTGTTCTTCAAAATGTGTGTGTGTGTGTGTGTGTGTGTGTGTGTGTGTGTGTGTGTGTGTGTGTGCTCGTGTGTGTGTGTGCTCGTGTGTGTGTGTGTGTGTCTTTAGGCCAGTTGCAGCAGTCCCTGTTGGCGTTTGGACGCAGCACACGGAAGCTGATGAGGGATGTGATGGAGGAGCAGCAGAGAGCCCTGGACATCCTCAGCAGTCAGGTAAAAGTGGAGTTCTTCCTGTTGCTGTCCTAGTAACAAAGTTTCTGAGCATCTGATTGGCCGGCTGCATGTACAATAGTGTCATGTTCCCAGGTCACGGAGCTGATGGCCAAAGTGCAGACGCTCAGCTCTGAGGTTCAGAGAGGCAACACTGAGATGTACTCCATCAAGCCTGTGCAATCCCACGGTAACGCACACACACACACACACACACACACACACACACACACACACACACACACACACACACGATGATGAAAAAACGTCCATCTATGGAGTCATAAGAGTGCCCCCCCCCAAAAAAAAACACACACAAAAGAACGAACATGTAAAAAATAAGAAGAAATATGGAAATATAAATGAATAAATAAACAAATACAAATTTGTGAAGAATGTAAAGAAATAAATGAAAATACATGTTTCAATATTTGTCTTTTTATTTCCTAGTGTGTTACTTCTCTTTGTCCTGTTCTGCCAGTGAAACACTGTTGTTAAACTCGCTGTGGGCAGGCGGAAAGATAAATTATGTGCCTAGATACGTAGAGTCATTCCTTCGAGTCAATGATTTCTAAACAGTAGCTGCACCGATGAAGGTAATTTTTCTTCTCGATGACAAAAGAGAGCCTGTCTTGTTTTGACTAGGACGAGACTGCAGCGACATCAAAGACAATCTTGTGTCGGTCGTCCCCAAGATCCCCAGTGGTATTTACATCATCCACCCAGAGAACACAGACTCTTCGTTTGAGGTACGGCAATAATTTCAGCCGCCTGCAGTCTCGGTCACTTGAACATCTGCGTCACCATCAAAACATGATGTGTGCTGCAGGTTTTCTGTGAGATGGACTACATGGGAGGCGGATGGACGGTGATCCAGCGGAGGACCGATGGACTGACTGACTTCAAACGACCCTGGGCTGATTATGTCGATGGCTTTGGACACCTTCCAGGTTGTATGACGTCAGACATGTTTTCCTGTTTAAAACCGTCACAAGGGGGGGAGGTTTAGGTGTTAGGAACGACGGCTGATGTATTCCAGGCACACCGACTGACTGTAAAATGAACATCAGCACATACGCAGCCCAATGTATCACACCCAGCTGTGGTTGTTGAACACCTCATAAATATCCTCAGAAGACTTCAGATGAGAGTTTGGAGTCTGGCTGCGGGTTAGCGCATTAGCGAGGTTCCATCACTTGACATTGACTCACAGTCTCCAGACAGTTCATCCTGCAGATAAATGGGGCTGAGGAGAAATCTCCGTGCAGCCCAGGCAAGGTCTTCCATGCCAGATCGGGGGAAAACCATTCCTCTATGGAACGAGGGGCATTTATCATGTTGAAACTGGTCTCACATAGCCAGACCTTTCTCCACAGCGCTGAAGGATGGTCTCACTTCAACCAGTATCATTCTGCCATAGGGGGAAAAAACACTCTGGTTTTGAAGCTCACTATGCAGCAAGGGTGCCCCTGCAAAATAGTGGCGTTAGCGGGAGGAAGTCGGGGGAAAGTGGTTTTGTACATTTACACATTTTTCTCCGCAAGACAAAAGGTAACAACTGGTGGCTTGTTTACAGGGTAGGGTAACTTGCCATTTTTGTTCCGTAGCTTGCTCGCTCTGAGGTTATTGTTGGTTCCTGCAGCAACGGAGTCGTCTGGGAATTTAAGTGAATTGGTGCGAAGGTCGACTATGTCTGCATAGGGTGGAAGCTGAGGATGGAGGGTTCCATTAACCAAGCACTGGACTCTCACCCACCGATCCGTTTGTGTCTGGTGTGAAACCAAACGTTAATGGTGGTCTATGTAACCTGTGTGTGTGTGTGTATGTTTGTGACTGTAGGAGAGCACTGGTTGGGTCTGAAGAAAGTGTTTCATATAGTGAACCAGAAAGATACTCGGTTCCAGCTTCACATGGCTCTGGTCTCCACCGATGACGTCACCTCTTATGCATCATACGACGATTTCCGCCTCGACAGCGAAACCCAGTTCTTCAGTATACACCTGGGCAGATACGCAGGCAGCGCAGGTGAGATGAAACAAATCGAGACGTTCGCGCTTTTGTTCTTCTTTCCACACAGAGCAAATTGAAATGAAAAATGCCTGCGTGTGTGTTCATCCAGGTGATGCATTTCGTGGCTACGAGCAGGAGCAGAACCAGGACACGGCTCCGTTCAGCGCGTCGGACGTGGACAACGACGGCTGCAATCCCTCCTGCTCCATCAACAACCGCACGGTGGAGAGCTGCAGCGCCCAGCATAACCAGACGGGATGGTGGTTCAACCAGTGCGGCCTGGCGAACCTCAACGGCTCCCCTGAGGACGCGGAGCAGAACCGCGGACAGAGGATGCACATCCTGTGGGACACCTGGAGACAGAACGGGGTCCCTCACACCATCAAGTCTGTCACGATGAAGATCAGGAGGATTGCGACCAATAATTGACGGAGGAGGAGGAACTGAGGATGGAAGAGGAAAGCGCGCATTGTATAAGTTACACTGCTTCTTTGTACAACGTGAAATCTTTATCTTGACCAAAAACACCAGAGTCACCGGAAAAGTAGCTAAAATGTTCTCTTTGCACGGTACTATTATCAAAAGTGCCATGAAATGTCCTACTTCCATTTATGCTCTCCAGAGGTAGAAATTAGATCAGAACACCCTTTTCCTCGAGCAACCTCACATTGTTCGCTCTGCTACAGGTGAGACTCCAAGAACTCTGATAGTGTATGTTATTCTATCTATTAAAAAATGTCATCTTATGTTCAAGAATGAACATACTGTAACATATTGTAATAATTGTGGAGTCATTTTCGTCATGTTATATAGGTTATTCCCTTGAACAAAGTCCTCAGAGTTGCAGAATTACGCAAAGTGGTCAACCAGAGTCGAGCTCACTGTGGAACAGTCCTGAGCCCTCTTGGACAGAGTTTGAGTGTGCATCATGGTGGACTGCAAGACACTGAAACTACACTGTAATCCCTTAAAAACACATTCCACTCTGGTACTGTAACTCATGAATAGATTTATTATTTTGCGCAGAGTGCACATCTGCAGTGACAAAAAGGTATTTTAAATTTGGGCTCTGGACATCATCATTAACACCCCACCAGGCTCTGCACAGAGAGCCTGCAGCGGAATCTAAGCAAAATTCAGGCTGAGATTAAGTAAATACATTTTTACCTTTTAAACCTTCCTCTGCTGCATCTGCCACGCTAAAATGTTCTCTTTGCACGGTACTAT